>JAPSGF010000115.1:1306927-1327068 GCA_035772895.1 Perdix hodgsoniae | reverse complement strand
AGGGAAGGGAAGGGAAGGGAAGGGAAGGGAAGGGAAGGGGAGTGAGTTCTGCTGGCTATTGTGAGAAAGATGTGTTGTGAGTGTTGCAGTCTCCATGGCAGCTGTCTTCTCGCCTAAACTCTACATCTACTGTTTTCTGTATGTCTGCCAAGGATTTTAGCTAGACAGCTAGGCAGGGACAAGGAAGGGCTCTGATAACCATGAGTGACCTAACCTAACATAGATGGAAATCAGACTCAGGGCAATTCTTTCCTTTAGCTGATGCAACATGATTTATGCAGCTTGGAGCTAGGCTCCTCCACAGCAAAGCTATTTCTATGCATTCACTTTATCACATTTTTAGGAATTTTGATAGCATCTGATAGATTTAGATTCTGAAAGGCATTTCCTGTGAGGCACCAGCATCTTCATGGCAGCTGGAACACTGGCTATAATGATCTATCCTAGCCTCCTTATCTTCAGTAGCCTTCCATATCTCCAATCTGCCTGTGTCTCTGCAAACCAAGAAATGACTGTGGTTGTCATCATATGTGCCTTACTCTCATCCTCCCCAGCTGTGGATTCCCTTACTGAGATCAGACTTGGTAGATCATATCCAGGGATTTGGCTGTATTGACTTGAAGTGAATATTGCATTTGTCTTCAGAAGTCTCTTTCTTTCCCTCCGTCTTCCTTTGTGCAGGTCCTTTTTCTCTCAGAGCCTGTTTTCTGGCCAGCTGCAGCCTGATGTTTACTCAGCTGGGGTGAATAACTTTCCTTTCTGTGTCTCTGCTGTGCTGTGTGGTGTGTTGTCACTACATGGGCCAATGGAGATGTCCTCCCCGCTCCATCCACATCAGCTTCTGACCTGAGTTATCTGCTGGCAGACCAGCAGTACTGAAGTCAGTGTGCATGCAGGCATCCATAGAAACGTTGTCACACAGCAGAGGGACTGAGCTGTCATTGCCTTGAGAGTGTCTGGTGAAGTTTGGTCAGCTTTCCAAGCTGATAACATGAAGCCTGAAGATCCAGTGCTGAAGACAGAAGAAACTTCATCCTTGCTTTGTGAGGCATAGGGATCCCAAAGGTCAGGATTAGATAGTCTTAATCTGACCTAAGATTACTGCTTCTTGTCTTTTTATTTATTTGCCACGAGTAAAAGGCAGTGGGCTTTTCCGTATCATGAAACTGAAGACTGAATGCAGTTGAACACCAAAGGAAGCAATGGGAAGCATTTGTCATACTTGAGAAAACCTTTTCTTCTTCCAGTTTTTGCTTCCCTTGTTCTAGTAGACACGTCCACCCTTAGTCTTTCCTTGATGGAATATCAGGATTTCTCTTGATTCTTGGTGCTTAAAAAATAAATTTGGGGCTGATCTAAACTGCGAGAGGCTTGTTTAGATTGGGACAGCTCCAAATAACCCTTCTGCTCTAATAATGATATCCCACTGCATCAAACTCCCAAATTTCAGGGGAAAAAAAAAACCAAAAAGAAGTCTATTTTAGGCTTCCTGAGGTTTGGACCTCTCCCTGTGTCCTGTCAAGCACATGGCATGGGGGCCCTTCTGTTTCATGGAAGAGGGATGGAAAGCATTTATGAAGAAGGAATGCACTGGGATAAATTTAAAGGTGCTTTGCAAGTCCTAAGTCAAAACTCTCAGTTCTCCAAGATTTTATTTTCCATTAACTTGTGGCAGTGTTATGAGAAGGTGCTCCTGAAAGAGAGGAAGGTTGAATTAAACAGCGATTGGTGTTGAAGCCTTGCAGCCAACATGGGAATGAATCCAGTGAGTGGAAGGAAAAATATTATTAGTAATTATAAGAAGAAGATGAAGATGGCCAGAATCAGAAATGTGTTCTGGAATCCTCCAAAAATAGTACGAAAGAGATGCCAAACTTAACAAGTGAAAGCAAAGCTCTTAGGGCAAGTAATGAAGGGGAATTAAAACAGGGAGAGGAGTTTCAGAAGGGCCTCACTTTGGGTGACATTGTGCCCTCAGGAGTTCAACTCTTTCTCAAATTCAGGAATGCCAGAGAGCAGCTGTGTCTTCCAAATGTTAAAATGATGTTTGGAGTCATCCAGCATGGCATGCTTGCTGCGTCAGTTTCTGCTAATAAAGCAAGCAGTAGTCAATGAATGCCATTGAGTTTCGGTTCTGACAGCTCCCAGGTGGACATTAGGATGGGGATTTTCACAGCTGCTGGGAAATAGGAGATGCCTGGACTCAACTGATGTTCTGGACAGTGGCTTAAATATTGAATTTCCCTTGATATTTTCAGAATTAGACCAGAGAAGGCACTGAGAGATCTGGTCAAACTTTGAAACTAAAGCTGCTCTGAGCAGGGCTGAGCCAGACACCACTCACTGATGGTCCCTCTGAGTGTTAAGCTTCCATGTTTGTTTGCATTAAGCTTCCAGTTAATGATTGAACAGGTCTTCCTCAGATGTAAGGACCATTAGACAGCTTTGGAAATCTTAACCAGACACAGCAAAAACATTGTTAAACTCCAACAGGAAGAGGCTGCAGTCATCTGCAGGAAGATATGGGTGAATCCAGATGTCTCCAGCATGGGGAAGGAGCAGATAGGTGAGGTTTCCCAAAGGGGGAGGGTTCATCTGCTTTAGAAGGAGGGTAGATTTGGAGGGTAGGAACATTGTTTTCTGGTTCTGGACCAGATTTTGGGGTAGAATGGACTGGATGCCGAAATGCAGTTAGGATAAGGAAGAGATTTAAATACAGTGCCTGAGTTCTGGTGTGGCTGCCATCTCTGGAAAGGACTCATCTGTGTGTGCTTTTTCAGTTCATAACCTCACACCTGTGATAAGGAGCCAGACAGAAGAGCATCATCTGCCTTTGACAGCTTGGTTAAGCAACGTGACATGCCTGTCACTTTCAGTGAGCTATCATTCTGCCCCTCCTGGTGTCAGCAGCAGCTCTCACAGCACTTTCATTAGGCAAAGAGCATCCATGTGACAGTGGCTATGACTTTGTCCTAGAAGGGAAACAGGCAGTTGTAGTGCACCAAGGAGGACTTTCCTCGACAAATTCTCAAAGAGGCCCTTCATCTGCACTTCCTTTTCTGTTTGTCTGTAAAGAGAATTTGCTTCTGCTGAAATTCCTAGCCAGTGAATCTTGTACTTCACCTTCTCAAGTCTTGTTTTCCTGCTCCCAACTCTGAACCTTTTTTTGACTGATTTTCTAGGAAGAGGGATCCATCTCTGCATATAAAAGCATACAACAAAAGCTTCTGGCAGCTGGAAACTACCAGGAGAGAGAGCTGGGATAGGACTTGCTTGCTGATGAAGACGAGAACCCAGTCTCCAGGTCCCTGTGCTCCCCAGCCATCCCACTCCATAACAGATGTCCATCCTAGGATGCTGTCTCTCACTTGTGTATTTCAGAGGTGGCAGATGACTTGCTTCTCCTTTTGCTAGCCTGGGCTGGGCTGATCTGACTGCCCTTTTCATCCACATGGACAGGAAGGCATTAGAGATATCTAAGACTTCTAGGACATGAGATAAACGCAAATGCATCACTAACGACTGCTTTAAAAGAAGTTAAAATAGACCCTACTGATTAATGCTTGGTGGTTGCACCGCTGAATTCTCCTGCTCCCTTCTGAAGCATTCTGACTTTCTCAGCCGTGCTGTCTGAAATCCCTTGCTCCGGGAGGGAGCGTGGTGCCCTGACCACACACACGCACTTCAGGCTGCCCCCCATTGAGCTGCCGGCACCGCTGAGCCCACCGAGCGCTCTGAGCACCTGGGGTCAGTGACACCCAGCTGTCCAAACAGACCCCACATGCGAGGGTGTGCGTTGGGACCGGTGGGGAAAACCCCACCAGAACCAGGCAGCTCTTTGTCTTCAGAGGCAGCCTGGTGGCTCTGGGGCTGCCCTTCTCCTTTGATCCGAGCCCTGCCTTCCTCTGCTACTCCACGTCACCCCTGCTTGTTTTCTTCTTTTTGTTTTCCCCTGATCCTTGGTGGTTCTGATCTCTGTTCAAGAGTTGATCCCCACCTTAGAAATGCTGCCTTGGGCTTTGAAAGGAATCTGAGAACGTGTCCTTCCTCTGTAAGTAACTCAGCTTCCATCAAAGTAGTGCCCTGTTCTCCATCCAAATGCTTCACCTCTGTGCTGGGTGACTTCAGCCCATCCCAGAAGACCTAGCTGGGAGGCAGCAGGAAAACACCACTTCCTTTGCATTTTGCATATTTTCATCAGTATTGTCTCACATTTTACTTTGCCCTATGGAAATATCACAAAAGTCACTCTGAGAATCCCTTTAGTTCACTTCAGTGGTACTTCAATGGGTACTTCACTTTCCCATCTCAAAGGTAGCTCCCTCAAAAAATAAAATGGGAACCAGCCATTCTTTCTTGCATTAGTCAGACATTCTGGAACAGGAAAAACACACACATTTATTCATCCCATCTAAATACATTTGTTTTTAGTTTAGATGTATTCAAAATGAGACACAGTGTGGACATCTGTCTTATTATCCAACAGTAGGTTAAAAAAAATAAACTCTGCTGGCTCCGTGGGAGGAATGCAGATAAATGACAGATGGAGGCAAGCAGTGGACTTCCAGAAGCTTTCATCCATGAACCAGCTAATGGAGATCAGTGAGGAGAACATCCATCCCACGCTTTTACATCTTCCAGAGCAATGGAGGAGTTGGACAATGCTGCATCTACAGCGTAGCCGTCACTGAGATTTGCACTGCAGACATGCTCAGGCACACTGAGAGACAGAGGTCAACTGATATACCGAGGAAGGAGAGCTTTGCCCATAATCCAAGAGGATCGGTCCTCACAGATGTTTCTGTGTCAGATTCTGGATGGTACCAATGGGCCTTAATTCCCCCAAGTAGCCACATCTGGAATCCCCAACTCATAAACCCTCTGCCCTTGGGCTCAGGGACTTCATTTTAACTCGTGACAGGGCTACATGCTCTTGTCTTTGTCTCCTGGGTGGACCTCAGGCTTTTTTACAGACCTACCTACAGCCCCGTCCTTCACTCATCTCCTGCTGTCAGCCCCTTGGCTGTATCATGACCCTAGACCTTCCCATGCCTTGCAATCAGTGTGAAACTGTGACATGAATGCTGAAATCTCCCTCTTTTGGAGATGACAAAATGGCCATGTTTGTCTGGGAGGCTGGTAACATTCCTCGTGATGGCCAAGATCATTGACTTTTGCAAGACATCTCTGCGTATTTGCCGAATTGTAATGAATGGTCACGTCCATTCTTCTTCATTTCCTTAGTTGAATGCATGATCACAACTTGCTAACACAAGTCCTACAGCCTTGGTACAGATTTCTCTGAGCTCTGTGCTCCTCTAGTGCCACAAACAAGGCTGCGGGAAGAGTGAGGCTCTGTGCATTGGATGGAGTTGGAGGCTGGAGAATGCAGCTTTAGGTAGGGCTGTTAGCTGGGTGTGGATGTTTCGGTGCAGCTGAGTGCTTTCTTATCCTCCTTGAATTTTCTATATTTCTCTCTCATCTGGCATTTATGTCTGCTACATATGTTCCCCTTTATACCATGCCAGAGCTATGACACAAGAAAAGGGCAGGGAATGGGTGGGGGAGGGAAAAATCTCAGAATGGGATTTTATCAAAATACTATCGGAGCGCCAGCTGGTGCAGATTATCATAGCTCTCTGAGTGAGAGAGCTGTTTTACCTTGTGCTATTTTTCTTTCTCTGGGCTGCACATGGCCTTTTCCCAAAGTGTGAAGGTTGCAGCCACCAGGATTAATCTGCTCTTCCCATCCCCATTCCAGCACCGTTTCTGAAGCCCTGCAGTATCTCAGCGCATTCAAAAATTTGACTGATCCGGGCTGAGATGGAAACCAGGTATCAGTAAGTCATCCATCCACAGAGGCTGGTTGAATCTTGCCGGAAAATGAGAGATGAAGGGTCACAAGAATGTGACAAAATGTGTTGAGCAGACGCTCGTTAGTTAGACAGCTTTGCTGGTGTGCGTGTGCCCCAAGGGTTGGCTTGCAAAGGCAGCAGTGCTGGGCTGGGTCTAACACTCAAAGCACTCGAGGGGTCTGGACACAACTGCTCTGCCCCTTTGCAGGAGATGCCTCCGTGTCCTGGCCTCCAGCCCAGTGCCAGGCCCTCGCGGAGTGAGGAAAGTATTGCTCATCCATCACCGTGTGTTTTTAGGGATTTTATTCCTGACTGTAAAGTGGAACCAGCTTTTAGAAACGGAGGATAAAGATTTGGCTGGGAACATCTGAGCTGGAGGACCAATAACTTGGGAGCTGCTCGGAAGTGTTTGATCTGTCTCAGGCCTGCAAGTGCTGAGCCAGCGCCTGCCTTTAAGTGGAAGTTATTTTATGCATCCACTGGAGTCCTATTAAGCCATTTCCTCTGGGACCTCCAGGGATAGTCTGGGCATCTATTTTCTCAACAGCACCAATGTGTGAGTGCAAAGGGAAGGAGGATGTGCTGTGTGACAAATGCTGAGGTGGACATGGGGCTCTGTCTCCAAGCAGCCTTGTGAGAGTGCTGCAATTGCCTCCTATCCATCTGCCGATTCCTTGATCTATAGATGCCTTAAATACCCTGTGTATCCTTCTCCTTGTTCCAGTCCCTCTCTGTCCTCCTTCTAGCTGTTTCTAGGAAGCTTTCATCTGTCATTTGGAGCAGAACTGTATACTCAGCTCCTTTTGGTCATTCTGGGGATCCCACCCCTATAAATATAAGCATATAAAATCTTGAAAAATGAAGGCACAAAGGCTGTTCTCAAGGAGTGCTGCCATCTCCCAGGCAGTAACCCTTGTGGCTGGAAGCTGGGGAGGCAGAGAGCAAGTTTCCATCAACAGGGGCTCCCTTGGCAATGGGCAATGTGATGTTCCCACCTGCCAAGCGATGGCTTTTTGCTCTCACATTTGTCTGAGCCAATTATTTTGTTTGCCCTGGAAGTCCCTTTGCAAAGGCTGAAGGAAAGCAAAACCACCTCTCCCAGCACCAGCTAAGTGCTAAAGCAGAACCTGCAAGGTGCAGTGCTGGGACGTGTAAGTGGGAGAAGGCCTGGCAGGAGGTTTCGTTCTCCAATTCTGCCCGGAGGCTTTTCCCTTTGGAGCCCACTGAGGGCCAGCAGGGAAATGATTCCAATTCCAGGCTTTCCAGCTTCCACGCTAATTTAACCTGAACCATTTCCTACTCTCCGAGCGGGAAGCAGGGATGAGGTTAGCAGATTCAGATTGGGGGTGGACTGAAAATGATATCAGCAGTTTTATGGCCATTTCTTTTCTTGGCAGGACATGAGGGAGACCGTCTCACAGCCGCTAGGACAGAAGGTGGAAGAATGCAAACGCTCAAACATTTTTCAGTTTTTCCTGATTATCTTTCCTCCCCCAGCAGTTTTATTAGGGTTCATAAATTCTTCCTCGGAGCGCTCATTCCCCCATGCATTTTAACCCTCGGCAGCCTTGGAGGTCACTGTAACCCTGTGGGGTTGGTGGCTGTCCAGGCGAAGCCACCCTGCCCCATCACAGCTGGCTCTGACCAAAGAGAATGGAAATCACTGCACGAAAAGGGTTCTGAGGCACACGGAGCTCTTTCACTGGCTCGAGTGTAATATAAATAACAACCCTAATCATGCAGTGAAATGGATAGGTGAAGATATGACTGGGGAATCTGATATTGCTTTCAGAAGATTTTCAGTGCATCGGTGCTACTCTCTCCAGCGTGGCAGGAGAGGATGGAAAATTCCTCCGTCACCACTGCTTGGTGCCCTCTATAATGAGTAGCTGTTGAGGTAATAGTAACCCTTTTGGCAAAAGTACTTGCTCCATGGAAAGCCAGAATACATCCAATAATGCAGGAGAGTGCCATAAAACACAGCTCAGTAGGAAGCTGTTAAAGCGATAGCCTCTGCTGGCCCAGCACGCTGCTTCACCAGCAGTCCTCAGCTCCTTCTGAGGGCAGTGATGCTTAGTGAAATGTTTGGGGAGGTTCAGTTTGGATATTAGGAACAATTTCTTCTCAGAAAGAGCGGTGATGCAGTGGCACAGCTGCCCAGGGAGGTGGTGGAATCACCATCCTTGGAGGAGTTCTATAACCATGGAGATGTGGCACTGAGGGATGCGGGCATGGTGGGGTGGGCTGGGGTTGGACTTGGGGATCTTAGTGGTCTTTTCAACCTGAATGTTTGTATGGTTATATAGCTGCTGTTTGTTATTATCTTATTCTTGTGTCCTCTCGAGAGGACAGCCCTGAAGGCTGCTGGCCTTGGACTGGCAACTTCTGTTGTGGGCATCGTCTCCTCCTTCCCAGTTTGAGCTTCTACCAAGCCCTGGAGCAGGCTGATTTGAGATCAATTCTTGCAACTATAGCCTAACGATCCATTTGGCTGCGTGGTTTTGTAGCCAGTGCAATGGGATACAATTAGTTTGTCATGCACTTGGTGCATAATTTGCTTGCTGTTTGCTGTAAAGGAGGAGAAAGCCAGAAAAGTACAGTGGTGAGCTGTGTTGCTTTGGAACAAAATATTTACATTTTCCATATTTCCCATAAGGCATTAGCACTTTTCCAAATGTGACACAGGAGAAGCAAATGCTTAGTGGTCTGTGGATCTAACGTTTGCTTAAGTACCATGACATATGTGCTTATGTGTATACACACATGAGATATTTTAGTTCTACTATTTAAATTAAGGGTGGGATACCCTTCAGCACTGCATTTCTCAGCATATGTGTTCTTATGTTCACTTATTCTTTGTTTCTGCCAATGCCTAAAAAAGGAATACTAAACAGCCACAAATATGCAGCCAGTGGAGACGCAGGAATTCACTGGGAGGGAGCGGACGCTGATCTTGAGCTGATAGGTTTGCAAGGGAAAGAGTCACTGCAGCTGCAGGAGAGATTTCTGTGGTGGTATCTGTCTGTAATGCACATCACAGCCCTGCTTTGCCCTCAGGGCAAAACTGAAGCTTTTAGATGGAGAGCAAGTTGTTTCAATGCCACATCAGGGATGTATGTATATCCATATTTTTATATATATACACACACATATAAGAAGCACCTGTTTGCACACTGTTGATGGTATTCTCTGCATCTCTGAGATGGAATAGTGGGCTTGCAAGGATGCCCAGATAGGCTGCATGCACAGACATAGGGGACAACACATACATGCATACGTTTATGCCCATTATTCCATTGACTTAGAGCTTGAAGGTCACCTCCTCAGTCTCATGCCAGCTAGAAAATATAAGGATGACACAGTCAGGCCTTACATTTCCTGCTTTTAGGAAAATGCACAATGAATTTGACCTCGCATTTGCTTTCCTTGTCAAAAAGTGAAAAGTCTATAAGAAAACAGCTTGTCCTGGAGCACAATGTACTGAAATATTTGCTGTTAAAGCTTGGAAATTAAAGGGCAGAGATGTCCCAGATTGCTTTTCTGTGATGTCTCTATACTCATAGTGATTGAAATTGCTTCTGTGATTCCTGTTTTAAAGCTGGAGCAATTTAAACACCAAATACCTGCTGTAGTGGAAATGCTGTCACAGCATTGAGCACCTGGTGGGAAGGCAGGGCCAACCCAGGGGAGCTCAGGTGTATACAATGCATCTGAGTGATTGGAAGAGATGGAGCCAGGATCCACCCCTTCCCAGACCTCACTTAAGGGTTGGCAGTGGAGGTGAGGGCATCTCACATCTGGCTATGTACCTGAGGCAAGCAGTTTTTTCCTTCATTTCTGCATCTGTGGCTGCTGCACTTGGGTTCGTTCTCATTTGCTGCAGCTAAAGGCTTTGCCACCCTGCTGTTATCATCCCATTGTAGCATGACGCCTGCTTGCCATTGTTTTGCCCATTCCTCAGATACAACAGCTTTTCGGAGTGGGTTCCACTGTCTTTTCCCACCTTTGTCCGTGCAGCATACCTAAATGTTTCCTCACCTCAGTCCTTGCAGGAACCTTGTTGGCCAGAAGAGATTTGTGATGCAGAGGTCGGGTAAGTCATAGAATCATTATGATTGGAAAAGGTCGCTAAGATCATCAAGCCCAACTGTCAGCCCAGCTCCGCCGTGCCCACGTCCCTCAGTGCCACATCCCCACAGTTCTGGAACACCTCCAGAGACAGTGATATCACCAGTTGGACTGGGTGATCTTAGTGGTCTTTTCCAGCCTTAAGGATTCCTTGATTACATATTATATAACAATTATAGTATAATATAAATTGCATTTGAGATGCTGCTCTGGGTGTGGCTCAGCTGCAAGGCATTCCATCCCATCTCTTGCAGGGTTTGTGGGGTTGGTACGTGATTTCCATGCTGCTCTGTGTACACCACTATACATAGCACGTTGCCCCATCTTCGTTACTGTGCTGCCCAATGCTCAGGGAAAGGAAAGTCCACGCTGATAAGTAAGAAAAGTGTACTGAGGAAGGGAGGCCGAGGTGGAGGAGTGCCATCTTTTGTGATCTGTGATTTGAGGTGGGAGCTTGCAGCCAGGTCCCCTTTGGGCCCATTCTTCTTTCCTCTTTGCATCCTCTCTTCCCATTTTCCACCCCACCCTTGGAGAGGGCATGGCTGCTTCCCTCCCTTTGCAGCAAGGGCAGAGGAAGATGAGGGGCTTGGTTGGGACACGGATGGAGCAGCCCAGGGTGCAGCATCAACCGCCCCAGTCCTTGCTCACCCCCAGGCAGCATTTGCAAAAGATCAAAGCGTGCAGCAAAAATAGCAAAAGGGAAGAGCTTGTGGGTTGGACATCTGGAGGCCAGAAGCAGCTCCTGCTTTTGAGTAGGCAAGAGGTGAAGAAGGAATGGTAAAAATGGGTTTACAGTCTCACTTTTTTTACTGGGATTAAAAACCTCTTATAAAGTTATATGGTTTGCTGTTACTTGAGATAGCAGTGTCCTATGTCTCTGTAAGACCCTAATTTCAGAAGCAAGGATGCTAACGACACCTATAAAAATAGAGAGGTGGGTATTTTCTGGCAGGCATAATGCTGATTTATCTGTGGTGCATCATCTGACAACCTTAGTTTTATTCCAAGGGGCACAAAGAGGCACCTGGGAAATGTCTGTGCTGCTCAGCTGAATAAAACAGGTGCTATTTCCTTGTGCAGCTGGATGTTTTCAACTATAAGAACTCAGAAACAAGCCCAAACCTGAGGGGATGGTTGGGTCACAGCCCAGTTTTTCAAAGCCTTTGCAAAGAAATTGGAGACAGACAGCCTAGAACTCAAAGTCCAACCTCTGGACGGCGCTGCCAAGTGTGTGATTAAACATTGTACCCATTTCCACCGAGTAAATGTGCCAGTGTCATTGCAATACATTAATGTACAAACAGTACATTGCAACGTTGGGTTCACTCTGCAAATGGAGCTGAGTGGGCAAAGTATTTCACGCCATGATGTGTGTCCAAGTGGGAGAAAACCTCTTGAGGCAGCATAGCAGGACGTTCTCTGGTGAAAACATTTGCCGTGGAAAAATGTAATTTGCAGGGGATGATTTGCATCCAGCACGATGAACAATTTTGGCCACAGGAGAAATAAGCTGAAGTGGAGGGAGGGAGGTTGGAATGGAAAAAGACAATTTTGATTGGTTTTCTTTTAACAAAAGAAGCCGTAAGTTAAACACTCTGTTTGGGACAAAATGTACCATTTTATCTCAGGCAGGTTGGAATTCTTTTTCCATCTTTTTCCATCTTTTTCCTTTTTAATTTTTCCCTTAGCTGTTCATTCTGTTGGGAAATGTTTTGTGGATCATGGCATGGGGAGGTCTGGGACACTTTGTGTTCCTTTCTAAGCTTCACCATCGTTATCACTTTGCCCTTGTTTGTCTTGATATAGGGTCAGCAACTGTCTCACTCCTTGGTCTTGGTCTTGGTCCTTGGTGAAACTACTTCTTTCCTCTTCCAGTGTTGCCTCCTGGTCATTAAAGTGGGAAATCTCTCTCGTTCATTTGCATTGGTTTGACCTGTGCTCCTGGTGTTCTTTCCCAGGTAGGGACATGGTTGTTGCTCTGAGCCAAGTGCCAGTTGTATGGCATGTGATGACACCAAGCCCTGCCAGGTTGCATGTTTCAACACATGTGTTGTGCCACTTTCATTAGTGCACTGATTAACCATTTCCCTGTGGTCTAATGAATTCCACTTGCTCATCGCTTACTGAGCATACACAGAAATCCCAGCATTGGGCAATGCTCACTGGGATACTAAAGGAAGAGGAGGGGAAAAAAATGAACGTACAAGTACTGGATTGGGCAGGAATGGGAGAATGAAGAAATTCAAACTTTTTTTTTTTCTTCTTTCAGTGGTGAGGGCAGACAGGATGATAGTTGCCTCCGTGTGAAACTGGAGCTACATCCAGGAATGGTATTTATATGTGCGGATGTAGCTTTCAATCAAGATGATGTAAACACTGCTGCAGAATTTTTTGACCAGGCTGTTTGGGAAACGTGATGGATTAAATATGACAAACAAGATTCCTGGACGTTTATTTATCCGCCTTTTCGTTTGTGCCAGTTTCATGTTAGGCAAGGCTCTGGCTACCAGACCGATGCTGAGCCTTGAGGGCAGGCAAGGCTGGGGGAGGGAGCCACAAAGAGAGTGTTTTCCAAGCCTCATCTAATTTAAAGCATCTTTTGCTGAGTGGTGCAGCGAAGAGGATGTGGCTAACACAAATAAAAAAATCATAAAGGGATCAAAGTGTGTGTGCAAATTCATTCCTTGTGGCAGGAGTTCTGCCAGTTTGCTTGCTCGCTTGCTTTCCTAAAAAAAATAATATTCTCTCCCCACCCCCAAGATGGAGTGAGCGATCGCATGTCGGAATCTCTTCTGGATTTCATAAGGGTTCCAGCATTGATGGATGGGCGGGATGACACCAGAGCCTGTACATTGTGCCTGAGATCTGAGCCACTTCCCCTTGGTCCCATGGTTACACATGGAACAGTTGCATGGGCGCGATCTATTTATAAGTGGTTCAAAGGCACCACAAAAGCAGGAGGATGCTGGTGTGAAGCACTGGGCCACCAGGAAGCTCTCTAGCACTTGCAGGAACCTGACGTTACCCTGGAGCCTGAATGGTTCCTGGTGTGGTGTAAGATGAGGAAAGTCCTGAAAAGAAAAAGAGAAAATGAGCTAAATAAAATTAAAAACTATGAAAATAGGACTCCTATTAGATTTTTCTGGAGGAGTCTCAGGGGAGACCTCATCGCTTTCTACAACTCTTCAGGGAGACTGTGTCAAAGTGGGGGCCTGCCTCTTCTCCCAGGTAACAGTGATAGGATGAGGGGTAATGGCTTTCTTTACGTTGCACCAAGGGCAGTTCAGGTTGGATATTAGAAACAATTACTGCTCAGAAAGAGTGGTGCTGCATGGCACATCCTCCTAGGGAGGTAGTGGGTCACTGTCCCTGGAGGCGTGCCGGAACCATGGAGATTTGTCGCTGAGGGATGTGAGCAGTGGGAAAGGTGAGGATGGTGGTTGGGCTTGATGATTTTCCTGGTCTTTTACAACCTTAATAATTTGGTGTTCCCCTAAAATAGAATTAGCTGAAATAATTTGAGTGATCCTTAAGATGACTTAAGATGACAAGTGGAATTCATTAGACCACAGGGAAATGGTTAATCAGTGCACTAATGAAAGTAGCACAACACATGCGTTGAAACATGACTTAAGGTGATCCTTAAGAAGGCACCAAGGACAAAAGTTGTTAAAATAACTGGGTGCTCAGAACTGCTGATGTATGTTAAATCTCATTACAAGGGTGCTGGAAGTAGTAGGTTAGACAAACTGGCTGCTTTCAGTAAATATGGGGAAGTCTTCTGGTCTCTGGTTAGAAGCTTCTACTGCAATGAATACTGCATGAACACTGTTCATGTGCAAACAGTGCTGGTAAATTCCCACTGGTATGTTCTGCTGGTTCACATACAATTATGTTTTCATGCTTTAGCACCTGCTTTAGCACCTCTGTGATTCAGTCTTTAGGAACTGGAAGTGGGCTAACCCCGATGACTAGAGGTTGGAACCTTCCAACCCAATCATCCCATGATTCTATGACTGATTTCACAAAGAGGACCTGCCGGGGCATGTTCATGGAGGTTTACATCCTACTGTAGGGGAGACCCAAGAGCCCCAGAACAGATGTGGTTCCCATCTGTGAGCTTCTTCTGGCCGTCCTGCTGACCCTGCGCAGTCATTACATATGCTGGGACAAGAAGATGCTTGTCTTCCAAGTAGTCTCTGAAATCACTGAGTCTGACTAGTCCCAAGCCAATTCTCCCAGTTCAGACAACACACACTGCTCTGGAAACCACACGGCACAGCAAGGCTGTGTTTCCTACGGGAGCACCATCCCACTAAAATAACATCCGCAAAGAACAAAGGCTAAAAGCCCAGGCAAACCTAATGCCGGAAAAGAATCATTCTGAAAACCAAAGGGAACATGCCTTAAAAAATCCTGTGGCATTTATAATGAAAAATAAACATCTATTTGCATGTTAGATAGAAAGAAAAAGAAAACGAAGTGAAAGAGCAAGGTCTTGTTCTTATGTTCTAGGAATTTTATCCACTGAAGATTGTCAAATACTGCATGCCAACACTTGGGAGTATGACAACAGCATCTTTAAGTGCAATGAATCAAAGCACAAGAGTAAATTTTTATGGAACTCAAACTGCTATTCTTAGAAACCATCCAGAATCGAAAAATAAACAATCCATCAGGAAAAGAAATGTTCAGACTCACAGGGGAGATTAACTCTCATTTAAGTGGAAACAAAACCTCAAATGAGCCACACTGCTATTCCCACACTTAGCTAATTGCAGTATTGTTCAAGGGCAGAATCAAGTGGTTGGAAGTCTGTACAACTGGATGGGGTAGATGAAGGCTTAAGAAGCAAACAAAAAGACCTAGAGTCATAGCCTTTCCCTGATGGTTAATTCCAGAGACAGTTCTTTGCCAAGTTGTAGGATGGGAGCGTAACAAAAAGAACGGGTGGCTCTGGGAAAGAAGAATTGCAGTAAAAAGATGGATTCAACATGAGATCAAGACTCAACATGTATATTTGGAGATGATTAAGAAAGGCATCTAAGATGTCTGACAGAACAGGCAGAGACACAAAGAGATCCTATTGCTATTGATGCAGAAGAAATTGAAGCTCCGAGTGAGATTCCCAGATGTAGGGCAGTTCACAGCCAACCCAGCTACAGCTTTGGTGGGTTCTTCAACACAGGACATCTGCAAGTGAAGATTTGACATTTTCTCCTTTAAAATTAGTAAATCACAAGATAAGATTTTAATGCCAGAGCTACCAAGTGAAAACATGCTACCTGTATCTGGCCACTACAGTCGCTTTTAACAAAGAGCAGATGCCCATGCACTTCCACTGCATGGGAAAACACAAAGCAGATTGCCCTCAGCCTTGTAGGATTCTGTTTTTTCAATTTCCAGCACAGAAATTCTCTGAGTGTCAGTGCATGTGGGGCTAACATATCGGAGAGGGGCTGTGGTGGAATTCATGTTGCACATAGGGCTTCCTTGGCTTCTCTCCTGTGCAGGAACAAAAGCATCTTGAGGCCATACGTGGGACGGTTCCACCTCCAAAGAGTGGCCTAAGGACCTTGTGTGGATGTCAGTTTTGGTACTGATCTCTGCCATGCACTTAGCAGGGAAAGAAAAACCATGTTCATAGGTGAAAATACTCACTGGCAACTATCCCCATGTGTTTACCTCCCTGGAGCTGCTTCAACGTGTGAACGTCCCTGGAACAAAGTTTTCTGCAAACAGACATGCAAAGAAAGATCTTTGTTTCACACAAGAATCCCCTGAGGAAAAACAATGTAAAAATTAAGCAAGAGTCAGTCAAGTTTTATTTATATACTTATATATTTATTTATCTTAGATAAAACCAAACCAAGTTTCTTGGCGCACTGCATAAAAATTCTAAAAATAACAGGGAAAAAAAAAAAAAAAAGCCTGGAAAAAAAATTCACACAGACTAAAAGTACTAAGGGGTCCCTGGTACTTGCAGGTATATTCTCAGTTATTTCTTTTTGGATCACCCAAACACCAACAAAGTCATTAAAGTCAGTTCTTTCCTTTTATTAGCAATAGTCATGGCTTCATGATTCAAACCACATTGGGTTTTCAGAAGGGAGATTTTGATCAAAGCATTTTTAAAATCAGATGAAAGAAGTATTATAAAAAATGTTCGTGCAATATGAGCCAGGAAGGGGAAGTGGCTGTCCAGGAGAAGAGCTGGGAATATGTCAGAATGTGAAAAAATGAAACATGAAAGAAGCTGATGGTACAAAATAGCTGTCTAAGCAGCGTTACAAGTCAAAAGCAGATTTACAGAGGCTGTGTTTCTTAATTGCTAGATTTAAAAATCCAATTATCACTTTAAAATATGATTTTCAGTCCAACTGTTTGTTCTTCAGTAAGAAGGTGTAATTATTTTCACTTTGAACCTTTTCAGGAAGGCAACAGCATGCTGAGTTTGACGAGAATGGCCAAGTGTGACACAAATGGATTCTTCAGGATGGGACCTTTCCTTCTCAGATGCCTCTTACCTCTTGCCAGATGTGGGCGATGCTTTTTCAGGGAAGACTTTTTTGGTATGAAGGAGAACTGGCAGCTAGTAGAGAAGAAGATATGATAGGAGAGTGAAAAGGGTGATGGGTAAGGAGGAGAGATGTGGAGAAACAATCCCCAGGCATGCATGTTTTCTGTGAGGGACTCTGGAAGAGATTCCAACGGTCTGAGAGAAGGTTTGGCTTTGCTAGCAGGGTTCTATTCACCCCTATTTCAAGGCTGGATGTGGCTCTGGGCAGCCTGGTCTACTGGTTGGCAACCCTGCCCATGCCAGGGGGGTTAAAACTAGATTATCTTTGAGGTCCTTTTCAACCAAGGCCATTCCATGACTCTGATTTTGTCTGATGGTGGCTGTTTTGAAGAACATTTCTATGCAGCGTCTAAGGTATGTGACTAAACACAGAAACCTTCTCCCTCATCTATTTGATCACAGAATCACAGAATTATCAAGGTTGGAAAAGACCTAAAAGATCATCCAGTCCAACCATCACCAATACTCCCCAGCTAAATCCTATCCCTCAACACAACATCCAAACGTCTCTTGAACACATCCATGTTCGGTGACTCCACCACCTCCCTGGGCAGTGCATTCCAATGCCTGACCACCCTTTCCGAGAAGTAATATTTCCTAATGTCCAGCCTGAATCTCCCCTGGCGCAGTTTGAAACCATTGCCTCTAGTTCTATCACTGTCTACACGAGAGAAAAGGCCGACCCCTAGCTCACCACAACCCCCCTTCAGGAAGTTATAGAGAGCTATAAGGTCTCCCCTGAGCCTCCTCTTCTCCAGGCTGAACAATCCCAGCTCCTTCAGCCGTTCCTCATAAGGCCTGTGCTCCAGGCCCCTCACCAGCTTCGTAGCCCTCCTCTGAACACGTTCCAGGGCCTCAATGTCTTTCTTGCAATGAGGGGCCCAAAACTGAACACAATACTCGAGGTGTGGCCTCACCAGTGCAGAGTACAGGGGGACAATTACCTCCCTATTCCTGCTAGTAACACTGTTTTTGATGCAAGCCAGGATGCCATTAGCCTCCTTGGCCACCCGGGCACACTGTCGGCTCATGTTCAGCTGAGCATCAATCAACACCCCCAGGTCCGTTTCCTCCACACAGTCCTCCAGCCACTCCGCCCCAAGCCTATAGAGCTGCCTGGGGTTGTTGTGGCCAAAGTGCAGGATTCGGCATTTGGTCTTGTTGAACCTCATCCCGTTGGCTTCAGCCCAGCTCTCCAGCCTGTCCAGATCCCTCTGCAGGGCCTCGCTACCCCCAGGCAGATCCACACTCCCAGCCAATTTGGTGTCGTCTGCGAACTTGCTGAGGGTGCACTCAATGCCCTCATCCAAGTCATCAATAAAGATATTGAAGAGGACAGGCCCCAGTACTGACCCCTGGGGAACACCACTCGTGACCGGTCGCCATCTGGATTTAACTCCATTCACCACCACTCTTTGAGCCCGGCCCTCCAGCCAGTTCCTTACCCATCCAAGAATGTACCCGTCCGAGCCACAGGCTGCCAGCTTCTGCAGAATACCGTGGGAGACAGTGTCAAAGGCTTTGCTGAAGTCTAGGTAGACCACATCAACAGCCTTTCCCTCATCCAGCAGATGGGTCACTATATCATAAAAGGAGATCAGGTTGGTCAGACAGGACCTGCCTTTCATGAACCCATGCTGGCTAGGCCTGATCCCCCGGCCATCCCGCACATGCCGCATGATCTCCCTCAAGACAATCTGTTCCATAACCTTCCCTGGAACTGAGGTCAGGCTAACAGGCCTGTAGTTCCCCAGATCCTCCTTACAACCTTTCTTGTAAATGGGAGTCACGTTGGCAAGCCTCCAGTCTTCCGGGACCTCACCAGTCAACAAGGAGCGCTGGTAGATGATGGAAAGTGTCTTGGCTATCACCCCCGCCAGTTCCCTCAGCACTCTCGGGTGGATCTCATCCAGCCCCATGGACTTGTGGCAGTCCAGTTGGAGTAGTAAGCCTCTGACCGTTTCTTCCAGAATCACAGGGGGTTTAGCATGCTCCCCAGGCGAGACTACCAGGTCAGAGAGAGGAGTGCCCCGAGGATAACTGGTCTGACCTTTAAAGACAGACGTAAAGAAGGCATTCAGAACCTCCGCCTTTTCCTTATCCTCAGTGGTCACATTCCCAGCATCATCCAGCAAAGAGTGGATATTCTCCTTTGTCCTCCTCTTACTGTTAATGTATTTATAAAAGAGTTTCTTATTCCTTTTCACCCCAGCGGCCAGGTTAGATTCAAGCTGGGCTTTTGCCTTTCTGATTTCACCTCTACACATCCTAACGGCTTCCTTGTATTCATTCTCAGTTGCCCGTCCCTCCTTCCACAGGCGGTAGATTCTCTTTTTCTCCCGGAGCCCCAAGAATAGCTCCCTATTCATCCACGCCGGTCTTCTTCCCCGCCTGCTCATTTTGTGTCTCAGGGGAACCGCCTGCTCCTGCACCCTTAAGACTTCATCATACATCATACTCTCAATTTCTCAGTGATAAAGGTGTTCAGTGTAATGCATGTCCCAGCTCTAAATGAGTAGTGGATTGCTTCCACCAAATGGTGCTGTTGTGGACTTTCTGTGCACTTTGGTATAGGCATAGTTGCTCTGGCTTTAAATGCAATCACTCAGGTCCCGGAAGATGTCTAGCCATAGAGTTCAACAGTGCCTAATTTACTCTGTCAAGAAAACTTCAGAGACTGCCAAGAACTCAGGAAAATTAGCCTGCTCTGAGCTCTGGTCTTTGCCAAAGTCCCTGAGCTGCTTTGTTTTTGGAGAGCTTGGATATCCTGAGCTTGGTTGCTGTGTTATGTTGGAATATTTGGGAGTGATGAAATCAAACTGTGTGGGCAGATGATTCCCACTGTGACACTGGTGTGGCTATCCTCACCACCAATCTCTCCACCTCCTTCCCTTAGGGAGGTCAGAAAGAGCCCCTCTTGATGGAACAGCACTGACCAAGAAAATACTGCACAGACGTTTCCAAAAACATCTCATCTCATCCCATTAAGAGTTCCATCTATGGTTTTCTCTGCAAAAAATTGGCTGTGTCCAGGCATACAAAAGCATTCACCAAAGTGATGATTTGCAGCTCCATATCCATGCATTTAAGCACACCTGTCACTAAGGAAAGACCTGTAAGAATTATGGTAGCCTATTACTTGGACAGCAGTTTTCCACTTATGGATTTACTCACTGTAAGTGCAGGTAAGTGCTGGTTATAACCACCATGGCTGCATCCAGGGTAAGCTGCTGCACTAATTTCTGGGTATCTGGACAAACGTGGTATCATCCCAGAAGTGTTGCTGGGCCTTTGTGTTATGGTCGCAACTATGAAAAGGTAATTTTGATCTAAACCTCGCATGAATCACATTCCATATATAACATCTTAAAACGTCAACTTATTGCAGCCTAATTAACATGAAAATACATTCTGGGCAACTGAAAGTGTTGTTTGTTTTTTTCAATCAATGATTACTCCTACGAGTCTGTGATTACCAGCTCTTTCAAAAATAAGAATGACTTGAACAGGTTAGAGTTACGGTTAAGGTTAGGGTTAGGGTTAGGGTTAGGGTTAGGGTTAGGGTTAGGGTTAGGGTT
>JAPSGF010000115.1:1285776-1306917 GCA_035772895.1 Perdix hodgsoniae | reverse complement strand
GGGTTAGGGTTAGGGTTAGGGTTAGGGTTAGGGTTAGGGTTAGGGTTGGGGTTAGGGTTGGGGTTAGCATTACAGTTAGGGTTGGGTAGGAGCTTTTGACTTGTCCAGAAGAAGTTTGATTTAAAACCATTAATTCTGGAGGGAGAATTTTTGGGTAATTTGATGCAATGATGCAGTGATGCAATGCTACTTGAAGGAAACCTACAACTTCAGCATGTATAACCAAGTTTCTAGCTAAAAATGCGAAAGAAATAAATCTTGTTTCCAAAGGGAACTCATTTGTCAGTGAGATGCAGGTTTTAGGGGGCTTAAGATAAGCCAGTCTCTCCTCTTCCTTCTCTACCATCTGGGCCAGGTACTTTGCTAGGAAAGTTGGTCCCATGTCTAAGCAATAACACTGCCTGGCAGATGTTTACTTCTGCTCTCCCAAGACTGCCAAATTTTCTGCATTACAGGAGTGGATTGGCAGAAGCCAGGTATCCAAAGGAATGGTTTCTGATTGTTTAAAAATTTAAATAAAAAAATCCCAACAAATTCAATGTGATTCAATATGTTGAATTGACCTCTATTTTTTTTTTTTCTATTCATCAAGTTTAAATGATAGCAATTACGGGCAGAGTGAAATATTTTGGATGTGCCTGAAAGTGAAGTACTGTCCTGAAGTTCTGAGCAATTGAAACTTGTATTCAAAAAATGGAAATAAAATAAAGTAAGGACATTCAAAAAAGCAAAGGGGGGCTTTGATTGGAAAATTCAAATGCTTTACTTCAAAAAATATGTCAGAAAAATGCCACGTTCTCAGAATTTTAGGAAGTATTTCTCATCCCAACTACCCTATAAAACTCCTGTGAGCTTCTGCAAAATGCTCTGAAGTTCTTAGGGCTGGTTATTTTCATTGCAAAACCCCTCCACCTAATGCAAAACGCTTGGCAAAACTTCTGTTGCAATAGATTTAAGGCAGAGGGAGATGGGCCGTGCTGTAGACCCGGCCCAAGTGACATACTTTCATCGCCGCTCCGGAGAGGCTGACGCAGCTCTAGGACAAAAGCCAACTGCTGTATTTTAGATGACTGAAGTTGGACCATATTGTTCTTGTGTTTGAAATCAACTCACAACTGCACACTACCTCACTGGCAGCGCTCTCGGTTTGCTGTTGGTGTCACCGCTCAGCCTGCAGTGCTGACTACTGAACGTGTTTCAAGTCTCGTTTCTGTTTAATAGCAGCAGTAGCTGCCATTTATACAGCAAGCAACACAACGATGTGTAAAGAATGATTGCTGTTCAGCTTCTTCTTGGCTATTTCCATGTGTCCTTTCTGCTCTCTGGATGCATCTTGCAGTGCAAGTGTCGATAGGGCAAGGTCTTCTGATGCACAAGAGGCAGGAAGGGTTGACATACTTTTCTTCCTTACTTGCTCACTTCTCTGGTCCTTTCTTCTCACAACTGCCTAGTTTCTGGCTGTCTGGTTGGTTTTCTTTGGGAAAAAAGTCCCCAACATCTCTGTCAGGAATAAATTTTGTATTCCAAATTTCCTTTTTGTTGGGGAAGTAGTTGTCCATTGGACATATGAAGCATGGCTTTCAGTCACCGCAGAGGGCAAATGGCAAGAATGGCCTTCTCCTGAGATTATCAGATCTTGTTGAGGCTGACAGAAAAGAAAGCTAGTATGGAAGTAGGTGTGCGTGAAAAAAGGAAGAAAAGCATCACTGAGATCTGTGGAGGGGGCGGGAAGATTTTTGATCTGGTTGAGACACAGCAGGAGGATCAGAGCAGTTTCTTATTTTGTTTGAGCTTCTTGCCCATTCCTGATTTACGTTGCAGACGTAGGGTCTGTTTCCTCTTAGGTATTAGCAGTGCCCCTGCATTTCTCCATCCATCACAGCCTGGCATGGCACGCACATGGCCGTGTGGCTGGTGGGGGGGAAGGGAGGGGAGGAGGAAAATCAGCCAGCACCAGAGTCTTTTGTGAATGCATTGCTGCTCTTTTGTGTTTTATTTGAAGAAATGATTAGAGTTTATTTTATTGCCAGGAAAGGCTGCCAGCCTTTATGATGACAAAATTGCTGAGTTTACTAGGAAGTTTATTTATACAGGCCTTGAAAGACAGACTCTGCCATGACAGACACCAGCGAAGACCTGGGCTTGCTGGGTCTCCTATTTCCCCTAACTGTTCTGCTGACATGTTAACCCTTTGCTCTGACAGATTCCTGAGAAATGAGCAATTAAGAGCAAACATCTGTACAAGACACCCTTTCCTCTTGGGGAAAATGGGTATCCAAAGGGATCTGGGCTGGAAACCTGAAGGAACAAGTGGGTTGGCAGATGTTTGCTGCTGGTACTGTAGGCCACCCCCAGTTATGGATAACATAACCACAGGGATAGCAGACCAGGAGGAGATGCTTTCAGGGGTATCTACCATGTCCTGCCATGTGTGTCAACTCGGGGACAACTGATGCCATTAGAAGTCCTCTAAGAATAGAAGTCCATCTCCCACTCCTGCCCCTGCTGCAGCAATGGAATCACCAGAAGATCTCCCACCACCCCCCAAAAAAAAAAAAAGCATTTTGGGGAGGGCAGAATCTTGTAATGAATTTAAGACTCAGCAAGACAATGAGTTTTAGGGTGAGAAATACATGTTTAAATTTTCCTAGGTGTCAAAATGCTCTGCTTTGACATATTAAAAATGAAAAGGTTTCATTTGGAAAATTTCCAAGTGTGCCATTTCATCATTAATATTCATTCACTAATATTATTTTCTTTTATAAAGTGGACTGACCTGGGAAGGTATCCAAAACAGACCAGAATGAATTAAATCAGAAGAGCTGTATTTCACCTTCATTCCTGGTGTTTGTTTTGTTCTAAAGAAAAAGAAATGCCCCCAGTTCTGCTCCAACTCTGACCTAACTTTCTTCCACGTGTTCATCAAACAAGATAAATCAACCCTCTTCCCTCATCACAGTCTTCACCAGCACCTCAGGTCTACTGCTTGGCCTGGAAAAGCCTTTTATCAGGCAGTGACGATGGCAGGCAGTTATCCTCTATGGACAAATGACAGAAGAGGATCCTAAACATAATTTACAAGTATGTTACATCTACACCAGAGCGCTTTCTCTAACTTTCCATTAACTCTTGCATCAATATCACATATGTGATCATGGTATCCATTTCTTCATTTCTGTTTGAGCTCCTAATACCAGCTCCTAACATTTTGAACTTGTAGGCAGCTTTCAAACAGCTGCCATTTCTTAAAGAGAACCAGACTCAAGCCTTCGCTCTTTTCTTTCTTCCTTAAAATGTGGAATTTCCCCCCCATAAAATTTTACTGACCTGTGTGCTCAGATGGGCAGCGTTCAGATCTTAGCCAGAAACCTGTTTGGTGCTTCACAACCCATCAGAGCTTGAAAACTCCCAGGAAGGTGTGCTTTCCTAGCTGGCTCTCACACTGGGATGCTTAGTGCACATCTCTGTGTGGGGATGGTTGTGAAGTGCTAAAAGGACGGGCATTTTGTGAAGTGCTCTCTGCAACAGGTCTTTTTTCTTCTGTACCCCTGCAAATCTGCATCTCTTAATAAGCAAGTGTCTGGAATTTCCAGGAAGAGGAACATATGTAAGTATATATAGATACATGCATGTATATGCACATACACATTCATTCCTTCCAAAAAAACCCTTAAAACTGATATTCTACAACACGCTTGCATGCTGGTTTCATAATGAAGATATAAAAGAGCTCATTGCTCTTCATGCAGGTGGGAAAAATTGGGATTTTTTTGAAATCTCGACCAGTTTTGATTTCAGAAAAAAGTTTGGGTGTTTGAAACTCACACAGAGAACCACCAGTCTTATGAAAAAGCAAAATGTTAACAAAAGGGAGAAGAAGAAATACTGGTGAAAAACAATGAGGGAACTTCTCTTCATTTCTTTACCAGCCTCAGTTGGCATTTATCCATATTACTTATGGCTTCACAGGTTGGGGTTTGATACCACATTACACCTGAAACTTAAGCAAGTACTTAAAGTTAACAGCTTTCTCCAACCATGGCATCTTTCTTTGAGGAGCTGAGCCCTCTAAGGTGCTGAGCTCTCTGGCTCCCATCCAGCAGAGCACTCAAACACCAGCTTACATTTCATTGTGCTCAAGAACAAATTTAAAATTAAGCATGTGCTTAAGTGCTTTGCCAAAGAGGGGAGGGATTACTCACATACCAAAAATTAAGCATGTGCTTAAGGTACTTTTCTGGATTCAAGTTGGAACAATAGGGAAATAATGATGCTGTCTATGGGCAGGTTTTGATAAAATAATAATTGGGGAAAAAGAAAGTCATCTGCAAACTCTGACAGTGGCAGAATCTTCTATCTGCAAATAGTTTTATATAACTGTCTGGACTGTGAGCAGTAAACAGAACTGAAAGCAAAGTCTCGTACTTCTGTAACTCCTGTTATGACAGTGTTTAACTGGCAGCATTGCTGGGCTGTAGGGTAATATTACCATCCCCATCTCATTATGGCAACTGGACACCCCAAAGGGCTGTGGAGGAACCGTGAGTGAAGAGGTAGATGGTGGTACATCCAGAGGGCATCCTTTGTCTGGCACCACCACACAACAATGTGATCAGAAGGGAGGAATGCTGAGGGAGGAAGGACTTACCAGCTCCTGTCTGAATGTCCAATCTGACCCTCTGGATGGCTGGGTTCAATGTGTTTGCCCCAGCTACTTCTGGTCATGAGACTGATGAGATCACCTTCCCTTCCCTAGCCCAGGCCTGAGCAAGCAAAGACTCAGTCAATCGCACCTCCTCCGTTGCAGTATACCTCTGCTAAGCCTCTTTCCACACTTTCCAGTCGTATCTCAAAGACAACCATGCAGACAGGAGTGAGGCAGGACAGAGAACCCACAGCCAACTTTGGGATGAGCTTGTGCCGTACCTTGGTACTCAGCTGTATCTGTGGATTCCCTTGGGGGAGGACCGAGGCGGCATCATCACCTTGCCTCCTGCACACCGTTAGACTCCCTGGAGAAATGAAACTTTTACCTATTAGCAGAGAAGTCTGGACTATGTGGTTGCGATACACGAATGTAACTGCTTCAGGAAATAAAAGGCTGTTTCTTTGGAGTAAAATTGTCGATCGCTGTCAAATGTAGCCCAGGCACCCTGATGATCAGAGATGAATAGAGGTGAGGACCAGTGTAGGCCTGATAACCCTCCTGATGTTTGGGGATGGCCGTGACAAATATCACCCTTCAGCCCTCCCTGCTTTCTACATCCCCAGGCAAATCCCATGTAGTGTCCTCATGTCCCAGCTTGTGTCACTGCCAATAATGCCTTCTTTTTTAACAATTCCATCCACTGAAAAATCAGGGTGGAAGAAGACAACGATGTTTATTCATTCCTTGGAAAAAAAAACTCTTGGCCCCAAAGGGTTAAAATGTCCAGGAGATGCTTGCAAGCTCATGTTTGCATTGTACCATCTTCAGAGAATCTGGCTCAATATCTGTTCCTCCACTCTAGCACTCATGGAGCTTTGTAGCAGTTAAAACTGAGCCCAATTTCCTCAATCTTCTGTTAGTGTTACTAAAAAAACACCCTTAAATTAGGTCCCAAATTCCTGTGATCCTCATAGTGCTGAGCGTGGATGAATAACTTTTGATAACAGCCCTGGATTTGGTGGTGTGGTGAGATTTATTTCCTGATCTTTTGCCCATCAAATCTTTTTCTGATCTTAATTGTCAATCACATCATATGATTTCTCCAGAGAAATGAAAATAGCAGCTATTTGTCTTGAAAATCCACCCTTTGATGTAAGAATTCCAGGAAATAAAACACCTTTATAGTTATGGGATCCAGACCTGTCTGACTGGGATGCATTTCCATCAAGACTTGTGTGGGTTTGTTGACTGGATTTTTAAGACATTCTGCGTCTTTTATGGGGATTTGCAATGGGGCATTCATGGCACATTCATTTTTGCGAGGAATAAAACAGCCTGGGTCATATGCCTTAGAGATCCCTTGCCCAGTATGTCAGCCCTCCTGGTCCAGTGTGGGCTTCCAAGGAAGTGCTCTCCAGCCTGCACAAGTCCAGCCCTTGCTGTGATGCTGAAATAAGGTCCTGGATGTTCAGACCTGCTTACATGTTGGCTGTTTTCCTTGGGGACCATTAGGCACATTTTCCAACAGATGACACACAGCTGCCAAGTGAAGATATTTCAGTCTTCTGCTTTGAAGGTCGAACCTTGCCCAGCCCCTGCTGATGGGTTGGCAGAACATGGGTTCACTGCGCCATCCTCCATCCAGATCCAGGATTAGCCAATACACATCTCTGGTGAAGTTATTTCCAATTTAACTTATCAGTTCTGTTGGTAAAGATAGAGGAAGTGATGGAATTTATTTAGAAAAATAGTCATATCAACCTTGTTACATGTCCACCAGCCTTAGGAAGTCCTTTAGATTTTACTGTGCACTATGGGATTAAGATGTGTGTTATGAACCTAGAAGACCAGCAGGTCTTTCTCGTGAGAACCTATTCCCAACCTTGTTGGTTGGGTAGGTGGGTCTGCAACAGTACAGATATGTGTATCTATGTGTATGTACATTGTGATGCTTCAAACGTCCCAGCAAAGATGAATTTCAACACCTAGAGCATGGCATTAGCATTCCTGAAACCCCAGTGATATCACATTTAACTTCTCCGACTTCCAACTCAATGATTCTGTGAAAATATTTCACTCTAGTAATATCTAAACTGCCTCCTGACATGTTTTCCGGCTGCGGGTGATGCCTCCCTGCATTGCAAAGTCCTCCAAGCTGCACCAGCCTGGCCCAGTGTCAGTCCTATGATAGACCTTTGCACCTGCTGACCTTTACATTTCTAAAGGCAGTAAGATCCTGCAATCCTTTCCAAGATTTCACTTTTTCTTCCTTCACTTTTCTTCCTCGGATCCTTACAACTCCAACAAGTACCATTTAAAAATATAAAATAAAAAAATCACAGGGCCAATTCCCTATGCTGGCTTTGCAATATGGATCACCTTTCCTCCCTTCCCCCCTTGAACCCTTGAATGCTCTGGTGCTTTCTCAAATTTGGAGGCTATTCCTTCTTCTTTTTCTTCCCATTCCACCAGCAATTAATCAATCAATCTGGCAACCTGGCACCAATCTGAATATATATAAAAAAAGAGAAGTAGCTGAAGCAGAAATGTGCTGGTTAGCTCTCTTGTTCCCATTATGTCTCTGCTTGATACTTAGACCTCTCCAAAAGCAAAGGACTCTGGGACATACCTCTTTTTTTAATGCCTTTGCAAAAAGTCCTCCTGTGCTCAGAGCCTGGCAGGTAGCTGGAGGTGACGGCATTATTTTCAAAGTCAGCATTCCCAAGGTGGAGGTTTTAATGAAGAGGAAGCCGATTTACTGCTGAGAAAACATTGTTCCCTCAAGTAAAGCCAACAGGGGTCATTAGCACTTCATATATTTAGGTGAGTGCTGTTTGTTCTGACAGACAACGTTGCAGGTTTCTGGGGGCTGCAGTTGAGCCTCATGCAAAGCTTGCTGTAAGGTGACAGCATAAGAGGTGAGCAGGTGACAGGGGAAGGGGCCCTGGGGTAGTCAGCAGTGCGTGGAGCCATTTTCCACAGCAGGTACTCATGGCTGGATGAAGGGCAGTGAGCCTGGCCCAGGCAAAATCTGGGGCACGGCTGCTGTATCCACGCAATGAGCCCTGCAGATTGGAGCTGGCCACTGTGTGCACTCTGCCTCAGACAGCTATTAAAACAGCTGATTTGTAAGCCACTGAGGCATGTAATACCATCAGCTCAAACCTGTATAAATTCATCTTTGCGGCCTACCAGTTCGCGCCACTCATTTCCCAGCCCATTTTCTTCTACCTCCTCTGGTCCTCCTTCCTTCATCCTTAGGGACGGGCAGAGCACTTTGTTGTGATCTGCTCATATTTATCCTGCCCTGTTTTATTGGAAGGCAGCCAGGAATATGATGGGTGAGCAGACTGCCCCTTTCTTCCTTTCAGAAGGGGTTACTCCTCTACTCTGACCCTCCTGCAAGACAGAGGTAAGAAATAGACCATAGATCCCTTGGCTCTGCATCACCTGGAGCCTGTTGCCCAGGCAGATGTTTAATGGGGCTGTAAAGGCTCCAGCCATGTGGCACAGCTTCCCCAAGCTCCAGGACCAGGAGCAGCTCTGCCAAAGTCACTGAGGTTCCAGTACAGGACCCCCTACTAGGTTTCCAGGATGTGCTCTTTTCTCTCCATCAGTGCAATGACCAGTTGAAGCATCTTGGCTTGCTTGAAACTGGCTGGCAAATCCTATTACATACTGATGAGGGAGCTGAGAAAAACAGAGTTTTTACCTGTTCCCTTTGTGACTTGTCCATGATGATTAACTACTTTCCTTTAAAATCAGCACTTTATTTTCAGGTAGCGCCCTGGTAATTTTCACTTCCTGCCAACAGGATCTCATTTTGCCTTTGCCAAACTGGAGATCTAAAATCTGGATAAGGAGCTGAAAATATTTTAGAAAGCAACCAACGTGCAACCAATCTCAGTCTGGGAGGCTATGTTTGTGTGTTCATGTGCCAGTGAGCAGGGAAGGGGCGCGTAGGATCTCTCCTCCTGCTTTGATAAGAACCATGCTGCTCGTTATCCTTCTTTGTATTCTTCCAAAAAAAGCATTACCTGAAAAGCCATTTCCTAGAACAGACAGAGAAAAAGACATTTGAAAACAAGCAACTCTGCTAGTAAAACTGGTCAGGAACATTTCAATTAAGAGGGCTTTCGTGGAAAATGTTTCCTCATCAAAACCAAGAAGCAAGGTCATCTCAGAGGAATATTGGAGGGAGATGAAATGGAATGGGAATTTGAGCCAGCACCAAAGGTATCTTTCTCAAGAGAGCCCTTGGCTGTCTGAGGACATTCCTGTTGCCTGGCTCAGATCCCTGCTCGGGTGGTGGCAGTGGGTCCTGGCCTCTGAGTTTCCCAGTGTGTCTCCTGGTTGCTCAGCTTCTGGGCTGCGTGCTCTTCTTCGAGGCTGTCAGGAAAATCTGACACTTTGATCCTCACGCGCAGCAACATTTTTTCACGCTCAGGAAATATTTTTCACTCTGAGGGGCTACAAAACCGTTTCTCACGTAATTCCACCAGCTTGAAGAAAATACACAATAGCTGAAAAGCTTGGGTACTGTTTTGAAGTCTTCTGAAGTCCTATGCGTGTTGTGACCTAGAGTTTTGGTTCAGCCCATTGCAAAAAGATGAGCCAAACACGGACTCGGAGTGGGAAGCTCTCAGAGATGAACACACGGCAACTCCAGAGCTCAGGGCTGGGCACGCAGTTGAAACTCAAAACACAAAAAACATGCATTCTCTCACTGCAGCCATTTATACCAGAATACCAAAGAGGTTAAAATTCTGTGCTTGCAGCTGCGCAAGGAGTGGTGCCAGCATTTGAAATCTGGGAATAATTGATTTGTGTTTCCAGAATCCTTTTTATTGAAGGGGGAGAGAGACAGAGAGAGAGAGAGAGATTGCTATTAAAAGCTTTTAAACCACCATGCTTTGAGCATCTGTTGAGGTTGGCAGCTGCTGTCAGTGCCATGTGAGCTGCCTGGCTCAGCCACCACTGCCACCAAGCTGAATAAACCACTTGTGGCCAACTGGAGAGATGGCAAAGACCAAAAGGATGCATTTGATAAGGTTTTACAAAGCTAAGCAACAAACAAAGCGGCACTAATTGAAATGCTTTTAAACAGTCAACCTGCCAAAAGATCCTCAGACGCTTAGGTGAAAAACTGGGTAAACTGAAGAAGAGCAAAGATGGGAAACACGGGATCCAGAAGCTTATGGTGTTTTCGTATTGGGATTAGGAAGAAAACAGGTTCTGTGTTGTATCATAGCCATTGCTGCATTGTATATTTTCCCCCAGGAAGTGCTGTTTGCTTGTTCGTAGTTGGTTTGTTGGAAATGAAACTGTTATCCATAAAAATATTTTTAAAAGAAAGTTTTGGATATCTGTAATTTACTATTTCCAATTTGCTCAGCTATTCCTTTTTTATCTTAAAATGAATGACTCCGCCTTTCTTTAGAACATGAGATAGTGATAGAGATATGGTGAAGTAAGTTTATTTAAAAGTAACTTAAAAAAAAAAAGGTATTAAAAGGTATTAATTGAATGAAGCATCAAAATTCATGTGAAATGGATGACTTCTTTTTAGGCATTTCTCTCAGAACAGGTAAGAACCTGATCTCCTGGTCAGTCTTCCCTGGGTGCAGTAATCGTTTCTATCTCTGCCTGCCATAAATCCACAAACCTGAAGTTAATCTTTCAGCTTTTTCACAGATTAGCATTTACGAACTCTCAGAAACGAGCCACACTGGATGGCCGAGTAAAGCCTGCAGCTGTACAATGTTTGCTTTTATCAGACTGTAAGTTGAACACCCTGTTGAGTTGCATCTTGTGGTACCTTTTCCATCATGGTTGAACTTTCAGAGAACATCTCAATTTAATTTAGCTTGTATACTCTGCACGCGCAGAAGTTCTGCAGGGGACATCTGGTTTACTGCATGTCAAGTTGCTCAGTAGTTCTGCAAGAAATCTATGGCAAATGAATCCCAGAGCTTTCCTTCTCTTGCTCTGGAACTTGAGAGTAGATTTTCAAAATTGAGCATAATCCTGCACAGAGAAATCTGATTCAAACTTGTCCATGGGACTTCAGGTCCAAACTCTTCACAAACCCATTTTATTTCATCTGGATGTTCTTGAAGCAGCATTTCCCCGCAGAAGTGATCCCCCTCCTACACTGAGTCTAGAAGGAATTTTGATTCAATACGATCCCGTGTTTTGTCACTATGTCTGGCAAGTAAAACAGAATTTTATAGCCCTCAACTTGGGAGTCCATATTTGGCCACCAGGAGAGCTTCCCGAGCTTTTTATTTGATTCTGATGGTTCCTTGATGAAACTCATGAGCAAGAGAGATAGACTTGGTTTGAAGGCTTGTCAGAGCGTGAGAGAGACGTCTCCTCTCCGAGGTGGGACAGGAGCTCCCTGGGAAGTGTGAGAGGAGTGTCTCTCCTGCTCACCGCAATACGCATTTCTGGGTAGAAAAGCTGCTGCAGCAGGCTGTGGGAATAGGGCTGTGGGAACAAGGCTACCACTTCTACACAGTTGTAGGTTGTAATTGAGATTACGTAGCATGGGATGGACCTTCATTCAATACAAACTACATTACTCATGTCCCCGAGAAGATCTTATAACCTGGGATAATGCCACAAGCAGTGATTTCTACTCCCAGATTAAGACATTACTCACTAGCCAAGAGCTACCTCCATCCCTCTGCTGCTGGGTGTTGACAATCAGATCTCAGAAACCGATGAGGAGATGCAACCGAAACAACAATCTCCCTCAGCAGGGCCCAGGCAAAACCCCTGTTAACCAGATCCCAACGCGTTTAAAATTTATCGTCGATAATCATTACGGCAATCAGCAGTTGGAAATGAGCACGGCCAAGGCACAGCGTGGAGCAGCAGTGCTTTGTGCTCGCACAGCGACGCATGCACTGCTGTAATGAGCTCTAAATTCACAGCCCCTGCATGGCAGGAATACCAGCTTGCACTGAGAAGCAGCAAAAATGAAGGAAAGAAAAAGAATTGGCGAGTTTTCTTCTTGATGTCATTTCAGCTTTTAGGCTTGAGAATGCAGAACGAAGCTTTAAAACTGCTACACACAAACCTGCTGCTTGGAAGGGGAAATGTATTCCGCACATGCTGGTCTGTGCTACTAAGGCAAGTGTGTTTGCAAAGCTCACTGCTAACATCCATTAGGTCATCCACCTTCATATTACAGCCCTACTTCAGTACAAATGACACCAGGAGGTACAAGCCAGGCTGAGCAGATATATTGGAAAAGCAGAAGGGGGGAGGCAGGAGGGGGCTATGAGGTCATCTGCACTGACAGCGTGTTAGGTACTCACATTAGAGCAGAGAACAGAGCCATCTACTTTATGGAACAAGCTTCCAACTGGTAACGAGGCTTGTTCTTCCAGTTATTACACTGAAAGAGCAACATCTGGCCAGGAGCCTTCCAGGGGCCAAATCCTTCTCTGCTGCAACCTTGCTGCTGTCAGCAGAGTAACACTAGGGATGGATTCGCACGCAAGGAGCTAAATGGATGAGAAGGGCAAACCATTCTTGGTCCTGCTTGAAAAAAGATATAAAAATATTGTCTGCAGAACAGGCCAGTCATCTGAGCAATAAATAATGTCACACCTTTAATTGCTTTCCCATACACCAGCGCAGTGCATGATAAACAAGAGGGATTTTTTGTTGCTCCATAATTATCAGAGGAAAACCCAAGGCTTGTGTTTCTTTCTCTGATTTGTTAGCAGCTCGGCCACAAGATCAGAGCAGAGACGTTCATTAGGAGGGCAAAGCTGGGAGAATTTCTAACTGGTTTTCACCTCCCTTTTAAAGTCCTATAAGAAACAAGGGAAAGGGAAGGAAAAAATATTACATTTTTAAAGGCACTGAGTGAGCTTCGGCAGCCGCTGTTTATTGAGATTTCCATAGCTTGTTTCCAATTATTGTAAGGTGTCCAGAAGCTATGGCAACACAGCCGTGATCTCTCAGTGCTTAAGGAAGCCGCCATCCTCTAAGCAGCAGCCCAGCGCTGGGTACAAAGATATGACTATGCATGAGGGAAACTCTGGATCCAACAGCAGGCTGGTGGCTCAGCTGACCTCGATATCACCCAGCCCTGCTCCTCTATTTTTCTATTCAGTGCAGGTGAATAGTTCAACTTTACACCACAACAGAGCATCTCACTCATCAGCAGCACGGGACTGACCGCTCAGCATCAGCTACTGTCTTCGCTCCCTCGGCACAGAGATGCTGCCTGAATGCTGACATTTTAACAGCACGGTCCCTTCCCTGCACATGATACGGCGCGAGGGAATAACAGGATGTATTAATGTCATTTTAGATAATAATATTCTTCTCAGAGTGGGCTTTCTGGCACCATATGTCCCACTGTGAGAGAACTCTATCCGTATCTCTTCAGTATTAGCTCTAAGCTTGAAAGCAATCCATTTGGGCCATTAAAATGACTTGTGAAATGTGGGATAGTGATCATGTAATTAGGACCACATTTCCTTTCTCTTTCTGCCCAGAGCTCTGCACTGTGATCTCAGTTCACCTCCAGCTTTGCCTCACCTTCATCTTTCACAGACCGATGTGAGAGCTTTTTGAAGGGTGGTTGTTCTGTTTCTTTGCCCCCACCCTCTCTCCTTCTCTCTGAGCTGACAATTTTTACCCATGAGATTTATTTAAGCAATAAAAAAAAGAGAGAGAGAGAGAGGGAGAGAGAGGATCTGTGTTTAGAGAGGGACCAGGGAAAGTTTATGAATGGTCTATGCCTCAGTTTCTATGCTCTGTACAATGGGAGCACAGCACTTCTCTGCCCCCCACTGACGGGATAACTGCAGGTCTCCATGGCCAGGAGTGCAGATTTTGGAAAGATATATAGAGCTGGAGGAGGCTGTTAGAGCCATATGGCCCTCCGTGAGGTGGGGATTACCACAGGGCTTGGAAAGCATGCTGGAGTACCTGGCTTTACAAGGCTGCTGGAGCCCAGAGTGGGGATGAATTCCCTGCTGGACTGCATTTCAAAGCCCTCTGCTGCTCTGCTGCAGGCTGTGTTGGAAAGCGCTGCTCACTTGGACACCAGAGGGGCTGGGATCCCATCACAGCATGCACAGCACTTGGAAGGGAAGCAGAATACCCCTTCCCACCCCCATGCTTCCCCAGGGCATGCGCTCCTGGGCTAGAGCCATGAACTGAAGCTGCTCGCACCCCTCACTGATGGCCATGACCCCTCCCCCAGCATTTTTTCCCCTCCTCATGCTCTCAGATCCCCTCTCCCAAGCCCAGATGACCACAGCTCTGTGGAAGCCAGCACTAGCAGCATCTCTGTGCTGGAAATGAGCCCACAAGATGTCAATGCTGGCTCTGGCAGGAGGAACTTGGATATGCAGTGGCCTAGCACACATTGGTACAGGGCCTTGCTGCTGGCCATACCTCATCCTGTAAGGGATCTGCTCTTAGAGTAAGAGATAGTCTCAACCTCTGCATGCTGCCTCCTCTGCACCACAGAACAGCCATCACTGCTCGTGCCCATGTGTGCAGTGCTACGTCATGATCTCAAGGGGAAAGGAGCTGGCCTGAGACCTGGCTGTGCCATCCTGTATTGCAAATAACTCAGCTCCAGCCAAATCCATCATCCAAGCCCTGATGCTATTTCTTCACCACATCTTTCCTCTGGCCCTTGCAGAGATGGGGCCAAAATCTCCCCAGGACTTCCAGAACTCCACCTTTCCCTAGACCCTACCATAACTCCCCGCTTTCAGAGAGTCCTAGAATGGCTTAAGTTGAAAGGGCCTTAAAGATCACTGAGCCCTGCCGTGGGCTGGTTGCTCCCTACCAGCTCAGGCTGCCCAAGGCCCCATCCATCCTTGCCCTGAGCACCTCCAGGGATGGGGTACCTACAGCTCTGGGCAGCAGTGCCAACTCCTCATTACCCTCTGAGTAAAGAATTACTTCCTAACATATAACTTAAATCTCCCCTCTTTTATTTTAAAGTCATTTCCCCCTCACCTATCTTTCCTACTGCTCCCTCCAGAACCCTCTCTCCCACCCTTGGAGGGCGTTATTTCTCTGCAGAGCAGGGTGTGCTCCTCACCACCCTTTCCTTTCTGCCTCCTGGCCCTGGAGCACCAAGTCATTCTGGAAAGCATCAGTGCTGAGGACACCAAGTCCCAGAAGCACCTGGCTGAAGCCATTTAATGATCAGCTGGGAATGAGTCATGTTAGCAGCCCTGGCCCAAGAAACCCAGCCAGATCCCTCCTCACAGGACTGAAATAGATTATAACTGACTGATTACAGACCCTGGCCAAGTCCTAGTGAATTAGAGTGGCTTGCAGGGGGATGCAAGGATAAGGGCTATTATTAGCACTGCTATTCATTATTTGGGTAGTGCTCCTATTGTCTAAAGTGCTTTCTGAATTGTCGGCAAGGCAGTTCCTCCCCCTAGCACATAGAGTTGCTGGGATCCAAGGGTGTGACTGGAGATGAGCTATGAGCATTAAGCTGGTTATACAAACACTTGTTTGGCATGCATGGATAAACTGGACCATTGGTTTGTCCTGAATAAAGACAAGCTGAAGCTGACTGTTGCCACATTGCTTCTCAGCACCAGGCAGCTACCACTTAGTGCAGTGAGGAAGCATCAGGAGGGTGACAAATTGTCACATCTCTGGGGCAAAGTGCCAAAGCAATGTCACAAAGGCTGGAGACATACAGTCTGTCTGCTTGAGCACAATGTCGGCTATGAAATTCTGGTGGGCACTAAGGAAGGGAGGATGATGCTGATGGCTTTTGGCTTCTAGTCTGGAATGGCCCCACGACTCTGGTTTTGCTCAGCAATCTCTCTAAGCTCTGAGAGGGGCTCACTCAGAGGGCGGTGATGCACTGGAACAGGTTGCCCAAGGAGGCTGTGGATGCCCCATCCCTGGAGGCTTTCAAGGCCAGGTTGGATGTGGCTCTGGGCAGCCTGGTCTGGTGGTTGGTGACTCTGCACATAGCAGGGGGTTGAAACTAGATGATCACCGTGGTCCTTTTCAACCCAGGCTATGCTATGATTCCATGATTCTATGTAGAAACTGGAGTGAAATGTCTCACACAAGGCAAATGCTGACAGTGTTCAGAGCCCTGAACCAGGTATGTGCACCTAGAGGCTCCCTGGAAGGCAGACAAAGCTAACCCAGGACTGGCTTAGGCTCACAAGCTGAAGAAAAGGGGAGCAGTAGGGTCTCAGAGAGGTACGAGCTCATCTGCTTTGCAAACTTCTGCAATGTGATCACCAAGGTTGGAATATGTGGTGCTGCCATCTAATGCCTGCTCAGAAAGCCCTTTTCTTCTGTGGGAATCTCAGCTTCTCACTGCTGAACAAGGGGTTGGAAAATATGACCAAAGCATAACCTAGAAATTAGCAGCACAGAAGGCAAATAAATCTTATTTTGCTCACAAGCCTGAATTTCACCCAAGTCCCAGGCTCTTGGTGGGTAGGATGGATAACTAGCCCTTGCAGCTCCTCAGCTGAGCCCTGGTATCTCTCAGCTCCTCAGCAGCAGTGGTGACATGTCTAGACACTCTGGGAAACATTCAATCAGGAGAACGAAGAATGGGTCCTGCTGTTAGGAACAATGCAAGAAGAACAAAATGCCCCGGTTTTATTCTGTGCAGCTGTCTTTTAAAAGGACGGTTAGGTCACTGAAAGTTTTAGTAACAGCAAAAAATAACTAAAAAAACCCACCAAAAAAACAAAAAAACAACCAACAACAAAAAATTGGAAATGAAACTGTATATATTTTGGGGAAATTGTTTTTTATATATTAATAGTTTTCGCTTACAACTCTTTTCCAGCTGATTTTTTATTCTTTGAGGTCTGTGATTATTAATGGCTGTAGCACTGAAGTTCTTGGGGAAAAAAAAAAAAAAAAAGCTCACTTGAGAACCATATTTTTTGGATTATAAAATATCTGAAAGATATTTTTCTTTTCTTCAGCCAAAGATTGCCCAGCTTTCCTAAGCAGAATTTATTCCATGCCACCACATTGGATCCTTGGGACCAAAACTCGTCTTTGATGATAAGCAGGCGAAGAAGCCCATTGCAACGTGTTCATCACTTCTACCACACAGCTCTATTCGTGTGCATGAATAGAGATTTGAAATAGGGCTGCCTCTTCTGGAGATTCACCAGATCATGTTTGGGGACTACACTGGTCCTGCAGGACTCAGTTCTGCTCCCTGGAACTACTGAGAGTTTTCTGATGTCACTGAAGATTCAGACTGTTCTCTTTTCAAAAGTAGAATCCAAGAGTTGTGGAACGAGCTGTGGGTAGACACAGACGTGGTTTGTCTATCTGGAGCGTGCGTTGTGGTGGTTGAGATTTCCGCCGACCAACGTGCTTTGCAAAAGACTTGTGGTGTTCCCAGCAAAGGGGAAGAGGGGTTTGTCCGCCAAGCCATCTTCAAGACATGTCTGCATCACTGCTGGAGGGATGCAGAGGTGGTTCCACACAATGTAACTCTTCAACAAGAAAAGCCACAGCAAACCCAGAGGCAGACCACTGGGGAAATGATGTAGCAGTTTCTGTGTGCCTGGACTCAGCAACCCTCCACTGCCCTGGGTTGCACTCCAGCCCAGCATTGTCTGATGGATTGCCCAGCTCAGGGGCATGCAAAACCATGCTCCATTTCTCAGCTTAGATTTGCCTTGATGCCTCCCAGCTGGGAAATTCAGCCTAACTATGATACAGGTCAACGCTACCCAGTGGCATTGCCTTCATATTCAGCAAAGGAAGTTCAGAGCAGCCAAATTCCCAACTATGCTGGGATATGCTCAGTGTAGAAGAAGTGCAATAAGAACGGCCTGGAGGCAGGTTCCCATCATTACAGCTGTTAAGAGGAGATGGCTAGGAAAAGAACACAATAAGAAGAGAAAGGATGAAGGCGGTTACTTCCTGGCAGACCTTGCAGGTCTTAGTGAATCCTTACCTCAGAGCCAAAGCTCGGGATGTTGTGGGTGTGCCTCTAAAGTCTGCCAACTGCCTGCAGTCCTACCTGATCTGCTCTTCCTGCTGGAGCAGATGTGAGATGATGGAGCGTAGGCCTGAGCATTTTATGCCAATGGAAGAGAGGAAGTGATCTCTAAATCTCGGCAGTTGTAGCCAGGCTGCAGCCTTCTTGCACCTCTCAGGTGACCTGGCTCTCTATGATATAGCAACGATTGCTTGCTCATGCCCAAATATCTATTTTCAGGAGCCAACAGAGCTGCAGTGTGCTCCAGGAACGGCTTTCAAGGTCTTCCTGATGTGAATGGAATGAGGAGTTTCCTTGTTTGAGCTCCAACTCATACTCTGCTATATGAAATTTATCATCTCTCATTACCTCAACAGAGGAAGAAATCAATATGTAGTTTAATGCAAAACAGCAAAACCAGAGCTTTGATTTTAGGAAAAAAAAAACAAAAAACAAAAAACAACCCCCCCCCCCCTACCCAAAAACCCAGACACAACAAAATAAAGCAGAAATTGCAGCAAGAATAGGACTTCTTCTGTTTAAAATGTTATTTGGACCATGATAGATGGGCAGAAGCAGCAATACAATGAAATATTGGAATGTTCCTTTCCTTTGTAAATCTACTCAGTATCTGTGAACTGAGCAGTGTCTCTTTGAATCAGATTGGGGTGGCCTGGGAGTCCTTCCCAGGCAGATGTGGGGGACAGAGCAGCACTGGAGGCTGGTGATTCTTTGACATTTTGCTGTTTTTTGCTTACAGTAGGAAAATTCATGGACAAGGTAATCCCCACCAGCTCTGCATGCGTGGACACTAGATCCATTGTGCTTAAAGAGAACAGTAGTATGAAGACCTACAAATTAAGATTAGGTAGGTTTAATCTTCAAGTGGTTTCCTGTATTTAGCATCAGACAAATATCCCGAGTGGTATGGTTGTGTTAAAGCAGTGCCATGGAGATGTGGCTTCTTCCAAAGCAGCTTCTTGGTATCCCTATTGCCTCCAACCTTTAGAGGACATCATTAGGAGAGATCAGTTCATCTGGGCTGTCCATGTCTTGGCACCCACTTCACAATATTTCTTATGGCGACTCAGGGCCAGAAAACTTGAGTCAGAACATCCCTGGAGAAATCCAAATGCAGGCAGTCCTATTTCAAAATTGAAATTTTAATCTATGTAGCTCAGCCTTTCCTTCCAAACTATGTGTGTTTTGTTGGAGGAAAATGAGGAGCCAACCGAATTTCAGCTGCAGAAGGGGAACACAGCACAACTTTGAGGCTGTCCTCAGTTTTGCTGAAAGTTTTCAGAGGTGGAATAAAACTCCAGCTGTTTCCCAGATACTAAAAAAATGCTGGTGGGCACAGCAGATAGCATGAGACCAAACGGGCTGTGGGGCCAGAGGTCATGAAAAGCTGTTCTTTGGATTTTTGTTTCTGAGAATATTTTCCTGGAGTAAGACTACCCTTGGGAATAGTATTTTGGGAATCGCCCCGTGTACAGGGATGCACTCAGCCTTCTGCTAAACGCTGCACCAGAAAATACAGAGAAAAACAGAATCCAGAAGGAATTACAGGATTGCAGAATGGCTGAGGCTGGCAGGCACCTCTGCGTCCACAGGAGCCTGGCTCTGTCCTCTCTGCACCCTCCTTCAGGTATTTATGGACAGTGATGAGACCCCCCTGAGCCTCTTCTTCTCCAAGCTGAGCAGTCCCAGCTCTCTGCTTCTCTTTGTAGAAGTGCTCTAGTCCCTTCAGCAACATCATGGTCCTTTGCTGGATTTTCTCCAGTACGTCCAGGTCTCCCTTGTCCTGAGAGGCCAGGAGGTGAACACAGGACCTCAGGTGTGGCCTCACCCCGGTAGCAGAAAGAATCAGCCCAATGCCATATGTGGAGCATGGGGGAAAGCCAAAGACAGAGCTGATTCCTTCCAAATCTCAGCTCAGACATGTAACTGTAAAACCATCCTTCCACTCCTAACCTCAACTTCTATCCAGGCCAAAAGTCTGCTCTGTGTAGTATGAATTAGTTCTTCCTTCCTTCCTTTCTCTTGTTGATGTTTAAAAAAATAATAGTCCCAGTCCTTGAGCAGATACCACTGAGAGGTTAATAAGGATAAACCATTTTTAGATCTCAAGGTATTGGATCATCCTTTGTTATGGCAACAAAGTTTGTTATTCCTTGTTTCCTCTGGTCTTTTATATGCATCATGGTCATCAAGGCTTCAGTCCAGCTCACAGTAAACACTGAAAAACCTCAGGATTTTAGAACTTCTTTGTTGTACGACTGGTAAGAACATTAAAAAAGAGGACAGAAGAAATCTTGTCACAAACTGGAGCCTCAGATGGAAAGGGGGAAATTCAACATGAGAAGAAATGTTATGCCTAGAGAGAAATTATACGTGAGTCTTAGCACTAGGAGGCTAGGACAGATGACTTCTATAGGTCCTTTAGAGCCTGCACGACCTTGCAGGTCTACAACACCAAAACCCTCCAGCAATCTGAGCCCAGCATGCAGGCAGATCAGGGGCTCCAAAGCTATGAAATGCTGCTGAGCTTTGCCTGATTTCGGTCCAGAGCAATAAATCTCTCCTCACAGAGATTACTCTACGCTTGGACCAAGTTTGCAGAAATATTTGCCAAGGTTCAGCAACAATGTTCAGAGCAAATGTTGAAACCAGGTGTACTGTGCCTTTCAGGGAGTGTTCTGGAAAGTCCATGTACACCTACAGGAGATTTCTTACCTGCTGCAGCAGCACTCTGCTTGGTCAGAGATGGAGCAGGAACAGATCAGGAGCTTGCATTCTCATATCTGGTAATGAATTCATTGAGTAAAACATCAAGGAAAGGCTAATGTCTCAAGTTAGCTCTGTGACACCTGTCCTGGCAATACAGAAAATGTGTAAACTACACACAGAAAGGATGTCGTAAAGTCCTGGGTGGATAAACCATCTTTTCTGTTGTGTACCGGATTATACCTTGTACAAATTGCAGAAGTGACCAGATATCCTAAACAAAAAGGACAGTGTTCCCCAATCTGCGCCACTCACTGACAGTAAAACTCCATGACTTCCTCCTTTATTATTTCATTTTGCCATAATGAGCAAAACACATAATGTGTTTCACTTTAGCCAGCACCGTTTATATGGTCCTCTCAGCTGTTTGGACTGTTAAAAAGACAAAAACAACACCGGAGAGCAGTGCTTTTGAAAATTTGGAATTCAGCATTTGCAGGACACGACATTTCCATTTCAAAATACACCACTTCTTCAAAAAGGAATGTAAACAGAAGAAAGATGACCTGCTCCATTTTATCTGTGTTTTTAATCTTACTGAAGAAAACAGAAATTTTCTGCAGGGGGAAAAACTCCATGACAACTAAATTCGGAGGGAGCTGGCCAACAAACGGAAAAGGTTTGCTATTTGAAGGAGTGATCACTCAGCTCTTCAGCAGCGGGACATCAGGAAGTGTTGGATCCTTTCAGCTTTTCTTTGTCTCCACTCCCCCCCCCC
>JAPSGF010000115.1:1247885-1285376 GCA_035772895.1 Perdix hodgsoniae | reverse complement strand
GCAAAGTGTCATGCCCAGACATCAGCTGGGATGGAAGAATATTCTGAACTTCTGTCACAGGGGATTTGCTGATGTTTCAGTGTTTGCTCCATGCTCTGAGAGCACAAAAAAAAAGAAGTAGAAATTCCAAAAATAGATGCGGGACCACTGTCCAGGAAAAAAAGAAAAAGAAAAAATATATATATTAAAAAGTCATTTAGAAATGTCAGAAGTGACGTGATATGTAGGTGGATTGAAGTGATGAAGATCAGAACACTGGATGCTTACTTCGGAGTAATTACATTGTTGAACATAATTTCCCTTTGTGCTTTGCCTTGCAGAGACCTGCCCTGCTGATGGATGGAAGAAAAGGGAGACCCAGGAGAAGGCTCTCAATGTAATTGCTTGAGAGAAAATATGGGCTAGCTGGGCCATTTATATGCTATTGCTGTTGGATGCTCTTCTTTGTACTATGCAAGCGTGTCCCTAGATTAACACTATCCCCATGGAGTAAGCCAGCACAAAAGTCACTCTTTGCCTCGTGGGCACTGAAGTCCTCCTGAGTGCACAACCATAATAAAGAAAATAACCTGGAGCTGCACTATTCATGGGGGATGTTGAAGTGTATTCTGAATTGATTTGAAACCAATCCAATCAAAAGAATGAAATATTCCCCAATCAGGTCAAACTGACCAAAATGAAGTGTTTCATTTCAGGTTCATCTCCCCCCCCCACTCTTCAAAATAAAGTAGAAAGTAATATAAAAAGAAGAACACAGAATGTTTTCAGCACAATCACATTTCTTCCCCCTGGAAAGCAGCAGATCTGTGGAAGTGGCAAGTTCCTTTGAGAAATATTTCTCATCAGCACTTCTGCACTCTTTGCAACCTCCACACAGTGCTTCGTTCTGATCCTAGGGCTTCCTGGGAAATTATGGCTCAGATGCCTCCTTTGTCTGCCCCAAAATCAAACTCCATGCTCAGAGGATAGCATCAAAAATCCACTGCAGACAACAAAGCATCCTTGGCCACCAGGAGTCTGAGATCATGACATACTTAAAATACGTTCCAGTGAATGCTGGCTTCCTTCCTTTTCGTGTATTTCTGCAAAAATAAAGTATGCATACACGTACATTACACGTGTGTATATGTGCTATCCCATGTTTATTTGTGGAAAACAGCATCACCTTGGGGCAGTATCACTACCTGGCAGGAGAAATAGAGGAGTTTGGGACTTGCAAAGCACCAAGGCGTTTCCTCAGTTCCGTGCTGACTGCTGAAACAGCTATTAGTGCTGAGCAAGGTGTGACAGCAACACCCCAGGCTCCTGAAAAGAGGAGGAAGACCAAAGGCATTTTCCTCTTTGATACTCTAAGAGATGATAAATTATCTTTTCGGAGGGCGTTCTGAGAACAGACGACACAAATTCCTAAATGCCTTTCCCAAAGAGTGCTAAGGGATTCTTGAGGGAAAAGGCAATCGGAGAGTAGGTGAGAGAGGGCATCCATCAGCACTCAGCCACCAAAGCACCTTTCCTGCTCCAGAATTCTGGCTTTCAGCAAATCCCTTACGACAACATTCTGCATTGTACCAGCTAGCCAAGGAGTTGTGCAATTATATGTCAAATATATTTGGAGAACAAAGTGTGTAAACGGGATGTAATGCAATACTACGTGTTTATTTCTGAACACGAATCCAAGTAAATCCATCCATGGCTCCTTTGCAAGACAAATAAAATCTACCAGCTTAAGACCTCTTGCCGTATTTCTTCTCTTTCCTCTTTCACTAAAGAACTCGGATGAAATGTTTTTAATAAAACCCTCTTTTTTTATACATATATATATCAAAGTTCAAATAAATCTTTACTATAATCAGAAGAATGCAGAGAACTGTAAAAGTTTAGAAGGGGTCACTTCTGACTGGCCCCTACTCCATAAAGTACAGTTTGATGTCCTGTAGTTTATAGCTGTACAAAGCCCAGCTCTTCTGCATTCAGATTGGCTGTTAATGTTGTAATGATGTTTAACTGCTGACAAATGAATTACAGGTGGGGAGCGCATTGCCCATTTAGGACAAGGACTTTTTAAGTAAAAAAACCTGTCATTTTTATTTGGTTGCATTTTTTATGCTTCTTTTTAATTCCCTCAAGCAAACAGATTAAGGAACATCATAGCTTGTCAAGTAATGTATGTTTGTAAAAACACCACATCTCTTTGATGCGTCTATCATGCGCTGGAGTGGAGAGACGGGGGTTTTCTTTCACTTGCAGTGTAGCTTCTTTTTATTTTTTGCCACTAATTATGGAATTTCTCATTAAAATAACAAGAAGCACATCTGGCTGGGATTCCAGCACGTGTTTTCACTTTTGCAAACCAATGGGAACCATATGCTTTCTTCCTTCCTCCATGTCCCATGCAGCAATGGCAACATGCAGTCCAGCAGCAGCATCCATGCAGGGCTCCAGCAGCCCCACCACCAGGAGAAGATGCTCTTCCAAAGGCAAGATGAGTGGAAAACCAGCTCTCACTGGGCACGGGAGTGAGGTCACGTTCATTGGTTGGATTCAGACCTTTACAAATGACACCATTCTGTGGGTTTTGGACCTGCTTTTTCTTTCTTCTCTCTCTTAGGCCTTTTTCCTCTCTCCTTCCTCTCCCCTCCCTTCACATCCCATTGCATTGTTCTCATGGCAAAATTAACTCACGCAGACCTGCAGTAGTTATTTATAAACCCTCCTTGAATGCCAAAGCGCCATGAACAATCATTTCCCTCCAGTTTACAGGAACATTCAAAGTACTCCAAAACATATTTTCAACATAACTCATCACTTTGAAGATGAGTCCAAGCTTTTGTTCGTGTTTATTGACAGGAAGTTGTTTTTCATTGCTCAGATCAGGAGGGGGACGATGGGGGGAAAGGAAAAGGAATGGGTTTGCCAAAGTGGTTGGAGCTGTACCCTCCAAAACCCTACTCTGCATTCCTGGCACACATCTTGGCTTCCCCAACCACCCATCGCCCAGCCCCACTTGCCAGTTCCCTTCTCTCTGTACGAGGATGAACTCACCCCCTTCCCTTTTCAGGAAGGAAAAAAACTCATTGGCGCATAAAAGTGGTCAATCAGAGCAAGGACTGATGCAGGCAGGTGAGAAGAGGAGGAGAAACTTCTGTTATTCAGCACAGCTACATAGGAAGTGGGCGTTTTGTGGGGCACCGCTTCTCTCCTTGGCTCTGGAGAGCAGGGGTGAGGCACAAACCCCCCATTTCATCTCCCGGAGTGAGGCTGTGCTGGGGAGCGGGCCAGCACAGCAGGATCATCCCCTTTCGCAATTTGGAGGCTTAGGGGAAATTGTGACTCATTGCGGGGAGGAGGAGTAGAGGGGGGCCCAGCTGAATCACCATGCTGCTGCAGTATGGGCTCTGCATCCCCAGCTCGGGGCTCGGGGGGCTGACAGTGGGCTTCATTGGGGTACTCCCCATGGGGACAGGCAAGGTGGCCAACTGAGGATGGGAGTTATTCCACATGGGCCATCCTCAGAGTTGAAATTCTGGAGAAGAACCAGAGCAAATAGTGATGGGAGAGGGGCAACCCAAGTGTCCCTGCTGCATGCAAAGGGTCAGGTGCCCCTGGTTCCCACCTCAGCTCCTGAACTTCAGCGAAGAGCATCATCCTTTCTTGAAAGGCAGGATGACACTCATGTGCTCCATGGCTGGTGGAGGAAGCCATCAGAGGAGCAGGACAAGTCTCTGCTGGGAAGAGGCAGCAGAGCCCGAGATGAGGATCTCAGCCAGCAAAAGAGGATTTCCATCACAGGAAAGCACCATGTAAAGCATCACAGTCCAGTTGGTTTTGACCCGGTGTGCAAAATTTGAAACTGATCAGCAGCTCTGGCACAAATCACTGCTGTGCTCTGTTTAGCAGAGAAAAGAGAGATTTTAAATAAGGTTGTATCAACCTTTTTTATATTGACAATGGGACTGGTTATTATATACTGTGCGCCTGAGGTTCTTCCACTGAAAGGAGCATAACACAACACTGGGGGCAATTCTTGATTCCACTTACTCCCAATAATTATTACTTCTTGGCTTGTTCCTACACCATATAGTGTAATGTTATTGCCTGGAATGGTATGTTAACTCAGTTTTTACTGATACCATGTGTTCTCCCTCTTTTATCCCAGTAGTGTGTCAAGAACTGTTTTTCTAAGGATGGTCAAGGGAATATGATTCTAATATTACTGTAGATGATATATAAAGTTTTATAGACAGTGTTCCACGTTTGAACTGGAATCCCAGCATTCAGACTTGAAGGCCTTAATAAGGCGTTTAAATTGCGAGTTTTGAAGGCTCAGATTGGCCAATGAGGTAGAAAAGGTACTTCCTTGATCACAGGCAATTGCCAGTTTGAAAGTCTGGGTGCTAGAAGTGCGCTTAGAGAAAAAACAAACAAACAAACAAACAGAGTAAAACAGAACTCTCTGAAAACTAGGCTTTCAACATGCAATTTCAGGCATAATTTGGCTCTAGAACCATGATTTAAGCCTGAAAAATGCACAGGGCCAGGTTTCTTACTGTGTTATTCCCATTAGTGGACCCGTAAAACCTTGCCTGTTAATGCGACAGTTGCTGCTTTTGTCGTCAGAGCTTGGGTAGAACTGAAGTCCTCCATACCTCAGAGTAGAAGCTGCCAAATTGGCTGCAGAGCAAGACAAAGAGATGCTTATGGAAGAGCTCTGCATGTCGCACCCATGAGAAACTGCTAGAAACTGCAGGAGACGAGTATGTCTCTTTCTGCTGCAATCGAGATGTCTGTTTTCACCAAAAACATGCTTTCCTTTTCAGTCATCAAGGTATTTCTTTCCAGCTTTTATAGCAGGACAGGTCCAGCATGCTAAAGGGGGGCTTTGAAGGCAGATAGCAACAGCAGGCAGAGTTTTCCAACTCTGTTAAACTTTTACGAGCACTTCCATAATAGCATTTCCAACACTTGGGCCACAACTGCAGTGACAGTTGACGCCTAATACATCATAATCTGCTTTCTATTTAAAAAACAAAAACAACAAAAAACCAAAAAGCAACGATGCTGTTTTATTTATTGCAGGTGATTACCTTCGCATGGGAATAACATGCCTGGAAATTCCAACACTTTTGTCTGGGCAGCAGGCAGACTTGTCCTGTCTGAAGGAGTGTTCACCACTGGAGCTGCGCTGTCCTAATTTTGTTGGCCACTTCACTGCATTGAAACACTACACACCCATTGCTGCTGTGACACCTGAAGCTTTAGCAACCTCATATATACGTGCATATTTTTGAGGGCTGAAAAGTGAGCATTTCCTCCTAACCTAGGAGAGCTTCAATTGTGTTGCAAGCTGGCGGTACATTTTCCTGACTTGGTGAGTTCAGGCAGATGTACATCCATTTTTCTCTCTCTGGATATTCCCTTTATTTCTCTAATGGGTGCTAACATTTGGGACATCCCATCAGAAATGTTTCCACCAATTGCTTGCTGCAGTTTGCATTGAGCATGGAGGAACTAGTGCCGTCAGTAGCTTATGCTTACCAGGAGCACCCAGTGTTGAGAGGCAGCTTGATGCCTCAGAAGGACCTACTGGTATGGGGCAGCACAGTGTAGGGTAAGCCCAGGTTTGAAAGTTAGAAAAAGTCCTACACAGCCAGGTAAGAACAGGGTCATGGGGAATGTGGTGGAATAAGAGATGCACAGCAGTTACCAGGAGGGATGAGGCTCTTGGTCAGATGCTTGCTCAAGCATCATTAGGATGAGGAGAAGTGGTTACATCTAACCTGTCTATCCCCATATACACAACAGTGAAAATATTCCTACTAACTGGCTTCTCTGGGGTGCCCAACTTTAGAGAATAGAGGCAGAGTTTGTAAGCTGTTCACCTTAGGGCGAACAGATCTTCTATGCAATGCTAGGTAAGATGAAGTCATTGGTTCATAAGCGTCAGCCAAACCACTGACATCACAAAGCACAGCTGGGCTTAAAGCAGGACAAACACCTGTTCTGGACATGTTCCAAAGCCAGAGCTGTCCAATACTGAGTGCAACTGGCCAAATAAGTCTTAAGTATCTGCCATTATTACTCTCCTTACTTGCAGCTGAAAAACTGTCTCTGCTAAAAACCACATAGAAGTACACATCTGTACTTTCCAATCCAGGTGAGGAGGCTCTTAAACATGTGCATGGCCTTCTGAATGCACTGCACCCCATCTCCTCTGAGGCTCTGACTACCAAACTAAGGAGAGTTGCTGCCTCACATTGCTTTCGAAAGTCCAAAAAAAGTTTGTGCCCATGTCGCAGTCTGGCCAGGTCATTCTATTTCTGCATTGACATAGCCTTTGTGTATTAAAAATAATAATAATAATAATAATGAAATTGTCAGGTAAGATGTTCCCCTCACTTTCTTCAAAAACAAAGCTTTTTGTTTCATCCCCATTCCATCAGATCCTAATGAATTCACTGGAAATTAAATCCTACTGTCCCTCTCTGGGACATAACTTGTATGATCGCTCAACAGATTGAGCAGAACTGGAGCTACAGAACTGCTGCATCCCTTGCCACCTCAACTCCCTCCCATTTCTCTTGTGATGGTTATAAATCACAATCCTTGATTGCATTTAATGACAAAAGACCCCTTCTTGGTCTTCTGGGAGCCTCATTAAAGTGCAAGAGGTGATTTGCTTCACAGTGCTTGCCAGCATCAGTGCTGGGAAGACCTCGGTTCTGGTTTCAGACTGCTTTTCTTTGCACTCTCCACTCACCATCTCTGTTTTCAGAGGGCTGGAGCACCTCTCCTATAAAGAAAGGCTGAGGGAGTTGGGATTGTTTAGCTTGGAGAAGAGAGGGCTCCATGCAGATCTCATTGCAGTCTTTCAACACTTGAAAGTAGCTTACAAGCAGGAGAGAGACTGACTTTTTATGCAGGTAGATAGTAATAGGACAAGGGGGAATGGATTTAAACTGGAGGAGATGAGTTTTAGGTTAGATATTAGGAAGAAATTCTTCACTCAGAGGGTGGTGAGGCACTGGCACTGCTGCCCAGAGAAGCTGTGAGTGCCTGGATGCTCCATCCTTGGGGGTGTTCAAGGCCAGGCTGGATGGGCTCCTGGGCAGTTGGATCTGGTTGGAAACCCTGCCCACGGCAGGCAGGTTGGAACCAGATGATCTTGGAGGTCCCTTCCAACCTAAGCCACTCTGTGATTCCATGAAGCTGTGATTTTCCAAACCACAAACTCAAGGTAATGTTCCCAGAGTCTCTTGTAGCTTATATTCTTCTATCCTTATTGTGTAGAAGACACTGATTGAAAGCTGTTGCCTCACAGCTTTATAAACAACATAAAAGATTTAAAACAGCAAAGGGTGAAGAGCAGTCTATATGCAAAATTTGAGCTACAGTTCCTGATTTCCTCCTGTCGTGTCACATAAAATTAAAAAACAAACAAAAACGATTTGAGTAGAAGTGCTGTGCAAATGAATCATGGTGTTTATTAATTTGCCAGACCACAAGCGCTCTTTGCAAGGCAGCACCAAGATGTGGGATGTGTGCTGCTCTCACACCAGACATGGGAATGTGGTGGCCCAGGTAATGCTGGGAAGAATTGTTCTGCTGTGCTTGCTTGCCAAATGAACATCTGATTTGGAAAACATCAAACATTGTTCCCTTTGGAGGAGGCAATTTCTTCTTCTGGGGACTCACATGCAATCTTCTGAAGCTAAAACTGAAATTTCATGCTGCTAAGAGCTACGGATGTCTTTCAGGGATCAAACCAGTGCTCTTCTCCAGTCCACTCCTAAATGGGTAATGAGGGCAAATGCTTTTCTGGAATTAGCACAAGCACAGAATAACTGTATGCAGTGGAGCCTGTATTTAAAAACAAATTGGATCTTTTTGTTATTGTTGTTAGGTTCAGTTATAGCGTGGGGTAGGGAATCCAACAAGGGGGAGCATCTCCTGGTGGTCTGGTAAATGCATCATCTAAATACAACATGCTCTTGCAAACAGGCAAGCCCAGAGAGATGAAGGAAACCACATTAAAAACATGATGAAAGTTGCCTCAATGCTCTGTATATCACACTTGGGCTTTGGGCAGTTGGGATTTTTATTTCTTCCCTTCTTCTTCCGCTAATAAATCAAAACCTTGCATTCTTCACTGTGGTGTTATAGGCTGAGACGTCCCCTTAGCTTCTTCCCCAAAAACACGTGTGTGTGTGCATGTGTGAAGGATGCAGGTTGCTCCTGCCCAAGCTACAGGGTGCAGTAAGTGCCCATAAGGGAGAGGGATTTGGACTCCTGCTCTCACTGGGCCTTTCAGCAGCTGCCTCCTCAAGAGGCAAGTCCTCCTCAAGTAGAAACAAGGCTGTTTGCATGGGAAGCAGTCAGCTGGATGTCAGTCTGGGCCCATGTAGACAAGTTATGCTGACACCAGGATCTCTTGGTAGCTTCCAAGTGATTCTGGGAGAGGGAAAGGGACAGTGGCAGTATATGCTGTACATATGTATATGCTATACATTCCATAGCACACGATGATGGAAGGGGAGGAAAGAGCCAAAACCAAAACTTCCACAGCCCTGTTGTGAACTCCCTTTAGCAATGGCAGAGCTAAATAAAACCCTCACATGGCTTCTTTTTCAGTTGACCCCCCTGCCCATCCCTGTCCCCATCCCCTGCCCATTGATTTATGGTGCTATTATGCTGTACTCTGACCTAACATGCCGAGAGCTTTGCAGCTCCCACCCTGCTCCTTCAATCATGCAGGTGTAACTGATGTAAAAATGAGGGAGAGGAGGGAGAGAGATGAGGAGAACAGGAGGGAAAACAAGGGGAAAAAAGATGAGGTTATGGACGCACACATCTGCTCTCTGACTAAATCAGGGTATGGCATACCCGTATGGGTCCCTTTTTTATTGCAAACATTCCTTCTAAGTTAGCAGCATTTTTAGCTCCCCCCTCCACCTTTCCTCCAAGCTTCAGATGTCCCAGAGGAATGTTTAAATTATTATGGAATCCCAGAGGAGTTTGCTGTTTCCCTTTTTAATTTTTTCCATGCTAGTTGCTGTTTTTTAAAGCAGTGCCCAGCTTACTCTTTCCTAAAGGCAAGCTCAGGGCTCCTTGTTCCGTCTCTGGGACTAAATTCATTGTAACTCTGTCCCTAAATCCCTATGGGTTTATAGCATGGCTATAATAATTTACTTGATGCTAAAATTTGCAATTACCTGCTCTGATTTCTGAGCTTTTGTTTAAGTAGAAATGCTAAAAATACCAACAAAAACCCATCAAAAAAGGCATTGTTGGCTATTTTCCCTTGGCCGGCCTTCACAGGCGAGCTGCCATCCTGCAAGGCTGACAAACGGGCCATTATACCTGATGTCTACACAGCCTCCAGAGCCAGACAGAATACAATCAATACAAAGCAAAAAGAGGGCTGAAACAAGATTTTAACCTTCACCATTCAGCAATGGCAAGCAACTGTGTTTGCCGGAGCAGAGTATGGGACTTTCTGTTTCTACCTCAACAGCCCAAATTCAGTTAGCTGGATATAAAACTAACCCTAACCCTAACCCTTTATTTTTCCATTAAGAGCATAGTACAGACCTGCGCTCCCTGACAATAACACAAACCCTAGCCCTAACCCTAAACCTAACCCTAACCATAACCACAACCATAACCATAACCCTTTATTTTTCCTTTGCAAAGACAGCACAGACCTGCTCTCCCTGGCTCTGATTTCCCTGTAATCCCTTTTGTTTGAAGGGAAATCATCTCATTGGCATTATGAATGTCCCATAGCAACTGCTGTTTCCAAACTAAAAGCTTAAAAGCCTTCGGTGAAGAACAGCAATGAGATGACTGCAGCAGCAAATGAAATTTATAGAACAAAGCGTTGAAGAAGCTTTCTCTAAATGTAGCACAAAGAAAGAAAAAGATGTCAAACAGTTAGGAGGGTTGATGCTTTTTGAAACATCCCTTATTAATTAAGAGAAGATAAGCAAATACTGGCCACATATGTCATTAATAGAGCCAGTTAGCACTCCTAAGTCCAACATTTTGAAGTATTGCTTCTTCATGTAAGAGATTTGTCGTTTCCCTTTCGTTAAGAAAACAAATTTCAGTGAAAATGCAATTCTACATTTTTGTTGGTGGAAATGACTTTCCATCCAGCTCTGTGTCCAAATGGCTTTAAATATTAGTGAAGGAATTTTCCACGCCACCAATGAGACATAGCCTTTTTGGAAACCACAGTGGGGAAAATAGGAACATAGTTCTGTTCCTTCAAGAAATGAAAGAGCATTCAGACAGTGCTCTAAGAAGCCTCCTGCGTAGGAAAGTAGAGCAAGACAGAGAGGGAAGATGGAAACAAGTGAGAAACCCCGACTGTGTTTTGGAAGGCAGCAGGGTGAGATGAGCTAACAGAGCCTTCTATGCCTGAGCAATGCTTGACAGCATAAAGGATTGGCACAGTTGACAAGGCAAGAAGGAGCTGTCTCAAATGCCTTTTACATCACCCAACGAATTGCTTAGGGTTTGGCCCACTGAGATGCTCGACTCCAAACTGCCAATGTACAAAGTCTCAGATGCTGTCCAAAGCCACTGGGTGCCTCATTGCCTGACTCCACCTGGTTTGGTTTTGGATGTGCATAGGATCTTCCCATATGGGCCAGGTGGGGTCTAAGAGCTCATCCAATATTCCCTGAAAGGATCTTTCTAACAGACACTCAGCATGGCTGGAACATACCACACCAGGTCCATGATCTCACAGAAGAATGACCTGGTATCCCCACTGCGTAAATGACCATGAAGCAATTTGAACCAGAAACCAGAAGGACGTGAGAGCTGCAATCAAAGAGGGCATGAGTCAAATGGAATGCAATATTGCCTTTATATGCCCATTGCTACAAGCTGTCCTGTCCTATCTGTGGCCATTTCTGGCCATGGTTCAGACCTCCCTTCCTTTCAGTAAGAAGGATGGATATCCTGCCGTTGGGATGAGGGTTTCTAGGGAGATCCTGGGAGGACTCAAAGCAGCCTCAGCACAGCTCTGACTCAAAACACCCCCAAAAGGACAGGTCTGTTCTGCCAGCTTCTTTCAATGAAAGGATTAAAACAGGCATTTCCCCAGCAAAACATCTCAGCTTGGTTGGATGCAGAGGTTCGAGTTCACTGGGGCTTCAGATTAGTCCCATAACCCTTTGGTATTCGTGCATAGAGAAGACGCTGTGTCCTTCAGATGTATTTATTCAGGGAAACGACTGCTTTGGACAGGTCCTTGTCTGAGAACAGTGTAGTTCAGTGAGGTTCTGCCTAGGTAATTAAAACTGCTCTCACTTTACAAAATCTGAAAAGAATTGAAGACCGAGGGAGCTGAGGTTGATCCTAGAACCTGATAATCCCCTCTGCAGCGAGGATATATTACTGCTTTTCCACTGCCCAGAGAACAGCAAGGGGGTCATTAACACTCGTTAGTGTTCTGAAAGTTTGGTGAGGAAGATTTCCATGGTGCCATGAGCTGGGTGAAACATTTCCCTGCCACTCACAGGCACGTGCCACTTGCTTGCTTTCACATCCCATAACTCAACTCAGTCCCTGGCTATGGCTTAAAGGCACTTCAGTCTAACCAGCTCCATTAATTTGGCTTGTGAGGGGTGGGAGTGGTTTTCTTTGAGTGTTTGTTTGTTTCTAAATTTCCTTTCCATCACATGGCTGCTTTGGGAGCCTGTTCGCTGGTACCCAGAATCAAAGGTAAAACTTAGGGGTGGGCAATCCTCAGGAAATGAACATCCACGAACTCTCCTGTGAAGTGAGACAGCTGAAACTACGTGCCTTTATGGGGAAAATTAATTTTACATATAATTCTCCCTTCCATTTCTATGTGTGGTATCCATGCTGTTTCAATTTCTCTGTGACAAAATGTATTATTGATAGGAACCAGACCTGTGGCTGCTTTAGTACTTAGATATCTAAATACTTGCCTGCAAGTACCATCTATCACTAAAGTGAAAAACCATGTCACTTGCAATGTCCTTTGGGGAGGAGAAAACCACAATTATTTCAAGATTTGCCAGTTACTTTACAAGTTAAGCCTGTCAGTTTAGCACTAAATCTTAGACTTAAAATGGTAAAAGGAAAAAAAGTCCTTGTTTCAAAGCTGGAAAATTGGGCTTGTCTGAGATATTTTATGCTTGTGTTTGGGACTCGCAGTGATTGATTGATTCATGGGTTTGGGAACGGTGTGTGCTGACAGTTCTGAGCGGCCTGCCTTCATTCCTTCAGCATAGATTAGCTCTACAGTAAACAAGCTAAAAGGAGGAGACGGATGAGTAAACATCATTGTTTTGCAGCCTGTCATTACCTCCCACCTGCAGTGCTTTCCAAGCAGCCGGAGTTCAGCTTCATCAGAGAGGTGAGGGTCTCCCTGCCTCACCATCAGGTCTGCAGCCTCCCAGGTCAACGCTGTAATTGAGACCAGAAGCTTGCATCCCTTTGCTGGATGGGGCATGAGAACTTCTTGCTGGAGGAGAGATTCTGGAAAAGAGTTCAAGGTGTAAAAGCTGTTTTTCCCATAGTGAGCTAGCAGTCAGTCTTGTTCTCCCTACTGTAAATCACAGGATAGCCTCTGTTTGGCTGGGACAGAGCAGCACTGGTGCCACCGGAGCAGTGACCAGCCACCACGTGGAGAGGCATGCTCACAGAGCCTTTGTCCTTTCCCTTTGCAAACACGTTAGCAGACATACCTGAAAAGATCATCTGCAGACAGAGACGCCATCGAGACACTGCAAATTGAATGGCCGGCTTGAGAACCTGCTCAGATTTCCTGCAAATCCTGCAAATGTGCACAAGATGCATCCTTTGTGGGTAGAGTTCTCAAAGCACTTCACTTTGGTCTAAATGCACTGTCTGCGAGTTAAGCAAACCACGGATCTCTCATCTCACATACTTGCCAGAACAGTCCTGGCACAGTGAAAAGAGCTGGGGAAAGGAAAAGGCTGCATTTGGTATCTTGGGGCACGGACACAGGTTGCCAAGAGATGTGGTGGATGCCTCATCCCTAGAGATACCCAAGGTCAGGGTGGATGGGCTCTGAGCACCTGATGGAGCTGTGGGTGTCCCTGTTCATTGCAAGGGAGCTGGACCAAACGACCTTTAAGGGTCCCTTCCAACTCAAATGATTCTCTGATTCTATGATGTTTGCACTGTTGCGAGAGCGACACTTATGTTTGAAAGCAGAGGGTCAAAAATTCTCATCTGCAGCATTTAATGAGAATCATCTTATTTCTCCCTTCCACTCTCCTGCTGAGACAGTTTTCATAGAAATGTCAGTTTGCAACTTACTGTGGGAGTTTTACTGACAAGAAGTCCATCTTTCCATCAATAAAATAGTAAGACCCTTCTAATCTGAGGATACATGGGTGAAAAGAAGAAGAGTGAAAGAAAAGCAAGGTTTTTCTCTTTTCTCCAAGCCTAATACCATTTTAGCTGCAGTTTCCTATTTTATGGCTCCTAGAGGTCTAATTGTCATTAGAGTTTAATTGCATCTTGGCTTGCTTTGCAAAGCAAAGAAAGAAGCAGCCTGTGCTGGCCACTGGAGACAATCATCTGCTCTTTTGAAATGCATGTGTGCGTGTGTCTCTTTTCTCCTTTCATCTTTATATAAATGAGGAAGTAGGAGCCGCTGTGATCCTTCTGCACCTGACAGCTCTCCCTCTCCAGCAGCTTTACAGCCTGTCCAAGAGCTCTGGCTCCTGGGACTGAACCAAGAGCATTGCATGGGGCTGTGGCTTTGGCTGTCAGAACCAGACAGAGCCTCGGGAGGGGCTGTTTTTCATTCTGCCACCCCTTTGGTCTCGCTGCCACCCCTGGCTGCAGCGTTCAGCAGGTGTTGCTCTTCCTTTTGTAGCAGACCCTTTGGAAAACACATCAAAAAAAGCCTCCATTTGCAAAAGGTGGGGGTATAAAAAGGGATTTTTCTTCAGACACGAATTATCTTCCTCTACTAACAAATGGAATTGGATATAGCTTCGTTGATCTGAACCAACGTTTGGGTCTGTAGCCAGATTATGCTCTTGTTTCTGTGCCTGAGCACAAGTTGATTTCAAGGGGAACAAAACAAGGGAGCAAATGAGAACAGCATCCCTTGTCTTGTGTCATTCAAAGTCGGTGAGGTGCTGCTCGAGTGAGGCACAGGGAAAGATTGCTGGGACACTGAGGGGGAACCAAACCCCAAAATATGTGCTGCTGGCCCAAGGAGACACCCAACACAGGATTGTCCAGCTTCCCACAGAGGTGCTGGGGGCTCCAAGCCGACCAAATCTGCACTGAAGCTTCATTTGCAAATGGCAAAAAAAAAGCCAGCAGATTTTCCCCAAACTTAATTATCTTTCCTGCTTTCCCTGGGAGCCCAGGGTTCACCTCCTGGGGTTTCTGGCTGCAGGGGCTCAGTGGTGCCTTGGCTTCTCTCTGCACCTCCTTATGGAGTGGCTTTGTGCCGGGCTGTGAGCACATGTTCAGAGGGAAGGGGTTGATTTCTGGGGCTGTGGTTCAGCTTTCTAATGATGCGTGAACGCTGGGGGCAATTTGTATTTTTATTTTTATAAATAGATGTTCTGTTTCCTTGGATTTCTGGTGGTGTGAGGTTTAGCACACTCATTACTCTCGGCATTTAAGACCAAAAATAAGGAAACATAATAATCAGACAGTTCATGATTTTTCTTAATAGCATCCAGGGGACAGAAAGCAACTTCCTCCCCCCTCACATCCCTTCCAAAGCAGCAGTGATTCAAAACATGAGGGCCGAGTGAGCAAAGCCGTACCATTTCAAGAGCAGCACCAGTAGCAAAGCCTACAGTTCTTCCCCTGTGGCTAAAAAGGCACTGAACAAAGGTCATCTAAAACGTAGGATGATCATTACCAAAGCATTATTATCAGCTGAGCTGAAATTTGTTCACCATACCAGTGTGTTCATGCTTTAGACCTCCTCAAAATGGATGCATAGAAACATCGCTCAGAATGACCAGGGATGCAAATGCAAGTGGAAGCAAAGCTGATTTCTTGCTGATTTCTTATTGATTTCAATGCAATCAGCAACATAGAACTTGCTGTAAGACTATAGTGACAGTTTCATGCATTGATAGATATTTAATTAGAGCTTTAGAAGATTGGCTGATGATGTATAGGGGTGTCAGGAGACAGAACTTTCACCATTAGGAGGAGAATTGTTTTTGATTACGTCTAACATGAAGTGTTTTATCAGATACATCTGAGGATTAACATGCACTTGATACCTTTTGGTTGTTTCCTTATATAAAAGAGCAAAGAATGGCCTTGGGCTCCCTCTCTTCCTCTTGTGTTTTGGAGAGGCTCCTTCCAATCTGAGCACTGCAGCCGTACAAAGGCTGATGTTATTCTGCACCCCTGTGCCTTTTGTTACGTGAGGTGCAGAAATGCCAAGAACAATCCCTAAAAGAGCCAGGAAGGAGATTTCTACGCTGTGAAATCTCACCATGGCCAAAGCATTGAGATGTTGCTGAGCTGTCTAAGTGTCTAGATGTTTCTGGGACAAGCTCTGTCCCCAATACACGGTGGTTTAACACTAGCCATGCACTGGGCTGTCCTGGCATCTGGCTTCCATGGAGCTCACAGATTGCCTCTCCTCGCAGGGCGAGAGGAGGGCACACTGCCTCTGGTCCTCTCTGATTGAGGATGGCAGTCTGCAGGCCTGCTATTCTTCAGCCTTGCCCCAGAAATTAACTGCAGTTAAGGTCAAGTGGTTTTGGAAAATATGAAGACTGTCAAGCATCTGAGAAGATAATGAGCCTCCATCATAAGGAAACCACATAGGAAATCAAAGCAAACATTGCACAGCCCTCTGACTGGGAACTGGTAGTAGCTCTGAAGAAATCTGGAGTTTTACTGAAATGGAGAAATTGGGATAATCACGCAAAATGGAGAAACTGGGATAATCATGCTTCATATGTCTGAAGCAGCTGGATGGTCTTGACACTTGACTCATGGAACCATACCCCTATCGCTTTGCCACCACCTCTACTGGCTCCATATGACCTTGATGGCATCTGGAATCTTGGCTTAATGCAGGTAAGCAGATCTACATCCTTCCCTGAAGCCCTCTGAAGAGCTGCAAGGTCATATTCAGAACTCTAATCTGCACCAGCGATGCTGCTGCAGCGTGAGTCAGTGCAAAAAAACGAACAAACTTGAATAACTTTTTCTATTTCTTAGTAAGACAACCAGGACAATCCTGCCTGCTTAGCCTTGCATTCCCTCTCCTTCCTTACCATGTACAGCCTTTTCCCCAGACCTGGAAGCTCTGCATGCTGTGGACAGCCAAGCAGTGGGGTGAGGGGCTCAGGCTGGGAGAATCTGATTGCTGCTGGATTCCACCTAGCCTGTTTTGCTGCTGTGACACACAGCAGGCAAGCTATGTGTGGGCTACAAGTTGCACTGCGTCATTCCTCAAGACACCACAATCTTCCTGATCGCATGACTTCATCACAGTGCTGAAATCTTCACAATTTATGGGGATTTTGATGCCGTTGGCTCTTGTACAGAGTTTCTTTTCCTTTACATTTATTTCACATTTTACATGACTTTTTGCTTTTTTTTTTTTTTTTTTTTTTTTTTTTTTGCAATGCACCCAAGTAATCCTACACCAAATGCTCCTCTCTGGAACAAAGGGAAAGAAATGCTGTACATGTCACACAATGGCCAAACTCTCTGCAGCATGTCTGGGAACATTCTCGTGCTAGGGACCAAGCCGGCTCTGCAGATACACTCAGTTGGCCATTGCAACACATACAGATGCAAGAACAGTTGGACAGTGGGCCTGTGGAATGAGTTGGGCTGCATTTCTTTTGTGTTTTCTCATTCCTAACCCGTCTCTGACCTGGAATCTGGCATTTCACCCACCATTGTTACATGTGGGTTCTTCTGGCTGAGCTCCCCGCATGCCTGCTGGGTGTGCAGTGCATGGCAGGGGATGTGGCTAAGCTAATCCCACCTGGTTGGAGAGGCTTGGAGAAGCCTGCATCATCATGCATCTAGCAGAACTCTCTGTCTTAACACAAATACCATGCTTCCAGCTATTTCCAGTAGTTCTTGTTTCTGCAGTGCATGCTCTTGAAACTATTCACTGCCTTAAGGTGCTGCTGAGTGTTGGATGGAGGGGAAAGTATCACATGCACTTCTCTTGAGCTGTAGTCAGATGCAGGAGGAATGTGAAAAGGCACTTCATGCATTGGCTGTAGTTCTGCAGTAGTTGTCAAGAGAGTGATTTTGGATTCAGAAAGCCTGAATTTCACTCAATTCCAGTCTAAAGCTCCAAGTGTGCATCTCACATCTGTGGAGGAAAAGAGGAAGGCACCAGGGGGGTTACAGAAATAAGAGAGGCGAGCACAAGTATGCCTTGGGACACATCAACTCACTTTACCCAGAACAGGTCCCATCATGGTTTCTGTTTGCATGCCTACATGATTCCATAGCACCACAAAGTTCCAAAGCATTTAAGAACAGAAAATCCACAGAAGATACGTATTCTTGGACTCTGTGCAACATTAAATACCCTTTTTAGCGTCCTGGAGAACATCCTGCCGACGCTTGCTTACTTTCAGTGCTTGAGTCCACCAGCTCTTCCTGAGTACTGAATGCAGCACCTTTAAGGATTGTACCAGATCATTCCCCCTCTGTGTATCTCAGACAATGTAAGAAGACCATACAAACACACTTGGAAATGAAGACATTTGCCACACACAGGTACCCAGATCTTCTCTACTCCTATAAAAGCCAGCAATAATGCTGTGCATTTCTGGATGTCATTTCCAGGATCTTTTGACTACTCCATCTGTCTTTATCAACAGATTTCTCTTGGGCATCAAGCATTGTTCAGCAGTCATCATATGCAAGTACAAGGCCCAAGGTCCACAAATAGGGCATTAAACTCTTCTTCTTTTAAAAAGTTAATGACTTCTAATTTCACTGAATTGTACAGACATTAATTGAAAAACTCCCCACATGGATGATATTAGCTTGTCAACCAGGAACCTTGACTGTTGGCTGAGTGGAGGATTTGCATGGATAGTTCTCATTAGAACTAATGCAAATCATATGGGACAAGAATACTCTTCAGAAGAGCTGGGTTAAAGAGCATATGCAAAAGAAAAAAAATGAAAAAGACATGGGGTACGTGGGTGAAGACAAGGATTGCGTGATCTTTTGGTTAAATAAAGCTCTTCTGACAAATGTCCTGCAATTCCTAGGATATGGACTAGGATCTCAGCAGCATGGTAAACATTTATTGTGCTCCTTACATCCCCTCCCCCCAGGGATTTTAACAGCCATATGACCATTGTCTGCCATCTGAAGCTGGTGATACATGTCATAGTAGCAGAACGTATACAAATTGGTCCACTTTCTAGGGAGCTCACTTCCAAGACATGTTGGCAGATGAAAAATAAGAAAAATGTAGCAAAGGGAAAATGATGACTATCAAAAGCTCAACAGATGACAACCCCAGGTATCAGTGATCAACAGCAATTGTATTAGTAACATTTCACTATCATCCTACAGATTCTTTAAGGGGAAAATACGTAGAGGGATTGCAAGTTTGATTAATAAAAAGCTAGTAATTGATTACCATAGATGAAGAAAACTGGTGAGGAGAGGTTTGGATATTTAATCTCTGACATGGATGAAGTCATACAAGAGGCAGCAGCAAAGCAGATGTTTACTTTCCTATCTCCTCAGTCCTGCTTCAGTGCCTTAACAACTAATGTAGATGCCCTTACTTCTAACTCTGCAGTCTGAATACAAGTGGTCAGACACACCTGGTGCCTTTCTTCAGGACTGCATAGCGTCAAAAAAGGTTGGGCTCAGTGTGGTCTAGCTGGTCTGTTTACACCAATTTGACTGTGCTGTATCCATTTCATAGAATAGTAGAATGTATTGGGTTGGAGGGGACCTCAAGAATCATCAATTTCCAACCACCATGCCAACAGTCAGGGTTGCCAGCTGATAGATCAAGCAGAAGAACAGGCTGTCCAGGGCCCCCTTAGGCCTGGCCTTGAATACCTCCAGGATCAGGGCATCTGCAGTCTCTGTGGGCAGCCTGTGCCAGCACCTGAACACACTATTCCCCTTGTAAAAGACACTGCCAGTGTTGACTTCTCTCATTACTGACAGGCTTAATTTAGAAAGGAGACTGAAAAAGAAAGATGTGTAAGCTCCTGTCTTTCTCCTGGCTCCTTGGTAGGTGCCATCCAAGCCTTGCCAGCAGACCCAATGCTCCCCTCTCTCAAAGTCTGACTGTTGCTTTCCATTGTGCCTTAGATTGCTGCCGTCCATCTCACTTGAACAGATGATCAAAACTGAAGGACCAACAGTTTCTCGGGACACCTCCTTGGATCCTCTCTCAAATCTGAGCAAAATGTAACCAAAAAGGTATTTGCTGCTGATATACAAAAATGTCCCAAACTGCAAGCGGTTCCAAAAAGTTCAAGGTTAAAGCCTTTGTAAATGCATGGAAACATCTTTCCATCCCTAAAATAAATGAAGTTTCCAAGCAAAAGAAGACTGCAACATGCCCGTCACCAGGGGCTTTTGCCCCTGAGCTGATATCTCTTTCCCAAGGAAGACCAAGAAACTGAGCAGTGGTGGAAAACTGACATGTTGTCAGTCAGATGAATTAATCCTGTCCTAGAACAAATTCTTGGTAAATGCTGTAATGAGCCAGCTAAGCATGTTGTCTACATGGGAAACAGTAAAAACAACAAAAAAAAATGTTACAAAACAGATTCTCTTGCAAAATCCTTGCCCAAGAACTCCAAACTTGCAGTACTCTTTGGCTTACACCACAAGAAAAGGTACCTCTTGCTTTATCTTTCACCCAACACTTCCCTCATTGCCAAGTATTTAAAAATCACACAGCAGTATACTTCTTATTTCTCCCAGACCAACTTCAGGTTCAGGGGACAGGGAAGGGAGGCAGGAAAGTGAAGCAATTAGGCCAGCAGATGTCTAAATGTCATTTGTTCTATGTACCTAAACTGTAGTAGAATTTTGCCCTGCAGCAAGACTCTCTCTGACAACTTCTCCATCTGTTTGCATCCAGGAGTTCCCCAGCAGAGAAACCAGGTGTCCTATCTGAATGCATGCACGCAGTCAGCCACCACACTTTTAAATACTGAGCATAAAACATACCAACGGAGCAAGCTGCAGTCTATCAGGTGTTATCTACCTCATTGCCTGTGGAAAATGGCTTCAGTATGTGTGACAGATATGAAGCTGTCTGTTCCCAAGATCTCAGAGCTTGTAATAAGTGCCTTCCCCCCAAGCTACCCTCCCTCCTCTCCTTTCAACCACCAAAAAAAGGATGTACCTGTTTTTATTCATTTTAACATGTCTGAGTGCATGCTGACAGTTGGCTCACTTGCTGTTGCCATTGAAAGGGACTGGCAGAGCTGGGGCTGCAATGTGAGAACTGCATCAGTCAAACTGGAACCATATGGATGACCTGTGATATGAACAGCATGAGAAAGACAGGGGATAAGTTTCACTGTTATGATAGATCTCACTATCGTTTTTCATAGTCCTTGGCTCCAAATCATCCTCCCATGTTCCTTCTCTGCCTACCTTAGGCTTCAACAAAGCCTTATTCTCCTGGAGAACCTGGCAGCCCATGGCTTGGATGGGTACACTTGTTCCTGGGTAAAGAACTGGCTGGAGGCCTGGGCCCAGAGAGTGCTGGTGAACGGAATTACATCCTGCTGGTGTCCAGTCACGAGTTGTTTTCCCAGGGGTTGATACTGGGGCTGTCCCTGTTTAGTATCTTAATTGATGACCCAGATAAAGGAATTGAGTGTACCCTCAGTAAGTTTGCAGAGGACACCAAGTTGGGAGGAAATGTCGACCTGCCTGGGGATAGGAAGGCCCTACAGAGGGATCTGGGCAAGCTGCATCAAGGGGCTGAGACCAATAGGATGAAGTCCAACAAGATAAGAATCAGGTCCTGCACTTTATCCACAATAACCCTGGGCAATGCTACAGGTTTGGGGCAGAGTGGCTGCAAAGCTGAGTGTAGGAAAATGATCTGGGGATGTTGGTTGACTCTTGGCTGAACATGAGCCAGACGTGTGCCCAGGTGGCCAAGAAGGCCAGTGGCATCCTGCTTTGTATCAGAAATAGCGCAGCCAGGGAAGTAATCATCCCTCTGTACTCAGCACTGGTGAGGCTGCACCTTGAGTGCTGTGTTCAGTGTTGGGCCCCTCACTGCGAGGAAGGCATTGAGACCCTGGAGTGTGTCCAGAGATGGGCAATGAAACTGCAAGGAGTCTGGAGCATGACTCTTATGGGAAACAGCTGAGGGAGCTGGGATTCTTCAGTGTGGAGAAGAGGAAGCCCAAGGGGAGACCAGTGCTTCTCACCTCAAAGACAGCTGTGATGATCTGGATAATCTGACTTTTTCTCACTTGTGTGGCTGAAAGAACGAAGAATTGAAAGAAAACAAGGGAAGCTGCTTCTGACATGCTGCAACATTTTCCATTCCTATTTTGCTTATAAAACCTTGAATGTACGTAGGAAGCTGCTGGAGAAGACAGACGCTCCCAGACTTCACATTTTCTTCTTGATATAATCTACAATGGATGTGTCCAAAATGTACCTAAGCATCACCCAGTACAAGCCAAATACTCCTGCTGGAGTTAAGTGTTAGCCTGTACTTAATAAGTAGAACAACACTGATTTCAGTACAACTCTGGATAGATAAAATTGACAGCAGACAAGGTTAATTGAATCTACATTAGCAGCGGCACAAAAACCTGAGGAGAGTTAGCCTGGAGTCCAGGTACAGGCGTCTTGCAATAAGCTGGATATGTAGATGAACTCTCTTAGAAAGTTAAAGATGATTTTGCATCAGACCACCAGATCTGAAAAATGCAAATCCCAGTATCTCTTGCTGGATTCTTTCAGCCACCACTTCCTAGAGCTCCTTGAAACATATTAAGGAGAGGCAAAGCAATAAGAACCATCTTAAAAGTCACAAGAGACGAGAAGTCTGAACTTTCAGTATCTCTGCTGCATTTCTGTTTTCTCTTTTTTCTTTTCTTCAAAAAAAATGGAAAGGACCCAATAGAACAAACTCCTTTCATGAGCAGTGGGTGACCCCATTCCACCGGATGCAAGTTAGTCACATAAATAGCGTGTTTAGCTGAATTGGCACATCATGGATGCTAGCCTAAATTCACAATGGGGAGTCTCTGGAAAAAGCACAAAGTGATCAGCTCTTCTCAAATCCCAACCCAGCATCGCTGGACCATCCATAATATTTGCAGCTCATGTTCATTTATGGCGTGTAAGAAAGACTGTCCAACCTCCCTGCTCCCTCCCCAACCCATCAGGCATCCAGTAGAAGTTTGTAGAGACCTGACCTGGGAGACACTCTCTCCAAATTCAAGTTCTCCTTCACTGTTTATATTAGTCTCTTTCAAAGCAGAAACTTGATATTTACTACACAATTTCCTTTTCTGTCATGGGCATTCACAGAGACAATAACTTTGGTTAGAAATGTGGGATTTATATTGGTTTAAGAGAACATTTTAGGAACTAGTTGAAGGAAGGAGGAGAAATAACTTCAGAATTCCACAGAACTTCATCTGACCTCAAAATATATATTATTATTCCCCCACTGTCATAAGAGATTTCTCCTTTAAAATTCATTCAGATTTTGAGGCAGCTCCAACTGCAATAATTTTATTATTTAGATATGAGAAAGATATTTCTGGCAGGTGGCCATTGGCTAGGGGTAAGCAAGGGAAGATGCGACTGGGAAAATGTTAACAAACAACCCATCGGCCCTGCACATGAGTGAATAGCAAGAAAAGCATCGAGCTCGCTGGTATTTGCTTTTTCATGGTCTGTTTGGCAACCTTTCCACTAGAAGTCATGCAGAGGACAAGACAAGTCAGGAACCTGTGCAGAACAGGAGACTAGTTTGAGTGCACTTAGGTGCTGGAGGTGACTAAACGACTTATACGTTTTCATATTTTTCCATGGGAGCCATCAGTAGCTCCTGCTAACTAGACTGTGCTCAGTGTGATTGGAAGAACTCGGCGTTACTTGTCTAAGACCAGAGAGAGGTGCTCTGATCTTTCTGGGATGTACTGTTCTAAAGGTAAGACCACCAAATCAGCTATGCAGTGCCATGATACAGCAGGAGGCAGTGTAGGAACTTCAGCCCACGCCATCTGAGATCCTGACCCCACAGCCTGACATATTTTGAATGCCAGTTTCCATTAAAATGTGATAAAATCTGGAAACTTCTCTTCAGCCTACCTCTGCTGGCAACAAAGACAAGCAGCTTTGCTGTACAAAGCATGCATAAAATCCTACAAACCTCCTCTCCGCTCCCCAGATGCTTGCTGGTGGTAGGCAATCCAGCTTGTGTCTTTATGGGGAGATGGCTGGTGCATCTGGTGAACAAGAGGTGTAACTCCCTCTACAAGCTTACCCCTTCCTCTTCACCTGACTCCTGATGGGTGTAACAGCACTGAAAACTCCCAAACTTGGTTTGGAAGTGCCAAGAGATATCTTTAACTTCGAGTTTTTTCAAACAACCTGATGGTTCTTTCACGAGGAAGAAAAAAAGAGGAGAGCTACAACAAAGAGATTAGGTTGCGCCCCAGTATGAAGGGTTTGGGATAGCTTCTTATTCTGAAATGAAGAACAAAAAAGAATTCAAGTTAACTTGGCTTTACTCCTTCCTTTCTGTCATGTGGTGCTGTCTTTAGCTTCAACAGTTCCCTGAGCAGTGAAAAGGAAATATGAAGCTATGAAGAACAAGAACTGAAAATAATGGAATCCTAGTTTTTCAGTCAAATATGATTCCAACCTGCATGTAAAAGACATTTGCTTGAACCTTAAGTGTAGTCTAGCCACATAAGAAAGTAAAAACTTGCTGAAAAGGCAAAGCAGCTCAATTTTCCTCTAAGACTCACCCTTTGCAATGGATCTACAGGCAAGTCAGCCACAGGACATAGACACGGCTCTTGTGGGCCTCAAACACATTGAAGAACAACTATGTGCTGTAGCTCAAGCAACCATGGTTCTTAGTATCAGCTGTAAAATACTCTGTTTCAATCCCAGCTACAGGCCTGTAGTAAAAAAGAAAAATAGCTCCTGGCACAAAATGTTCAGTGCTGCTAACGAAATCTGTGGGGCTTTTTCCCTTCAGCTCAACACAGTTGTGTTCTAATTTCCTGAAGTCCCAGCAGGCCACCCTAAGCCTCCAGCAGCTGTTTAAGAAAGAAGCACTACTACAAAAGAAATGCTGAAGGCATCTAGAATAGTTGTTTGCTTGACCACAATCCTATCCAACAAGAATAGAATTTGAGTAACACTTTAAAGACACTTCTTAAGAGGATCCCTCCTTCAGAGGTTATGCAGTCTCCCGCCCAAATCAGAACCCAGGAAGATGCAGAGCTAGCGGGGGTATCAAATGGAGTTAGAGCACCTCTCTGAGTGCCCTATTCCATATTTTTTGATGAACAGGAGGAGCTACCAAGCATCTCACTTCATATTTGTTATCCTTAATTGGGGTAAGACCCCATCACGTCTCCCTCATCTGCTCTTTTCTTTTTTCCACCTGCCTTTTATTTTATTTCTGGCTCTTTATGGTCTCCCTTTCCAGCTGCTTACTATTATCACCTACAATTCTAATCCCTCCTTAACTGCTCACATAATCACCCTTTTATTTGGGAACCTGGATTCATACCCTTTGATCCACAGGTTGTCCTTGTATTTCCTGATTCCAATTTGTTCCAGGGTGTCCAACCATTTCCAAAGTCTTGGGGCTCTCATTTGATACAGCTTGTCAGAGGAATTAAGTAAATAATTAGCAGCAGAGCACATATGATTGGTTTAACCTCTTTGCTCAGAAATGGTCTGTAATTTGCATTCGAATTTGTTGAACCTCTTCTTTCACATGTTGTAGACAGGCTGCAGCAGCAGTACTGCTTTTTTTGCTATATGTCTTCTTACCAGTTGTGCATGTGAAGCGCTCTGAAACTCAATTCCTTGTAATTTATTGTGCAGAGTTTGGGGTATATCAAAGCAACCACGAACTAAAGCGCAGAATCTGGATTCCCAGAAGTGGCTAATACCTGAAGCCTATTTCAGTTGTATATTAGAAGGAACTTCTCTGAAAGTGCAGTCAGGCTCTGAAAGAGGCTGCCCAGGGAGGTGGTGGAGTCACTGTCCCTGGGGGTGTTCAACAACTGTGGAGATGTGGTTCTTAGAGACATGGTTTAACAGGCAATATTGGTGGCAGGTGGATGGTTGGACAGGATTATGTCAGTGGTCTCTTCCACCCTTAATGATTCCATGATGCTAGGATCAAGTGCTCTGGTTCCATGCATCAAGTTCATCTTTCTCAACTCATCCTGGCCATACTTGCCTGTGGTACCAATCCTGCCCCTGGCCAATTTGACTTGCATGCTTCGGATAAACTGCAGTTCCTACTACACCAAAATCTCCTTTTTTCCAACTCCAGACAGGTTCAACTTGTACATTTTTCTTCCAGGCTCAAAAAGTACTCTGACAGAGTGCTTACTCATATGCTTTGTCCACCACATCTACTGTCAACAAGGTCTCAAAAGTGCCAGGGGCAAGGACTGCTGCAATCTTCCCTTTGGGCCAAAACCTTCCACTTTCAGCCTTTCATTTAGATAATTTCTTTTTTTTCCATATCTCATAGCCAAACAGACCATGGTGGCAACCTATCCTGGGCTCACGTGGCATATAAACCAGAGGACTTCAGCCACAACCCTTGGATCAGGCACAATAGTTTACATCTAACTACAGCATACAACCCGGGAAGGAGTTGGAGATTTGACAACACCAGTGCAACCAGAGCAAACTTCATCATACATGCTCTCTGAATGATGCTAGAAAAGTAAAGGCAAACAGAACTGCCACTCAGTGAAAAAATTACCTAACAGTAAATGATATGAAAATACTGCAGTGGATGTTTCTAACCACGATGCTACAGACTCCTCAAGAGAAAAGACAGATGAATGAGAGGATCAGCACATAGGGAATCTGATCAAGGCACCAACAGTGCGATCATTCTTAAACTGTGTTACACATGTTCCAAGAGCTACTGAACAGAGGCCAAGCAGCTCATCCAAAGCTACAGCTCAGCAAAGACCACTGTACTGAGCACAAATGGAAGGGAGAAAGAGACCAATCCCTAAGACACAGCAGAGCTCCACTGGAGGCTCCTGTGGCTTTAGTCCCCCTGACTGGCAAGGAGCCATATCAAATATATTTTGAAGTTTTTGTTTTCCTGATCCTAGCTTTTCCCTGTAATTGTTTTCAATTCTGTACTCGAGAGCTTCCTTTTTTATTCAAGTAGTACTCTCTCTTTTCTCTACCCACTGAAATCTCAACTAGTGTTAAAACGCACTAAGATTAATGTGAAAAGGAATGAGGTAGATTTCATCTCACATTCTAATGAAGCAATTTTATTTTAGTGCATGGGAACTGCAAGAGCCCTTACCTTCCTGGCTGTAAAATCAGTAGATTTTTTTGACAGTCTTTTCCTGAGGTGACACATCCCTGTGTCTTCACCTTCTGGATAAAGTTCTCTCACATTCAAAATTGTTTCCCCAGTGAGGTATTTATAGACTGAGAGTGAGTCAATTCTTGCTTTTCTTATTTGCATAACCTCTCCTTTTTTATATATCTCCAGTTAAGGGTGGAATCTTACTGTTAGCATTATATGAAAAATTAGTAAAGGGAGCCGCTTTTAAATGACAAATTGGGATAGACTGAAATCCTCCAGTGTAGCTTGACTGGAATCCCATCAGATAGCTGAAAAGGAAGTGGAGTTAGCTAAAAAGCAGCTGTAACAAAGTCCTGTCACATATCAAGAAATTTCTAAATTGAGGGAAATTGTTTTTAAGTGACGGTGTTAACTGGGAATCTCCAAACATTCAGATTTTCTACCATGCAGATGTTTTCTTTAAGTGGGGAATTTCTAGTAATCATTAATGTTAACATATTTTTGTGATTAGATAAACACATAATTATTTAGCCTTCAGATCTGAAGCAAGATTCACATCAGTTTCAGTCGGTCTTACAGCGACTTGTTCTAAATAGCCAGCTTTTGTAGGAAACTGGGATGTATTTTGACATCTCTGTGGATGATTTATGATTCAGTCATCTGATTCACTCCCATGTCCTATTCCTTATCCTGCTGTGGTACATTCCACCTCTCAGCAAATAAATGTGTCATTCTTCCTTTCAAAGGATATGATTCGGCTGAGCTTATCAAAATTATACCTTCTGTTGCTAACTAATATAATGCGTGCACGTAGCTAAAAAAGTAGTTCAGTTCAGATTTGGATTATTGCTCAGTTTAGAGTGACAGAGACACTGCTGCATAATGAGAAGGCATCAAATCAATCTTCAGTCTACTCCATGAGAGGTACTGCTAGTTTGGTGCCCAAAGGTATTGTGTAAAGCCTTTATCATTTAAATTATTTTAAGTGGTTCAGAGTTTGCATTTTCCATACCAAGGGATCTGTTCCTTTCTAAAGCCTTTTCAGCAAGGTGTAGATGGCAGGATGCTGTTTGCAGGGCAGCACGGAGCAGGGCTGGGTATTCACATGAGATAACTCAATTTCTGTGCTTCTAGACATCTTTACATTTTGTTCTGGGGCAGCATCTGTAAAAAGATGTTTGTGATCCATGAACAGGAGATATACACACCATAAACAATGCAGAGAAGTTAAAGCGGAGCCCTCTCCTGCCAGCTTTAACCTTGTCACACTATTTCTTGAATTTTCTAGTCAGAATCTCCTGTGGACATACAGAAGAGGAAATGTTTGTAGTGCCCCTAGATGGCTTTCTCTGTGCTGCATTCTCTTTCCAATACATACTGGGGATGCTGAAGTCTCCCATGAGAACAGGGGATGAGAACTGCATGACCTCTGCCAGCTGCTCATAAAATACCTCGTCCATCTCTTCATCTTGGTTTGGTGGTCTATAACAGACCCCCACCATGTTTCAGTAATGGCAACTAATGGTTTGCATGCCACATTGTGGCTTCCAGCGCCTCCTGTTTGTTGCCTGTGCCGCATGCACTGGTGTAGATGCACTTCAGCTGAGCCATTTGTCCTCATCACCAGCTCTGATATTGTTCCCCTGGGCTCATCTCTAGCAAGCCTCACATCATCCCCTTGCCCCTTCATACCTGGTTTAAAGCCTCAAGGAGCCCTGCCAGCTCCCAGGATGGGATTTATTTCCCGCTTTGAGATCCATCAGCAGCCATCAGGCCAGGTGCTGAGTACACTGTCCCAAAGAAAAACACAATTCCAAAAATTAAAATCAAAATTAGCTGAAAAGCCAGCAAGATAAAGCCTGAGGAGACTTAGGCTTTATTCCTGATGCTGGTATGCATGTCCTCTGGTTGGTGTCTGAGGACACACTCCAAGGCAACCCATCACCTCAGCACATGCATAGATGTGGACCTTGCAGCTCTTTATCCAACCCTAATCCATTCATACTTTCAGCACAGCATGGAAGCTAATAGATGGACACCACTGAACCCCAGCATCCCAGACTGCAATAAGACAGAGCTCTAGAATATTACTCTTATAACCATACTGCTTGCTTGCATCATTCACCACACACCAGAAACACGGAGACATGCACAAGTTTCACTGTTACCCTACAACTGGAAATAAAACTCAGGGGGAACTACCCATCCAGCTGCTCCTTTGCCCAATCCACTGTCTTCCCATGCAGGATGCACCTAAATGTCTTGCTTATCTCAACTAAAAACTGCACACAGACTGCTAGTGCTGGAATCTGTAATGGATTAGCTTCCATAACACAAATTCTTAAACAGAGATGGTTATGAATGAGGAAGATATTATTCCCATCCTCTCAGAAAAAAACAAAACAAAACCAAAAAAAAGTGCTTTAATTTCTTTTGGGGGTTTGTTCCTGGCCTTACAAACAAGCCGCTGCTCCCTAAAAGATCTTATCCACCTGCTTCAAGACAACGGCGTACCACTTGTGCTTGACTTTCAGTTTAACAACCCCCACAGCAGGAAAATAATGAAATAAATAAATAAATAAAACACAATAAAAGAACCACAAAACCCCATTTTCTCTCGGTTAGCTTTTTTTTTTTTTTTTTTAAAGACATGAAGCCCCACAAAGTGGCTGCCTTTTCCAGATGACCATTTTTACATGCTTAGCAAGAGTTCCTTCCTCTTCTACCGCCGTTAGCAGGGCAGGCTGGATCCATTTGACAGGGGCATGGTTCTCATTTCCTACACTGAGTCGGCAGTAAACTGCTCTTTCATGGTCTGGCTGCTCTGAAGAGTCCCAATTAGATGTCCATGCAGGGATGGAACAGCAGTGCTGTTTCCTCTTGAGGAAGCCATTGCTAGAGCTGCAGCAGTGACCAGTGGTTAGGATTTGATTATTTAAGTGGCCATGGTTGTTTTTAGACAACATCCCTGGGGTTTTCACACCTGCTTCCTAGTACATATAAATTGCCCTCTTTTTTTTTTTTTTTCTTTTGGCAGAGCCATGAATTAGAGGCACCTTCCTGCTGTAACTACAGGTGATCCTGGCTCAGGCACCTTGCCATTGGCACCACCAAGGATACAGGTGCTGATACACACTATTTTAAACAGCCACAAGTGGGTTTTCTTTGCTCACACCCCCAAGCTGTCCTGGTCATAAATCCTTTTACTAAGGACTTGCATTTCCTTGGGATCTTTCCAGTGGTGTAAAGATTCTGTTTTACCTGGGCTGACAAATGAAGATGTCCTCCCAAGAATTTGAGTCTTCCCAGGACTATTTCTATTAGAAGCACTACAACTAACCTCCCCATGGCTGTTGCTGGGAGACATTTAGTAGCATTAAGTGAGAACAAGGGATGTTTCAGTCATTTCTTGGGTACATTCTAGTGACACAACATCACAGCATCACAATCAAGACTGAGGAATGGTTTATTCCTTGACATTGGTGCATCAAGGCTCACTTCTTCCCAACATGTTGGCTTATAAATGGAGAGCTGAGTGGAAAAATATATTGGATCCTTTGGGATTGCTTCTTCCTAAACCCTTTGACCTGAAGAAACCCACAGAAAGTTGTTCAGATTGGCTCCATGGCTCAATGAATTGCTCCCAACTTACATAATCCTTGCCTGTGGAACTTCAGACTTAACATATGGAATAAAAACAGGATTGTAAAGGAAAGAGCTAGGAACACCAAAATGCATGTTGGGTGAGAGCGAAAAATTACCAAAATCCCACCTCATGCATTAATGCCTAAGATACACATGATCCTTTTCTCCACACACAGATATTGCTGCAAAACACAGAATTTAAGGCAAATAATTGCCCGATTTGCAACGACTTTACATAAGACTGGGCACATATCTCCTCAGTCTCCCTTGGACAGGCATCCTTGCGCCTGGCCCCTAGACCTGGGGAGTGCAGAACTGGTTATGTTCCACTGTGAGACTCCCAGCTGCCTCTGGCTCCTTCCTGTTCTTCATCTCCTCTACCCTCTCATTCCTTCACTGCAGCCTGCCACTGCTCTCTATCACAGGTGAGAGACTGTGCGAACAACAGGGAGCAAGCTTGGGAGAATTATTTTAAAACCCATTAAGGGAGTCACCTAGAGTTTTATGGTGCTCTGGTTTTAAAGCTCTGGAGAGCCTGCATTTGATGTGTAACATACAGCCTGCAGGCATCATTTCACAAAGTATTCACCCTTTACCCCACGCTGCCATGCCAGTTGCCAGTTACCTAGTTTTACTTTGATGTCTTCCACGCTAACACTGACAATGCTGGTAGAAGAAATCTCAGGAGATGCTTCGTTGTGAAAACAAGACCCAAAGATAAAGCTGATGTCTTAAAATCATATACGTCCTATGGCGAACAAGGAAGTATTCCAACTTCAAGAACTCTTTGGCTTTTTTTATTTTTCATCTCAGCAATTTCACCCGGGAGCAATTTGCAGCAATGCTAATTGTATGTTTTCCCTGAGCTGTGCAAAGTTATAGGCCAATTATTTCTCTTCCACCCCTGTGATGCATGTGGGTTGCCGAAAAATTCTGGAGGAAGAAGCCAAATTTTTTTTCTTCAAGCAACAAATCAACATCATTTCTTAAAGTCAGTGAAAAAGACATTATCAAAATACAAGCAAGGAAATGTGAGGTAGAAGCAGATTTATCCTGCCAGTGATTTCAGCAGGAAAATGATAAAGCCGATGCCAAACATTTCTGAACACGAGGATGCATGACGGAACATTGTTGAGAAGCATGGTATGAATTTTCTGCCTGCTCTAAGAAAATGTTCAGCATTACATCTGTTTCAGTGACCTGTAGTGAATGTTGTGGTCATCTAGTCTTTAATAAACCAAAAACAAAGAGATGTTTAAACTTGCACCTCAAAGAGCTGAATGTGGAGATCCGCTCCATGTGGTGCCCCATGAGCTGCAGGGGGACATCGCACCACCGTGGGCCTCTGCATGGGCTGCAAAGAATTTCTGCTCTGGTGCAAATGTTACAAATGCTTGGAAAGTCTGTGTGCTCCAGTCTTTGGATATTTTGGAGTTCAAAAGAAGGCTGGCCCCATCTTCAGAGAGGATCCAATTTGCAAAACACAGATTTACTTATCGAATTAGCTAGAATATTCACTCTGTTTTAAAGATTTTAGTTTGAGTAAAAATTCTGGGATTTTGCACAAAATTAGAAGAGTGACTTGTTACTTCAAGAAATTCAGATCTGCTGGAAATATAGAATCAGAATGTTAGTCATTACAGCTAAGTGATGGAAGGAAGAGAAGTGTGGTCAACAGTAGATCTACACCCCTTGTTTTTCCAGCATTTCCTTATGTAAGTGCTGCCAAAACTCAGAGAACACTTGCAAAAGGAAACTTTTAATTGTGAACATTAATATATATCATGTAGCAATCAAGACAAGGAAGTTTGGCAGAGTACTGGCACAGTACTTAGTAGAAGAGTTTAAGTGCACCTTCTTGATTGATATGCAAGATGATATACAAAATATTTAACCAGCTGGGCAAAAATCTAATCACACAGAGGATGCTCTGAAAAGCACAAAGCCAAAATGCCTGCATTGTAAATGAACAGCACTAGGAGAGATAGACAGGCCCAGACTCAGAAAAACTTCAGCACTTGGCGAATGGCAAAGATGCAACAGATCTGAATTTTTGTGAGAAAAGCAATCATAACACCTACTTATCAGTCCTGAATAGAAAGCATTCTGCCTTTGGTTTCACGTGGAGAATGCAACTGGTCTCATCTGATTCTTTATTAACAGATGAAAATACACATCTGGAAAATACACAGACAGAAAATAACACCATCCTACCACCATAATGAGAAAAATGGTGTTACAGCAATAATAAGGCTTTAAATATATGATAGGGAAAGAGATTTTTGTGTGTCAAAGGCTTTTCATACTTGTAATACAGTGGTACAGAGAATGAGACCTCTGCTGTAGTGATATACATGGTAAAAACAATTCCTGCTGCAAAGGTAAAGAGGGTCTTGCATACATTCCTGCATTTGTGACTACCAGACACAACCTCCACATGCAAATCACTTTAGAATCATGGAATCATCTAGGTTGGAAAAGATCACCATGGTCCCCAAGTCCAGCCATCAAACTGACATTTAGAGTCCAATCACTAAACCATGTGCCTACGCAAAGTTAAATGGCCAACTTTGACTAGATGCCCAATTTATAAACAACTAAAATAAGGTGATTTCAATTCCAGCCAAACTGAGGTGCCCAAGGTCACAAAGCAGGCTAGCATCACAGGTCTCAATGAAACAGAAGCAACTTTTGATCTAGATCATGACTTCAGTGGGATAAGCAGGTATCTCAAGACAAAAATGCTGTCAGGTCTGTTGCCCTCCAAGAAGTAATGCCTGAGTTGCAGTGCCAAAGAGTATTATTACACGCACCCTATTTCCACTGGGAGAGCCTCTCCAGGTGAAAGATCAGCTATATTGGTATGACTCTGCTGAATCCAGTGCTGATGTGCATTTCAGATTCACCACTGCAAGGGCCTGTTAATTCTCATGCCCGTTAAAACCACAGATCCATTGCTTCTCTTCCACGATAACCCACTGCAAAATGGAGCAGCCAGTCAGGTTAAGAGAAGTGATTTGGAGGTGAAAAGCTCCTTAACCTCTTTTGAAAACTCCATAGTTCTGAACTGTGCCATCAGAGATACAATTTTTACATGCAGCTTATAGATCACAATAAAAACAATAGGCCAAAGACCTATCAACTCTTTTACGTGTCCTTGGCAAAGTTACAAGTCAGCAATTCATTTCCCTGGGATCTTTTACTTTCCTATAAATTCCAAGAAGGAACTTTAAAAGTGAATTGGCAGATGTGTTTTTATTGTAAGGAAATTTGCTTTGCTTAAACAATAGACAAACATCCTCAGTCATAAACAATGAAAGGGAGGGTAGTTTTCCACCAAAGCTAGCCACAGTAGATAATCAGTATCTCCATGCAAAAGGAAAAGTTGGATTATGTGGTAATCGACAAAGAAGGCCTGCAGAAAGCCGAATAACAATTTTAGTCCAGAAATCCAGACACTTCTGGAAGGCTATGGAATGTGTTACAAGTTGTAATCCTCCCAGCAGAACCTCAAAACCCTTGGCTTCTTCTTCTCTTTTAAATTCAGAACTTGACAGCTATTTAACCAGAACCACAAGTGTTAGAGGTGGAAAAGGCCTGGGGATTATCTAATCTATTCCATGACTTGAACAGAGAACACTGAGACTGTGCTGCGTAAGTGATGCAAAAATGCCTGCACAAGAAAGAATGAACAAAGCTGATGCTGGAAGTCTAAAGAAGCACATTCCACTTGACTTGAAATTACTACTCACTAATTATCTCCTAACAGTAGGTGCTGTGATGATGGTCTTGATCAAAAGAATGATAAAGTTGCAGTCAGCACTGATTCAAAGCTACTGATGATGCCCACACATGAAGAATTAATCTTCCCAAGAAGTGTCACCCACTGAGCAGGTTCCAAGTTAGGGAAAAAAAAAGGCAATGGCATTCAACCACTACCAAAACATGCTTTTTTTTTTAATGCTTTTATAGGAATGTTGTTTTGAGTCTTATGAAACAAACTCTCCATAAATCACATCATAAAAGATGTGATATCCAGACTGATTGTTTACAAGGTCTACACTGTCAAAGGTATTTTTGTGTGTGTGTTAGTCTGTTTTGTGGACAACCCAGATTCAAAAAAAATAGCATTCCTCTGATGTTGGAGGTAGAACACTTTATTACATGTGGATTAAAAACTCTGCTCACAACTTATATAGTTGAAGTTCCATCAGCAAACAAATTTCACCACCACCCCCTCATTTTACTGGTATTAATATTTGTGCTCTGCAGGTCTACTATAAAACAGATCGTGACTTGCTGAACTTTTCACCCTACTTCTTCCACAAGGTTGGAAGCACAAAGGAAGACAACACAATTATGTTACTTGTGTAATAGGTAGGAAAAGAGGATGACCTAGATCTTCACTCATCACTTTATGAGTCTTCTGAAAGATGGCTTGAAAATAGAAGTCCCTTCCCCTGGTGGAGCAGATACCAGTAGTGACAGATAGAGGAGAAAGAAAGTCCAACCCTAACAGAGCTGATTGTAACATGAAATAGCACAAGATCCAACAAAATCTCATCTCTTATTCAATCCTTTTATATTCTTGGTGGCCTGAGGGAGAATTTCTCCCATACAGGATTTTTTTCTGTGCTCATGGATGACCTTGATCCTGGAGGAAGAAGCTTCCTTACATGCACAGCAAGCACTCTTCTCACCCACTGAAGTAATACACCCAACAAAGAAAAAGCATGGTTTTTGATTTGTTTACTTCAAATTAGCCCTACCTAGCAGACATAGCTTTAAATCCAAGGCCTTCTGTGGACATTCACAATGCACTGCAAGAAAATTATGTCACCGCTCTCTGATGTGAGCTTTGTCATCTTACCGCAAGATCCACTCAGACACGGCTCTTCCCCTGGATGTCCCACTAGTCCCACCAACATCTGAACAGGAAAAAGGAGCCTTAGCTCTTCCATCTTGGAAGCTGATGAAGGGAGATCAGATTTGTTTTCCAGGTGTATAATCAATGAATATACAGATGTTATAATTAAGAAATATACAGGAAAGTTAGAGTAAGTAAGATTATTGCAATAAGAAGATAATAAATGGAAAACACTTACCAATGTCGTAGGCTTGCAAGATTCTCCACAAGAAGTGAGCCCTAGGAAGAAAGCCTCCCTCAGGGGCAGTCAGCACTTAAATGGGATCTAGGAGAGGTAGAGCCAGGCTCCACCCCTTCTGGTAGCACAGGTGAATTACCTTTTCCTGTGCTCCTGTGGCTGACTCATTACTTGCCTCAGGTGGTCGGTCAATCAGAAGTTCAGCCCGTCATTCAGCAGTTTCCATATACCAGGTCACTCCCATTCCTCAGATGTTCAAAGGGGGAGATAAGCTTTATTTTCAGAGCAGGGTTTGGATGTGGTGAAACATGTTAGTTTCACCACATGGCAACAAAATGGCAGCTCGTCACCAAAGCTCCCGGTGACACTGCAACAGCCTGAAATGTGGAACTTTACGTTTTGACTTTAACATCTGCATTAAATACACAGCAAACCAATTCTTTCACATACAGAAATTCTGCAAGCAGATGGCTACCACCTCTGGAGCATGAAGTCCTTCCTCTGTCCTTGACTTCGCGTGCCACTGTCCTTATCGAAATGAGTAATGACACATCCCCAGCTGGAACACAGGCTGTGTTGGTATCCAGCAGCCCAGATGCTTTACTTGAAGTCTCCAAATCCCTCCAGTCTGTAAGACTGTGCTGGAAGGATCAGGAGCAGATTTATCCTGAGATTTCTGGCACTCCTCCTTCCAACCATGGCCAGCAGCTCCAAGAGAAATGCCTCTCTTTTATGTTTTGGCACTTCTAGCGTTGGCAGGAGGCAGAGGAGAGGAAAACAAACCTGAGCCTTCCAGAAACTCCATAAACAAACAAAGATTTCTTTTCAGTGTGGCTGAAGATGGCCAGAGATCTGGGAAGCAGAAGACAGAGGGAGAATTATGGCGTCAACATCACTAAATGTTTCTCCTAAACACAGCACAAATCAGAGCTTGCACCTCTCCAGCACATTTTACCACAGTGACATCCAGACAGAAAGGTGTTCTAACTCTGAGGGAGGGATCCCTTGAGAATTGCAAAAAATGTGCTTGCTTGAGGGTCTGCCTTGCCAGAGGGGCACTGAGTAGGGCTGGCAGGCTGAGAAAACATGCTTCTTAGGCCACAAAAATGAGGGACAGGCTTGGGAACATCACAACAGATCAGGCCTCAGGAAGGCAATTCCATTGTAGGCTAGTGTACCGCGGTGCTGAGTGGTTTTGTCTGGGCTTCGCATCTCCAGAGGGAATGCTAACACATTTGTCATCATTTTGAAAGGAAACTCTGGTGAAACGTTAAATTCAGGCTCTGCTAGACCTCCTAAGTGAGCCTGAGGACATCTTTAACTCATGTTCCTGGGCAAGGCATACAAGGGAAGTGCTTTTCCAGACATGGAGGCATGTCCAGCAACCTTGGTCATGAACTGCTGGTCACAGATAAAAGTGAAGCAGCTTTGACAGTAGCTCTTCCAGAAGTGGTTTTCTTCAATTTTCTCTTTGTATATAGAGGTGGTCAGGTTAATAGCAGCTGTTCTCAGAGCTCTCACAGCAATCAAGTCTGGACTTGAGGCTGTTACAGGGGGTATGGTGCCAGAAGAAACAGATAATTATACCTGAACACCCAAAACAAGACATTAAGACTGTTATAATCATGAGCATTGAGATATGTTACTTATGTGAGCTGTATTGATGAAAACCTGCTGGCTCTAACTTTAAATCCTGACATTGTTGATAGGACTATTTTCTTACAAATCTAAACCAATCAAACTGATTCACCATCACATACTGCCCAAACAACCCAAGGAAGTGCTACTACATAAATTAGACTTAAAAATATCCAAATTATTTCTTTCTTGGAAATGGACATATTCAAATAGAAACAGTCGTTAAAAGATGATGTTTGCCACATTGTTTTAAGAGAGAGTAAGGTCGAGTAACCACAATCTGAAACACACCATATTAGTAAATTATTGCCTCCTGGATGAGCATGCTATTTGGCTGTGGATTCTTCTACTGTACAGATGTGATCTGAAGAAAGCCAGTTGGTTAGATAACAAGTGCTCAGCTCCTAATCCCACCATTAATAAATGAGTAAGTCATGAATGACTCATTCCTACCTCTCTGGCTTAGTTTTCATGCTAATAAAAATGAAAATGAATAATAGTTTTTCCCTTCCCTTCCCTTCCCTTCCCTTCCCTTCCCTTCCCTTC
>JAPSGF010000115.1:1206980-1247485 GCA_035772895.1 Perdix hodgsoniae | reverse complement strand
TTCCCTTCCCTGCCACTACCCCCTACCCAACCCATACCCCTACTGTTCACTTTTTCTTTTTTTTTTTTTTTTTTTTTTTTTTTTTTAATCTGCATGGGTGTGATGTTCTGCAGGCTGATTAATGAGGTGATTTTCTGTGAGAGAAAAGATGCTGGTCCTGGAACCAGTCTTGTGGACATACTGTTGAAGAAATGCATATTGTCCAGGAATGACATGGAAGAAAGGAAGAGGAAGAGATTCAGTTTACTGCTGTGAAGCCTCAAGGCATTATACTGCTCCTTCCCAACCAATTCTTTTTCCTTTTTGGACTGATGTTGTCAAAACCAGCGAGGGATTCCTCAGAAAGACACGTCTTCCATTTTAATGAATTACACTTAACTTACTTAATAAGACTAGCTCCACAAGGGAAGGTGTTATTCTCTCCCTTGAAAGCTGCACAAAGTACAACATTGATCTTGCTGATCCACTCTTGAAGTACACATTTTCCAGGAAATGGATACATATATTTATATGTACATATATATTTACTTTAACATTGCTTATTTCTGCTCTCCTTCCAGCACAACAGCTTCACTGCCTTTCTCTGTGCTGCTCTTGGAAGCAGTTCACACAACATCACAAAGGGAATATTGCAAACTTCCGCACAAGTTTCGCACGATCGATGGGGCTTGCTGTGGGAAGGGAAAGCACATATGTACCCAGCCTTCTGAAGGTTCGGCCACGTTTTTGGAGCCACAGAACTGGATCCTGGTATAAATTAACATTTGTCCATTCCCAGATGTTCGTTCCGCCTTGTTGCGACACCTCTTACCTACTTTCAGACTGACCTTGCACTGGTCTTGAGAATGTTCACGAGTTTTTCAGTCATTGTTAAGAACAAGGAAAAAGAAACAAACATCTGGTTAGCAGAGCTGCCAAGTGCACATTCCTTCATTGTTTTTCAACCTTTCAATCCCTTTGTTTTTCGCTTGAAATTCCGTTTGATAAACGTGCAGGGAGCCACAGGGCACTGATTAGATGAAATTCCAGCTCTGACCCACGCCACCGCTCCACCAGCATTGACTCAGTGGAAGCACCACTGACATCCACAGCCCCCAAACGGCCAAAAGTAGGAATTGTGCCCTGGTGAATCTATCCCAAGTGTATTTATGCGTAGAGACCTCATCCCACTCCCTCTGAGGTCAATGGGAGATTTGCCACCGACTTCATTGGGAACAGGATGGGGCTTTAATATTGTTACTCCTCTGAAATGGTGTTCAAGTTCACCCTCTGCCAAGATGTGGAGTTCTCAGTTTCTATCACTGTAGTGGTTTTTAATCGGAAACAATGACTTTATTGAATCTTGGCCTGAGGTGCTGGCATTGCTTGACAGAGCAGGTGGGACTGTTCCAAAAAAAACTCATGAAATATCAAACTCACGTGACACAGCTTCACCTTCTCTACCTTTGCTGTACAAGATCTAGCCTGCCGCATCTCCACATGGAAACATCTTCCCTTGAACATAACTGCTCAGAACTGGATGAATCCAGGCCTTGGTTCACACTGCTCAGATACGATCAACTCTCTAAGCTGCTAAGTTAAGAAAAGGAACTGCCTTAGATTCCACCTGTTGATAGGCAGATGCTCTGTGTCCTGATTCAGACCTAGGGCAGGCTGTACCACCTTCCAGAGACAACTGTCTGTTGAAGGAGCATGCTAAAGTGAGGTCAGATTTTCAGCTGAGGCCAGGGAACCAGGCACAAGAGCTCAGTGTGAAAAGCACCGCTGACTACTTTCAGAGAGTAATCATAGGGAAAAGGTGAGGCACAAAAGAGCTGCTGCATTCTCCATCAATGAGATGTCTTAGTGGGGCATTGCATTAGCTGTTGCTTTGAATACCAAGGATCTGAGTATTTTAAAAGCTTCCCTCTGTTTTTTATTTACATGTGAGTGAGTCTGTGTCCCTGAAAACCAGATTTGAAGATCATTAATCTGAGACAAAAATCCAGGCAGACTTATGCAATGCTGTCCCACCCAGCTGTCAATCCTTACCGACCCCAATCTACGCACTGACTGACGCTGTAAACCGGATCGTACCAGACTGGAAAGCTGCTCGTTTCCATCAGAGATGCCAAATCTGCGGTGTGGCTTTGTGATCCATGTTGACACCAGCCATAAGAAAAATTCTATTTTCTTCCAACTGGTCACTTCCGTAAACGCCAAGTTTTGGGCAACACAATGTACGGCATTTCCAGCAAACTGCTCAGTGACCTCATTTGAATTGCCAGTTCTTTTTTTTTTTTTTTTATGCCTTTCTTTTAGCCATACATTTTAGATTAAAAAATAATAATCTTGCAATCTCTCAGAAAAATCGGACTTTCGAAACGGGGATGCAAAGAAGCATAGTCTGGTGGAGACTCGAGCAGGCAGACTATATAGTCCTTCAGTCCCTCACTAGACATTCTTATTTATGTTGTACACTCAGGCATTGTATACAAAAACATGAAGACCATTTTTAGCTTTCAGGCTGTACTCTGCCATCAATTTTTTACGTAGGACATTTCCAAGTGTTGCCTTATTTAAAGAAACTACAGTCTCAGGGACTTTAACTTGTGAGTATGCCATTCTCATGTAGTTTCCAATTCTAAGTGATTTCTGAGTGAGGAAAATACAGCCCAAAAGAGATATATTGGCTGCTCAGTTCTTGCACACAGGAGGTCTGAACAACACTGGAGAACTGTCTTGGAGAGATGATAATCCCAAAGAAGAAGAAAACAATTTTGGTAGAGCTTGAGAATATAAATGCAGAAGGACCTTGGCATACTGGACTTGTGCTGGTATTTCTTGAGCAATGCCCTTTTATGATCTTGAGGGGGAAACAGTAGTGCTCACATCTGGAAATTACATAATAGTTTGTCAAGAAAGATAGGCAGGTACAAGCTACTGTGTTCTGTGGAAGAAAATATGTTAAAACTTTCCTATGTTTTCTATTAGTTCCATCTTTGGAATTCAGGGTGGTTTAACAGCCTCTTCAAACCAGCAAAAGTGCACACTCATAACATCTTTATAAAAGAAAAAGTTTTGGAAAGCCGTTTTGACCAGGCCTTCTCCATATGAAGGAGCTACGTTCAAGGACTGGAAATTATGCTTTGGTTTTGCACAGGTGTCCTCTCACTGACCCATAATTTCATTGAACTCTCCTCAAGAGGCAGACCAGAATCCCTGCTTAAATTATTAGCTTTCACAAAGAATATTTTCTTTGACGAAATGGCCAACACACGTGCTTTGCCTTCTCTGAAGACTCCCATGAATATAGCACAAACTCTGTACTCCTGTAGCTAGGAGGTCTTTTCTCCCAAAGACAAACATATATTATTACCCTTCAATACTCTCTTGTCTATTTGTTGCATTTCCCACAGGTGCCACTGAGCTCAATAGACAGACCTCCCTTAGTTTCCATGTTCTCTTTCTCATAGCTAATTGGACATCTGATGTCCCTTGATCCTATATCCCACTTCCCTCAAACCACCTTTTCTTCTGCAGAATATGAACCTCAGTGACCAAAGTGTAGGGTATTTGTTAGGTCGCAAAGATGTTTAATGATTTTGGTTGCTTTTTCTTCAGCTACTTGCCTGCCACCACAGGAGTGTCATGAAATGTGAGGTTTAGACCTGAGGCACAGCCCAGGGATGTTTGCCGGAGGCCACTACAGTCTCATAAGACAGCATCTGCCCTATGTTTTAGAGGGAAAAACAAACAAACACAGAATGAATTTGCGCAACACGTAATCGAACACAGTTGTTCTAAAAGGCAAGAAAGAAGAGTTTGTGCTGTCCTCCTAACATCCATCCAGGACCCCACATCCCAAGGCTCTGCCTAATGTGATCCTTTTCAGCTTCTTCATTCTATATTCTGCATGTAGCTGGAGTTCCTTTTTCCCCTCATGGGGGTTTGCTTTTGGTTATAAGAGCTGTGGAGAGTGCAGAAATATTAACAGCAGCTGACAGAAGAGCTCTCAGTGGGACACAGAGGCTCCTGGCTTACCACTCAGTGTACAGCCCTTAGGATAATGTATATCATCTTACTGTTATAATTATTATTGCTTTCATTAAAATGGAGGAGATGAGAGACCTGCAAGGGGCGGAGAGCCTGAAATCATGCATACTTTTTTTATGACACCCAATGCAACCCATGCTCCCAGCCAAAGCACCCAGGCAGTCTATCTCATCGCAATCAGCAGTAATAGCGAATAAAGACCTACAAGTTACTTGATAAAATGCCCCATTATGAGATATTGTGGCCTCACACAGGGGACTTCACAGCTATACCCAGGCTGGCTACAGCTGTTACATGGAGTTGCTGCATTTCAGTCCATGATCGGCTTGCTGTTTTGGAGCATACAGAGTTTCCCTCCAAAGTGAAAAAATGCTGCCCATTCTGAGGAAAGTCTATAAGCATTTCCTTTTTTTCAAGAACAGATTAAACAGAAAATCCTCTCCATTTCCCCCTAAGGAGGGCGCTTTCTCTATGCAAGGCAGTGCTTTAACACCATGAGATTAATCAATACAAGTATTTCACCCTGAGATGGACTATGTTTTCAGTTGGAGTATCTATCATGCTAGATAAACCCATGGCTGTTGAAATGAAAGAGGCTGCACACCAAGCCCCTCCTGATCTTGCAGGGATGCAGGATTGAGAACAGTGACTTGGATTCTTGCTGGAAGAACTAAGGAGATCTTTGGCAGCAAGATGAGTCAGGGTAGGCAGAGGAGCAAACATCTGTCCATGGCTGAAGCAAGCACAGCATAGCCATAACATCTCACACTACAAGAAAGGCACTGCATTTCTTGGACTGTTTCAATATTGATTCCAGTGAGCTCTAATTAAGTCTGTCACATCTCTTGGCTAACATAGGTACAAAGCACCCCTGATTCCTAGGACAGTCAAGTGCAAACTAAGTGATCTCATATATATTTGTATTGTACCTTCCAATCATATTCAGACAAGAAATCAGCATAAACCAAATGTTCCTCAAATGAGAGGATGTTTATTCACAGAGATGTCATCTCAGACGTTGCAAAACATAGCCTTCCCACTTCTTCCCAATGATATGCAAGACCCATCATCCTCAAATCAGCCAACATTTTCCGTCTCCAGAATGTTCCTCACTCAAACACGTTCTTGGCAACTCCACACAGAGAGGTCACATGCAGACAACTAACCTTGAGCAACAGTGTCACTTCCAGCGCTGTGTCCAGTGCACATTCTTCTGCACTGAGATGTAGCATCTCATAATCTACAACAATGAATAGAAACATATTCATCTTCCTGGTCTGTCTTCTTCTAATCTCTCAAGGAGTGTCCTATAGTCTATGACTGCGGACTCAGTATTCCCAGAATGCATTAATCATTTTAAGTCATAATAATGTTTTCTAATGAAGAATAAGCTACAGCTGTTAAGAAAAAGGCAAATGCTAGGCAAGCTTTTGTAGGCGTATCATGTAACAGTGCTACTTAGTGAACTTCCCATTTTGATGTGTGCAAATGACATTAATTAGCACAAGCAGAAGGTTAGCTTTATGACTCTTAGAGCATTTTCATCTAATTAGATATATAGGAGACACTTGTACATGCTAAAGAACAACGCATTCAGTGAATGCTCCTTTGGAATAAATGAGAGGCAATGGTTAGGCAATGAGGTAAAATCTTCAACAGACCAGATCTTTACCCAGGTGGGTAACTTGAATTGTTCCCAAACCATTAGCCCCACATACCTTTTCACCACTTCCATGTCAGTCTCAGATCTCTGCATGGCCAAGCTGCACAAAGCCACATACTGTAAAAGCCATACTTACCTCGATAAATGCAAACTAGTTCATATAGAGCTTGGAGTAACTGAGATTAGATTCGGTATTAACTTTCTCAGCTGTGACTACATGACCTTCTGGTCTGAAATGTATCCTGGGAAAATGAAAGGAAGTCAAATGTGTGTGATCTATGTGGAAAAGTGGAAGGGAGCCATGCTTTGGCCATTAGTTAAGTGAAACGATGTGGTAAAAATGAAGGGGCAGAACATAGGGACAGGCTGTGGAGTAGCAGATATCAGTGGAATCAAGGGAAAAATAGAGTTGAACATTAGGAAGCATTTTCTACTAGTAAAGGATCAGAAAACACTAAGTGAAGCTGCAGTTACTGCCGTTCTCTAAGAACAGGTAAGACACTTCTGTTAGAACTAAGAAGGTGCCATTGGTCACACATTAGAGAAAGAACAGGGGTTGCATGTCTTCAAGGAATCACTGTCTGGCAGACAAACAGCCAAATATATTTCTCAGATTTGGGGAGTTTTTAATTTTATTTTTAAAAATATTTTCATTTGTGCAGTATACCTAGTTATCTAGTGCTGCTGCGTTGCTTCTGACTGACTGTATGCCTATGACCAATACTGATTCTCATATTCATCAATGCATTACTCCATCAAAAGAACACAAACACAAAATGATTTCAGTCATGGTAACTATGGTTACTAAATCTTCAGCTATGGAGTCAAAATTCAGTTAGGCAGCCACAGGTAAAAACTACTTTTTACCCCTTCTATTGTAGTTGGACAGGTGCAGGGGTTATGCTTTGAAGCATCATGCTGATCACACTGGGATCACACCTACTAAACCACCTGGCCAAGTTCATGTTAAGTTTAGCTGTGCTGATCTGAAAAGCCTATCTGAAAGGTAATTTACATTCGTCAACTGAAGCAATCATAACTTATTCCCATTTCCCCTCAAAACTTCCATACGTAAACTTTTCACCTATGGTCTCTGCTCATGCATAGTTTTGCAGAAAAGCTGTCCTAAAGGTTAAGCTATTTGGAGAAATATATATCATGTATATGCTTTCACATGGAGGAGAAGACAGCTCTACTGTGCTCCTCTCAGGACTCATCTATCAGCCATTTTTGGGGCCAGTGGGGCCACAAAACTCAACAGCCTGCCTACAGCCTGGAGTTATACAGACCTAGGGTTATACAGACCATAATTCCTTCACCTAAAAGCCAACCTGGATGATGGGAGTTCAGACATGACCTGCAAGTATATTTGTTTAATAACACGGTTTCTCAGTTCCACTGATAGGAGCTTAAACAGGGCAGGCTGTCATGAAAGCTTGACTGCTCTCTGATAATGCCCTGCAGCACACAGGCTCTGGCTGCAAAATATTTTGTTGACACCTAAGACCTCCACTCCTTTGAGGCAGTAAAAAGTCAGATAAATAACCTACAAGAGCCAGAAAGTGCAAGAGGGCAAATGCATCTGACTAGAGTTTCTGCAGCTTTGCTTTAATGCTAGGACTTACCACAAAAATGGCCAAACGAAGAACCAGCACAATTTTTTTTTCAGTTCTGCATGTTTGTGTGTGTGGACATGAGAAAGTTTATTCTCTTTCATTGTGGGTTTCACTGGTATTTCCACCAAGAAGGACAGTGCTTTGAAGCTGGAGGCTGGGTACGTTCCTTAGGAACTGGGGGTGATTCCAGAATGCAATTATATTATTAGTACAAATAAAGCATGACATTTCCTACTACAGCACATCCAGAAGGAATTTTTACATAGTTTTTAAGACCCCAGAGTCACTTCAGCCCAGTGCAGGCAGCCAGTCACGCTGGAATACCAGCTGCTCAGAAGAGCAAGAAGTAGTTAAAAGAATGAAGTGTTTAAAACTTTTTTTTTTTTTTTTTTTTTTTTTTTTTTAAGAAATAACTTTTCTTTGTCTTGCTTCACTAGTTTCCAGTAACCCGAATAGATGAAGTTGCTGCATCGTGAGCAATGGTTGAATTACAACCATGAACATACTTTTCTTTGGTGAACTTGTAGAGAAAATGAACACCGTTTTTTCACATACCTGAGGAACGCAAGCACTCGTGGAGAGGAATCTCTCCCACAGGGAACCCTGGTGTATTTTGCAGTAGTATTTTATTAAGAGCTGGAGAGTTCAAGGGTCTCACAAATGTAAGTTTTCAATTAGCTTTCCATTATGTCCCAAACAGTCTCTAAATACTCAACTAAACTTTAATCCAATCACTTGATTTGACTCCAAGCATGATTTATCTTTTAATCATCATCCGTTCAATGAGGGGGAAAAGAAAGCAAACTTGTTCTTGGCTCATCATGACTCATACATGAATTTACTGCGATCAGAGTTGTGTTTTCCTTTTGGCTGATGCCTTGGCAAGTGCAAGCATTGGCTCTGGCTTTCTGTTTAAGTATGATCATTCCTGCTCATTCCCCATCCCCCTTCAAAATGTTGAATAACACTACATGTTTGTCCTTTATACCTTTTCCCACCGAGGCATGTGATTTTTTTTTGCAGTATCTTAGTGTTTCATTAATCAAAACTGTCTGCTATTTGACCTGCACTCACAATATAAAACACGTTTTTAAAAGGGAGCTCAGTATTTTAAATGAATGGCATTTTTTTTTTCTTTTTTTTCCTGTGAGGATGTATTATAGAGAGAGCACCACGACAACAAGACACAGACCAGCAAGCACCTTCTGGTATTTGTCATACAGCCAACACAGCGTACAGACAAGCTCTCTGGAGGAGCTACATGGTGCCACCTCTCCTTCTGAGAGCTGCAGCACCCCATTCACCAGCTACAGCTACACAGGTTTACAGTTTACCTCCCAGAGACACCACAGCCACATGCTTTTGCCTTTGTGCAATAGCCACAGTTAAATGCATCTTCCCAGCTAAAATAAGAAGCAGACCCAACCTTTGCCCATGAGTGGCATGAACTGAAGAGCCTTTGGGGCTCTAAGTGCTCTGTAACATCTCCCACCCATTATTAATGTTAGTGGCTGGTGACACAGTTCTAGCTGACAGAGTTTGCATATACTGCTTTCATCGTAATTCACTGTCTGCCCGGAACTGTGAAGCAGCAGAACTCCCCAGAGTATACACGTTTCTCAAGAGATTTCCCACTGAAGTATTCTTTACCACTGAAGTATTCTTCACTATTCAGTATGGCTAGAAATTTTGGACAAATTCCTTCAGGCTGCCACCAACTCAAATTTTGATGCAAGGCTAATTGAGCTTGGAAGACTCCTCTGAATGCTGAGTTTCAGGCTACTAGAAAGGCTCTGTGTCACTCCAAGTGACATTCATCCCTTTATTCATATGTGAAAAAGAAAAATGAGGCTACTGGAAGGCAATTCATCTCAATGCCCTCTTCTGATTTGCTGCCAGCATTGGTCTCAGGAGCTGTCTCACTCAGTTCCAGTGTCAGCATCTGCTTTGTAGGCAGCTCCAATTAGGCAGGATGACTTTGTGATCCAGGTTCCCATGCTGTCCCTAGCTAGCAGGCAGTGCTTGGCACGTGCCTCACTTATCTTTGCTTGTTGGTTTGTCTCTGCTGGCCCATTTCACAGCTGCTGCTGTGCAGCCTAGCTGCTGGCAGAGGTCCTGCCTGTGGTCTAGTTCTTCCCAGTGGTTTAGCTATTGAGAAGGGTGTACTCTACCTCCACAGGACCCACTGATTAGTTCCCAGTGCCAAATCATGTTTTAAATCTGACTTTTCAGACTATGGTACTCGTCAGTAAATGCAGACATTGTAAGGTCTTCAGCTAGGAAATCAGATGCAAACCTTCAGTAAAGGCAATAATGACCTATCAGCCTTTGCAGATCATTTAGTGGTCTTGAAGACTTTGAGTCAAGACTGGATATATCTTTGTAAAAATATCCTTTTGCAACAAGAAAATCCCACTGGGCTTGAGGCCAAAGTTGCTGGGTAACAACTGAAGGTGTGTGCTATCATGGCAATCAGAATAGAGGATCATAATGATTCCCTTCTGGGTTTAAATCCTATGAAAACTCACTTCTTGTTAATGCTGAATTCATATAGCAGGAATTCACACTTGGGATCCTACCCAAGAAAACTGGCAGCCAACACAGCAGATCTGAACACTTCACTGCTTTTACAGTGGGAGGCTGCATTTGTGCTGCTGGGAACGGCTCTCAGATCTTTTACTTTGATGCTCATTTTTTGCCACTGCCTTTTTCTCTCAGACAGTCAAGGAATCATAACCTTCCTGGTCTGCAGAGCTGCCCCAGAAAATAGTGCCCTGTTAATCGTCTTTGATCCAGTGCAAGGAGGGAAGTGCTGGAGTTGGAAACATTAAACTTATTTTTGACACAGGGTGATTCATCTGTTCCAAATCTTTCCAAGACTCGAGCTCACTCTTCATTGGTATGAGACACTTGCCTTTCACAAACAGAATGACTACTCCCTACACTGCTGGCTCTTCTATTTTTCCCAGCCATGACCTTCTGGTAGAAAAAAGGAGGAAACACCAAAACACAGAGTGAAGTCACCATCAGCTGAGCATCCCTGAAAGAGCACTGTGGTTGTGGCCTTGTAGCCTCTCAGGTAGGGCATGCTTGCAGAGTCTGACTGCAGAGCTGTGTCCTCATCTGCTAAGCTCAGCAAACAGCCCATCCACACAGTACCAAAACTGCTTTTTAGAACGTAATCTTTGCATTCGTGATGAAGTTGAGGAAGCCCCAGTGATGCCAGCTCGTGTCTTTTACTTCACCCTAGCAGAGCTTGGTTCAAGCCCTTTTCACAGAAAGCAGAGTCTGGATACATCTGCGTGGTTGCACAGCAGCTGAGCAGGCTGCCTGCAGCTCTTTGGTTGTCCCGATGTGCTCATCTCTTTGTCCCCACGCAGATGTGGGAGACCATTTTCTCTTCCAGACCTGTTTGTTGGCATGGCTGTGCACCTGGAAACTGATCTTGTTTTCTGATTTCTGATTTCCCCCTCCTGATTTCATAGAGATGCCTCCTCAACACAAAACAACCCACTGGACATTAAGTAAATAAGCAACTAAGGCTCTTTTCTCCCCTACTGCAGTGTTACGGTAACATTATGTGATAGCTCCCTGCGCGAAGAGCATGTTTTGGGTGTGCTCATCTTGCCCTCTGTGTCCACACATTTGAGGTGGCTGGTAACAGCCAGGGAGAAGCAGTTCCTGGCTGGAGAGCAGAGCTGAAGCATCTCACACACGTGGAGGCTTTCCGAAGCTATTGTTCCCATTTTATAGTGTGAACATGTGCTGGCTTCCCATAAAGCAACAGCAGCTGTCAGTCAAACAGACATCACTCTGTAAATCTGCCCCAGCAACTCTGTTTCCAAACCTTGAGTCTCCAGGCAGGTTTATGAGGTGCGGCCTGCACGATTAACTAGTGCAGAGGATTGCAAAGCAGGTGCAGGGAGCAGGAGGGAGCAGGGCTGGGGGGAGCTGGGGAGGAGGACTCCGCCATCCAGCCTGGACACCAGGCCCTGCCCAGGTGAGGGCCTTGGGCTCCAAAGCCCCACAGATTTTACACATTAATGGGAAATATCACAGGGTTTCTGATAGAAATATAATCTAGAGATGCATAAGCATGAGTCTCTTCTCTGTCCTAGCCTTTTGTTGGACCATGGTGTTTTTCCTCAGCAGTTCTCTACTTAGGAAAAGCTAGAAGACTAATAAAGAAATTAACCGGAGGCAGAATCTGTGGGCATGTTTCTTTTTCTAATGACTTCTTTTTTTCCATTTAAAAAGACCATAAAGAAGGCAGATATGCAGGATGCATCTGAAGAAAAGGTGTCAGGCCTCCAGGAATGGATAACTCATCCCTTTAAAAACTGTTCATGCATAATCCAGAAGACAACTTTTTTGACAGTGGTCTTGCAAAGAGATTGAACTGTTTTCTTCAAGAAAAATAGAGACAGAATGATTTTCTTAGATTCTGACTGCTTGAATGCTAACTGAACTCACTGACAAGAACTGATTTTAAGGCAATTAGTCATGAACAGGGGAGGGACGCTCAAAGCTATTGCTATGACCCATCTAAAGAAAGCCATTAATAACTGCACTAGCTATATCATGAATTGAAATTCTTCCTCTCCCCAGAGCTAATTCTCACTGATTACAGAGGTATTCATGAGCACTATCTGCAGGCTCTGGAGGATGTCTTATGTTAACCTTCCTGTGTTATCTTTCAGGTGGCTGAGGAAGACACCATGCAATGCAGGACAAGCAGCCCCCCTAAGACAGGAACTTTCATTCAGAAGTTTCCATAATCACTTCACCTCCCTTGAGATCCAAACTGTACAATTGTGATTATGATTATGATTATGTACAATAATAGGCTGATGTGAGTGCTGTGTCCCAAAGACAGCCATCCACTGAAATTAGCAGCCACAAAACCCAGTGCAATGACTTGGATGAGGAACTATTTGGCAGCAACAGTCCAAAGGTCATCCCCTGACTCATAAAATGCTCTGTGAAAAAGGGGAAACCATGAGTGACTGTTTTTATTAGAGAAAATACCTTCCTTCTCCTAAGGAGACTGGGATTAATTTTCCATAGCTTTGCAAACACCCTGCAGAAAGTTTAAAGTGACTGCTATCACTTTTAAACACCAAAGACTTTGAAAGCAAAGACTACCTTGACTAGTTTACGTTAATAAAGAAATAAATCAAAGTTATATGAACAATCATTCACCAGCACCTTTCCCCACAAACTCTAACATCTGATGTTTCTACCCTGTGAATAATAAAGGTCCTGTTACCTTTTTTTCACTGAAAATCAACATCCTGTGTATGCTATGATAGTTTCATTTCACAATTATTTGAGCATCTCAGAAATAGGCATTACTTCTTTGAAATTCTCTTGTTCTGGAAATCCTCCTTCTGCTTTTCATTACACTGTTACAGTTGTTCTCCTTTTAGGTTAAAAAGAAGCACATTCCATAGTTAAATCATAATACTTGCACTTTTTTTTTTTTTTTTTTTTTTTTGCCCCCCAGCACTTCACAATGTGTCCAGTACTTCAGGAACACCAGGCATAGCATATGGCTCAAAAGAAGGCATAGGAACTCAATGATCCACCTCTTTGATGAAGAGAGAGATCAACCAACCAATTACCAGGTCAATTCAGATACTGCAAATCCCTCTGAGCAGCTGTAGTTGAGCAGTATCATTACTAATGCTTGTTGAATAAGTTATACCACTGAGAGCTTCACTCTCTCACTTGGATAATGCATTCACCCAAATTTCTGGCCTCTTTCATTTAATTTTCTCTGTTTGTTTGGGACCCAATTCCCAGCTCTGCTGATAAGCACAGTGTAAATATAAATAATAAATAAATAAATTCCCAAACAAACTCAGAAAACTCTCAATGTCTTCAGTAGGAATATTCCCTGAAAGCACATTTATACTCAAGCTCTGTGAAAATCCCAGAATCTGTCTTGGATAGATTTGTTTAGGTGATGGAGAGGGCAAATAGAATCTAAGAAAGTAGCTCCCAGAATGAATATCCCTCTCATTGTAAGAGCTGAGTCAATCCAAGACTGCTTCATGAGAATTAATGTGTACAAGCTTCTGGGGCCGGATGACATGCATCCCAGGGTTGTGAAGGAGCTGGCTGATGTGGTTGTCAACCCACTCTTCATTGAAAAGTAATTGCTGTCAGGCAAAGTCTCTGGTGACTGGAGAAAGGAAAATATTACTCCCATTTTCAAAAAGGTAGAAAGAAAGACCCAGGGAACTACGGGCTGGTGAGCTTCATGTCTGTGTCTGGAAAGATCATGGAGCAGAGCTTCCTGTTAGGGTTCAAGCAAGGTGAGGAGTTAAGACAGTCAGCACAGCTTGACCAAGGGCAGATTGTGCCTGACCAACCTGGTGGCCTTCTATGATGGAGTAACAACACTGGTGGACAAAAGAAGGGCAACAGATATCATCTATCAGAATGTGCAAAGACTTTGATGTGGTCCTGCACCACATTCTTATAACTAAGTTGGAGAAATATGGATTTGGATGCTAAACTATTAAGTGGATAAAGAATTCATTGGATGGTCACAGACAGAGAGTTGTGGTTAGTTCAGTTGGAAGCCGGTTATGATTGGTGTCCCCTGGGGGTCTGCTGTGGGACAAGTTCTTTTCAATATACTTATCAATAATATAGTCAGTGAGATAGAGTGCACCATCATCAAGTTTGCCAATGATACTAACCTGAGTGGTGCAGTTGATACAACAGAAGGAGGAACCTGGACAGGTTTGAAAAGTGAACCAGTGAGAACCTAATGAGGTTCAATGAGGCCAAATGCTAGGTGTTGCGTTTGTGTCAAGGAGGTCCCAGATATGTGTACAGGCTGGGAAAATATCTTAGTGAGAGTAGCCCTACAAGGACTTGAAGGATGAGTGGATGAGAGGATGAGAAACTGAATGTGAGCCAGCAGTATACTCTTGCAGGCCAGAAGGCCAAGAGTATCATATGCTGCCTCAAAAGAGGAGTGTGGCCATCAGGGTGAGGGAAATAATTGTCCCACTCTACTCTACGCTATCTGGAGTATTGCATCCAAGTCTGGGGATCCCAACACAAGAAAGGCATGGAGCTGTTGGAGCGGGTCCAAAGGAGGGCCACAAATATGCTCAGATGGCTGGAGCGCCTCTTCTATGAAGGAAGGAGTTGGGCTTTTCTAGCTTGAGGAAGACTCTGGGAGATCTCCTTGTGGCCTTCCATTACATAAGGATGCAAACATGAGGGAGACCAACTTTTTACACAATCTGATAGTGATAGTAAAAGGAAGAATGGCTTTAAACTAAAAGAGGGGAACATTAGATTATTTGTTATACATAAATTCTTTACTCAGAGGGTGGTGAGGCACTGGAACAGATTGCCCAGAAAGGCTGTGGATGCCTCATCCCTGGAGGCATTCATGGCCAGGCTGGCTGGGGCCCTGGGCAGCCTGATCTGGTGGGGGTAACCAACCCTAAGCCGAGGGTTGGAACTGGATGATCTTTATGGTTTCTTCTATAAAGATTAGTTATTCCATGATTTTATGACTCTATGATTCTACAAATTGGGAAAATTATTCAGGGTGACATGGATACCTAGACCTTCAGAATTCAAATCAAAATCCAAGTGGCTCATTGTCTAACATAGACAGAACTGATATACTGACTCATGAACTTGCTGTCATTAGGCACTGCTGATAAAAACGGTCAGTAGCCAAATTTTGTCTCTAGATCCCCTTCAGTCTAAGGATGCTTTGGGGGAAATGACTGTTGAACAGATCTTGAATTTACACTTCATAACTAACAGCATTCTCCCTCAAACTTTGGTGCCACTTTGTTTGTTGTTTGAGACTCCTTTACCATATCTTCCAGATACGGGAAGTGCAAAAATGATCCAATTAGTGGTATATTATGTCCCCATCTGGCAAACTCTGTCAGAAACATCAGGAGTTCAGCAAGTCTGAAGCTGCGGTAAAGTTTGTTTTTGTGAGGCATGGGAACCTCAATTTCTCTTCTGAGGCCTGATATCTTTCATAGTTGGCTTTCTAAGGGAAAAACTTTTCTTATTTTTCTCTCCCTTTTCCACTTCCCTTCCCCCACCTCTGCTTTGTCCAGAGCCTTTCTAAGAAAGCCAAATTCCCCTGAACATGCTAAAAGAAGGCTTGCAGGAACATCTGCTTTCCATCTGTGGAGCCAGACATATCCCCAGGCAACACTATTAGCAGTGATGGATCTGGAAAGGAACATTAAGTGCTGAAGAAGCATCTGATGAGAAAGAGGAACCCAGCACATAAAGCTAACCATGTTATTTGCCAGGTATCCTTGTTTCTACCCATTGCTCCCAGTGGACAACCATCTCCTCCAGACTCCTATTCAGGAGAAAACCTGCTGTTTTCTTTCCGATTCAAGTATTTTCAAGTATCTTACATTTGTGCCTCAGGTGATCAAATGAGAACTACCAAGTGCTCAGTTAAAAGCGACTGTTGAAAAGTAGAAGCATTCAAAAGGGAATCTGAAATCTGGGAACTGCAAACACCTACAAGAAGTCAACAATAGCAGCAATTCTGCAGAGATATTTTGAATAGAGTTGGTTCAATGCACAAAGTTAACAAGCTGAGGCAAGAAGGCTTTTCCATTCCTTGTTTTCTGCATAGAAGCACCCAAATCTACTCAGTAGTGTACACAAAAGACTCCTGGGATCAGATACGTAGTTCCAGTGCTATCAATGGAAACTGGGAACTGTAGTAAATCATTTCTTTTGAGATCACTGCTTGCACATAACACAGGAAAATACATAGTTTAAAAGAGAATGTTGTAGAATGACCTCTGTGTTGGCTGGCCCAAGTTCAACTCTCAATTCTGTCACCTGAATCTGTGGCCATTTCTTTCACCTCTCCCAGGCACTGTGAGTGCTTTGTCCCTCGTTGAGATTCATAGCAGATGCTGTCTGTCACTGGAGTTTGAGAGTGTCATGTTAAGGTTATAAGTCTTAAGCACTGGCTAGTTGGGGAAGACCTTACATTGAGTCAAAAGATTCAGAAAGGATCCCCTTGTTTTCTAAGCTCCTTCTCAGAGAGGAAACTAGATCTAGATTTAGCCTCAGACTTAGACTATGTTTTATGTCTAAAGGATGGTGTTTGTAGTCACGTAACAATCAAAGTCTGGCCTCTCAAATACTTTTGTTGAAACAGTTTCACAAAATCAAAAATAGATTGTTTACTGAGGTAAATATAACAGATGCAAAATTGCCACTGATAAATTTACTAGCTACATTAGTGCTGAATAAATTACTTAGGTATCTTAACAAGTGTAAGTAACAAGTAAATTAAGAACTTGTGTTCTTAATTTAACATTGAACCCTCACTCAGAAACAGGACATAAGTCTTGGCACAAAGTCAAGCATTTGATAGAGTGCATTAATAGAAGTGCTTAATGTCATGCTTCAGGGAAATCACCTAGGCTTTCTCTAATTTAAAATATGCTTCTTTTCCATTAAAGTTCTTAAGATATCACTTAAACTATTTCTGAAGGAATTTAAATATTGACTTAACTATTGCAAAAATCAAGGAGGCTGAGTAGTCCAATTGCATTGTAAACTTGATTTAAAGTTCTGGTCGTGCTTAACAACTTTGATCCCATTTGTTAATTATCACAGGAAGAAAAGTCACAAGTTGTCATACCGGACAATTCCTACTATCCTGCTTTCCAGCATTGCTCAAGATGTGACCCACCTGTTAATCGTTTTAGGACTACACTTGTGAATGTTACAGTAGCTGCAATTTCCAAGTGCTTAGTATGATCTGAGAAGGATGCTGTATGTATTTTGTAGTCCAAAAGATGTGTAATTTATGTATGAATTAGAAAATGCAGCAAACGTATTAGTGCTGGTTTACTCAGGGTGAGGTACCACTCTTTTCCACTTTAACACAGCAGTACATCACACATCTTTATCCCAACCATTCTCCCACTACAAGTGCAGAAGATGCAACTGGATTCTGCTGTCAAAAAGGACATAGTCATATGTTTCTGACAGCATTATAATAGGGTTTTGTTTGTCCAGTTACAGGAGAATGTGGGGCTATTAACACTTAACCAGAAAGATAAAGAACTGTAGTTTGTTTTCTCATCCAGTTACAGCTTACTGAAACCAACAGCAATAACAATAAAGTCCCAGTGTGAACCCCACTCTAAACAGTAGACAGAGAGACTGAACTTGTGGATGAACTCAGTAATTGCTTCAATGGGTATTCCAGCAGAAATAGAAAAATTGTTCTCATTTGTTACACTAATTCGTATTCTTTTGTAGTGAATAGCTAATAAAAAGAGAAGCACATGTGCTAATTACCTTTGAGAGTAGAAGAACAGGATCCTTCCCCTGTTGAGGAGAAAAGAAGTATTTAAATCAGGAGTCTCACTTGGATTTGTAACTAGGGGAACTTTTGCAATAATCTTCGCCAAGGACACAACCAGGACAGGTATTAAGGGGACATAAATGAAAATTGAACGTCATTTTCCTAATAACAGTTAATTAGAGATCTGAAATATTTCCATTCACTTGATTCAGACCAGTGGATCAGAGAATGGAGGAATCTTTTTACAGCTTCGAGCAGGAAGATCCCACTTCTGAATTTCTCTTCTGGGACCAAGATCCCAATGACGATCTCCATCTGGACAACTTCCTTCTCGACTATTCTTCCCCGACAGACCACTTGTCTCCTTGGCCTTCCTCTGCGTGCCCGCCCTCAGCCCCCATTAGCCCGGTAGCACCGCCGAGCCTGTTGGACGGAGCTTCGGAGCCGACGCGGGGTGCTGAAGTGGACAGCTCCCCTCCGCCCGCACCCGCCGCGCCGCGCCCCGGCAGCGCCCACCGCCGGGCCGCCAACGTCCGTGAGAGGAAGAGGATGCTGAGCATCAATTCGGCCTTCGATCAGCTCAGGTGTCACGTTCCCACTTTCCCGTACGAGAAGCGGCTCTCCAAGATCGACACACTCCGCCTGGCCATCGCATACATCGCTCTCCTTGGAGAGATTCTGCTCTCCGGATGCGAACCCAAATCCTACGTGGAGCAGTGCCTGAAGAGCAGTTTGCAAAGCCACCGCCAGGCAACCTGGAATACAAGCGGTGAGCAAAACAGTGATTTTACTTTCAGAGATTGCTGAAATCCTTTGGGTTGCCAGCGAGAGGAAATCTGCCAAACTGAAGAAGGAACTGGGGCTGTTTAGTCTGGGGTAAAGGAGGCTGAGGGAAGACCTTATTGCTTTCTTCCAATATCTGAAAAGTGCTTACAGTAAAATCAGGGTAGGTCTCTTCTCACCTGTGACAGGATGAGGGGTAAACAGCCTTAAGTTGCACCAGGGTAAGTTTAGGTTGGATATCAGGAAACACTTCTTTACAGAAAGGGATGCACTGGAATGGGCTCCCCCCATTCCAGGGAGGTGGTTGAGTCACCATCCCTGAACATGTTTAAATACCATTTGGATGTGATGCTCAGGCACATGATTTAGAAGAGGCTTGCTTGAATTAAGATAGCATGGACAGGCTGTGGTTGGACTTGATAATGGTATTTTCCAACCTGAGTGGTTCTATGATCCTAAATTACTTAGGAATATCACTTGTCACCAACTTTCAACCAATTATGACTATTTAAAGATCTTCTCCTGTTTCTTTAAATATTTTCTTCAGCTTCTGCCTAACTAAGGCACCTGGCTTTGAGCATAAACAGAATCTAATCTCTTAAAAAACATATGATAAACAGTTTCTCAGACATGTTACAGATTGATATTGAGAACTAGGTTACACAAGAATTTGCACTCTAGTTTCAGATTGGATTTTAAGTATAATGGAGTGAATATCTGTTTGCAATTAAAATATAAGTAATTATATAAGAATATAGAGTGAAAAGTTGATATTCTGTTCTCTATTTGGCTTGCAAGGGTTATAACTTTGTACTTGCTTCCACCAGAATGTCACTTCACCTGTCCACTGTATGTTGAAGACAAGAAATTTCCTAAGTGTCCAAGTAAAACAGCAGTCAGAGTGAAAGCAACAGATCTTTAAATGACTTTTCACTCTTAACCAGTGCAGGGAGGAATCAAGGTGGACTTCCAGTAGTTCTTGGCACTTTGCACTGTAAGATAATTGACCTCATTTGTAGTTTGGACCCTTTGTAGTTTATGCTCCTTAAGACTTTGTCACATTTTTGAAATGGGCTTGGAAACATAGCAGCCTTCAAAACATGCAACATAATTAGAGAAAAATCATTGCAAAAGAAAATTTCACAGGGAAGTGTCAAGTGGACAGAGCTTGCTTAGGAAAAGCAATAAAAGTTAATTCAGTCTTCATGACAACTCTCTTAAGCGCTGAGAACTTCTTATTTTGTTTTCCAGCTGCCTCCACTTCTAGCAGACAAGTTGATTTAAAACAAAACAAACTTCTCTCATAGATATCGAGTCTTTGTCAGGCTTCAGGTCAACTAGTATTCCTGAAGAGCTCCACTTGGACACATCTGAATGAATGAGGCCAATTTTCTGGAGTGGCTGAATGCGTTGAACTCTATTGTCAGTGTTTTTAAAGTACTGTGTTGTGTGCTTATTTTGTTTTCCTTTCTTCCTTCTGTTTGATGCAGATCTGACAGCCCGCCTGTCTTGGATGAAGTGGGATTAAGAAATATCCAAAAGAAATATCTCTATTGCTAACCTGACAGCCTGACTGTTAGGTACCAGCTGTTAGATTCTCAGTACTGTAAGCAAAAGCATGGCACTTGCAGCTTTATTGATCACTTTCTTTCTGCATATCCAGACTCTTTTGGTGTTAATTCACTGCTGTTTAGGACCTTCTGCTTTCTCACACCTTTGTAGACTGCTCTTACATGAAAAGAAAGAAAAACTCTCTCTGCCAAGGAAAAACATTAAAAATCAGTGCCATTACAATCACAATCAATATAAACGTGGAGATTGCTGTCCTATTCAATGAGAATAACGTCCAAATCACATTTTAAATGCGTGGGAAAACATATCCCTGCCCACAAGAATAAGCTAAGCAATTCCCATTCTAAGCCATTGCTTGGCTTAAGATGTCCAGGGCAATAACTCTAAAAGTTGCCAGATATTCAGTGCACAGAGAACACAAAAGGCCCAATTTCCAGACATTTCTGTTTATCTCTGCCAATCTTCCCATACCTTCCTTCTTACATTGAAACTTCTGGAGTTCCAAACCCAAACAATTCTGACTACAAATGTGGAAAAAAAAAAAAGGCTGTTGCACATGTACCTCCTTCACTCTCCTTGTATGTTTCATCCTGACTGTTCATGCAGAGACAGTACCCAGCTTTTGATGCTTTCTACAAAATAACCCTTCCCTCTTGTTTGTGAACTTAAAGGATGTGCTAGTTACCATGTTGCTGCAGGAGCAATTAGAAAGGCTCTGCTAAATAATTCCAACATCAAATTCCCCCCACTTTCCTGCTGAAACAGATCAGAGGGGCAAAACAACACGCTTACACTTGGCAAATGATTACTGAAGAGTTGTTTACACAGAAGAGCCATCTCATTCTGCAGCCCATGGGTACAAATAAAGGTTTTCATGTTAGCAGAAATAAAAACAACTTCAAAACAACCCTGCAGCCAACAAGGTCAGTGCAGAAAAAGGGAAGGAGGTGTTTCAGCAGTTCCCTGTGGCCCAGGATGGAGGAGGCAGTCTCCCTCACAGCTCACGGGCACCACCTGGAACACATCTCCCTGTGCAGCTGCAGTGGAGCCCATGGTGCAGCAGTGAATGTGGCTTGAAGGAGGCTGCAGCCCTGGAAGCTGATGCCTGAGGTGTCCAGGAACTGCTGCCCCTGGGGGACTCAGGGCCACCCCCCAGGCATGGAGCTGTGTTGGAGCCATACTTGGAGAGCTGCAACCTTTGGGAGGCCTATACAAGATCAGCTGGGGAAAGACGGCATCCATGGGAGGGACACACATGGAGCAGGGGGAAGGAGTGAGCATGGAGGAGCAGCAGAGGTGGATCATTATGGGCTGCCTAAAGCCCTGTTAGTTTGCTTTTAGCTCTCACCTGGTAGCAATAGGTAATAAATTACATTTATCTCCTAACACTGAGTCTGTTTTGCCCTTGATAGTAGTTGATGAGTGATTTTCCTGCATTTATCTCAACAACTGAGCCCTCTTTCATTGTATTTTCTCCCCAGTTCCTTCATGGTGGGAGCTGAGAGAGCAGTAGTTTAGCTGTCCATCAGAGCAAAACCACCTAAAACCCTACCACACAGACGCTGCAATATATTTCAATAAACTTAGAGTGAAATTTCTTCTCAAGCTCTTGACTTTCTTTGCTTTTTCCACCTACTTAGGAAACAATTTTTTTTTTAAATGCAGGTATCAGTGCCTGAAAAATTTTTGAGTGGCCCCATACAAGACCAGCGGGGAAAATAGTCTTGGAAGCTCTTTACAGTTGTCTTTGTCTACAACACTTCAGTGTTAGCCTCTGTACTCAGGCTAAAAGAGCAGGAAAACAATACAAACAATACTGTTCAGAGTTGCTTGCCAGGCAGACTAAAGCACAAGGCTGTTTCTCACCTAGGAAAGTCACTGTCACGGGACCCAGGCCAGATCATTGCTCTGAGGAAAGCCAGTCTTAGTCCTTACCTCAAACAACAGAGTTATTTACGACATGAATTCTGTTGCAGCTATGAATTAACTCTTAAGGAGCTTAGATGGCAGAAAACATTTCCATCTCTTCCCAGGGGCACTGCCTGATTGTAAAGGAGCACTGCACACCAGTTGCTCCAACACCCTCCCTCCTCACCTGCTCCAGCAATGTTGATCCTCTTGGGACATTAAAGTCTCAGAAGCTGACAATTGTCATAGTTTAAATGGTGAGTGATAGCTTGGCCCTTGTGTCAAGGATCTCCAGGAGCCTGTAGGAAATGAAACCATCCAGCCTCCCACCTGGGCATCAGAAAGAAACAGCCACATGTCCTTCTCCCAAAGATAAACAAACCTTTCCACAACTGTCCAATGAGAGCAGGCTGTCCTGGGCCACAGAATTTGTTGAGAGATCAACAAGGCTTTCTCTAAGTCTTCATTAGAATGCATGTTTCTCCAAGATCTCTACTGATGGTAATGGAGACCTGTGGCTCATCCATCTGAGATGCTTTCAGACAGGATTACTGAGGACCTCCAGGTTAAACATCACAGTCAGTAGGGAGCAATAACCACTGCTCTAGTGTTGTTGTGGCTAATGGCATTATGGCCTTCAAACGGGAATGCATCCACTGTGCAGGGTCCTTCACACCCAAAATCTCAGTTTCCAGTTATCCCCCATTTCAGCAGTATCAGACTGAATTTGCTGTGTGGCTGGGTTTTTTTTTTTTTTTAAATACTACCCCACACAGAAGTCTGTGGTGGATGCAAGGTTATAATGCTATGCTATAGTGAAGAGATATTTAAGAGATTTGCTGCAGTCACTTGAATACAAGTGAAAATCTCTGTCCTTGTCTCCAGTCCAGAAACCCTTCTGAAGCAGACTAAGCAGGTACAGCAGCATCAAGAAATCACACTCCTGTAAAGGTAACATCGTGCAAGTTCTCAGGTTTGTGATCTGCTTGCTGTGGATGGACAACAAACCTAGAGATGACGTTAGTACCAAAAGCATCCTAATGACAAAAGCAGGAAGAGCTGTCCTGTAACAAAGGGATTTTCCTCAACGTGAGGACTCCAGCTAAGGAAGGCTTTAGCTCTAGGTGTCAGCTAAAGCTGAAGTCCTCCTTTGACATGCAGACTCCCACCTCAATGCTCCGTGCTCTAACAGCAATGCCAGGAATGATAGAAATACCTGCTGAGTTTCACGCTGCGCAGTTCCATCAACAACACCACACAGTTCCTATGGGAGCTGCCAGTCATTTGAGTGCAGCTGGCCTGTGGTGTGCATGCTGGCAAGCTCTGAGAAACACCTAACTATAGAGGCAGTCCCACCTATCACTGCTGCTGTCAAGGAATCCTTGTAGAGGGTGTGACTTTGAGGAACAGGCTGCTGGAATTTGATGATGACTCTAAGCTAGGAAAAAAAAAATTGAACCAATAAATCCTGAGACAGGATATGTAAAGATTGGGGTTTGGGTGGAAGTCAAAACTAGAAATGAAGATGGCCCCTTTGGGAGTTAAAACTCTAATCTTGGGCTCTTGAGCCAGTGAGTAGAAGTCAATACATTTATTGCCCCCATTAAAGCTGATGAAGCTGTTTCTTCTCACGCATACTCTGGTTTGACACCTGTATCATTCCATTGCTTCATTACCAACTTGATTTACTTTGGCTGGAGAGTACAGTCTGCCCCTCACTGCCCACCTTGAGCTTTCTGGACTCTGACATGTTTTCAAGGATGACACACCAGTCAAAGAACTGTTCTTGGGTGAAATCCTATTAAACTATATGAACATAATCAAATGCTAAGCAAATGAAAGCATTGTAGTCTCTGACATATCACTGTTTAAGTCACTTCACTTTAACCAAGACAGATACAAGCAAATTAGAGGGCTGGAGCACCTCTCCTACTCACTCTTTACCTTTCACTTTCTTCTTCTCCCTAGAATTTCTTCCCATAAAAAACTACAGTGTGCCCATAAATGATACAAATCTTATCATGCACACAGAAGCCTAATTATACAGCAACCCAGACACAGCAGGATAGATCCTGTTGTGATAGATCAAGATTTTAAGATAGCTTTATGAAGATGGAGGCCTACCTGAGGCTCCTCAGTCCATCAGCTTGTTCTCAAAGGAGTGCATTGACTTCCAAAACAGCTTTTAATCACCTCCCTAGGTTGAATAAGGCTCCACCTTCCTGGTCTTTTCAGGTCAGCTAGATCAATAGTAAGAAAAAAAAAAAGTATTTCGTTACACTTTCCTTCCTCCCAGATTGAATGACTGATTCTTTCCGAAACAATACAATATTGTTCTCCTTTATCAACTTGGAAACTCTGGAACAAATCACTTCCCCATTGTGAAGGAAGATTCTATTCTTTTGAGAAGGCACTGGTAACTTCTTCAATGGGCTGACCTAGAGGTGAATGGACAACATCTTCTGTTCTTTTTTTATGGCACAGACTTGCAGCAACAAGTTTCATAACCAAGAGCTCTATTATAAAGAAGTCCTGATAGGCAGGTTACTCTGGACTGTAACTGTCTCTATCCAAACAACATTACGGACCATGCTAGATTTGTCTAGGAGAAGGCTGAACTGCAGGGAATGGATGTGTTAAACTCTGCCTTAAGCAAAACACCAACCACAGTGTCTTCACTCCAATACCTTCTTGGACACTGAGCACATTTGTAAGATAAACTCATTGTTTTTCCTCTAATATGGGGATTTGTGTAGTCCCTTAGGAGCAAGGCAATCAGCAAAGGAGCTCTCTTCACCACCTCCTTGTTATAAAGGATAATAAAGCTTTTCTGTACCTCTAATGCTGAAAATCCCTACTCTTGAGAGTGCTAACTAACAACATAGACAAATTTGCAGATGGTTTGGCAGCCAGAGCTGATGCAACATGACAGCTGCTGGTGATTCCTCCATTATGCTCATAAAGCTTTTCAGGTCCTTGCACTTGGATCTAAGTCCAAGTAAGACCAGCTGTTGAGGAGAAGCAGACTGAGGAACCAGGAGAAAAGAATTCAAGCCCTTTTTTCCTGGGCAGCCAGGCCTAGTACTAGCAGTTCTCGTTTCTTACCTGATTCCACAGGCCACTTTCTTGGTATGTTATTCACATCACTCTCTCTTCATCACATTCATGTCTTCGTCAGGCATGGTTGCAGAGACACCCAACAAGACTTCATCAAAAGCAAATTGCATTTGGTTAATGAAGCATCATTACGCAAGGAATAACCATAATGATGAACAAGGGTAAAGCTACTGTATTTATCTACGTAGAGTTCTGGAAGGTCTTTAATGCAGTCCTTCACAATATTTTCTCACCTCTAAATTTAAGATGGGGATTTGATGGACTATTAGAGGGCACATGAACAAGCACAATAGAAAGGCACTACAAAGAAAAAAGAAAGGCACTCACTCATCTCTGAAGATTGAGGCTCACAAAGGAAACTCCACAAGGGAGGGATCTCCAACCAGAGATTCTTCTCCCAGTGGCAGTCAGCCCTTAAATGAGTTTTAATTCCCTTAATTCCCATCCCTTCCAGTCACACAGGTGAATTGCCTTCACCTGTGCTCTCAGGACTGACAGGGTCCTTTCCCCAGGTGCTCAATCAGTGGTTCTGGCTGTGACTCAACAGTTACAATACAACATGAAATTCAGCAAGGCCAACTGCAAGTTCTTATACCTTCATTGGAGCAGTACCCAAAACCAATACAGACTGGGGGATGAATTGATAGAGAGCAGTTCTACAGAGAGGGACTTGGAGTTCTGGGGGAAGAGAAGTTGGGCATGAACTAGTGATGTGTTATTGCAGCTGGAAAGCCAATTCTATCCTGGGCTGTATCAAAAGAAGAGTGGCCAGCAGGTTGAGGGAGGTGATCACCCCCCCTCCACTACTCTTGTGAGACCTCGCCTGCAGTGCCATGTTCAGCTCTGGGGTCCCCAGCACAAGAAAGACGTGGAGCTGTTGGGATGGGTCCAGAGGAGGGCCACAAAGCTGCTCGGGGAACTGGTGTACCTCTCTTGTGAAGAAAGGCTGAGAGAGCTGGGCTTGTTTAGCTTGGTGAAGACTTAGAGGAGACCCCATTTTCACCTTACAGTACCCAAGGGATACTGCAGAAAGAAAGATGGACACTTTTTCCCAGGGTATGTAGTGATAGGACAAGATTCAACAGTTCCAAACATCAAGAGATAGATTTATATTGGATACAAGGAAGAAATTCTTCCCTATGTGAGTGGTGAGACACCAGAATGTGTTGCCCAGATATATGGATGCCTCCTCACTGGAACTGTCAAAATCAGAATGGACAGGGCTCTGAACAACCCGCCCTAGTGAAGCAAGTCCTTGTCTATAGCATGAGAGATGTTCAAGAGATGTTCTTTAAAGACCTCTTCAAATTCAAACTGTCACTGCGGGGTGAACTGATTGAGGTCACTGCTACAGAGAAGGGATGCTGGTCACCATATATTGCTACTTGGGATGCTCGTCACCATACATTGCTCTCCCTTCCTAATAAGGCATCTTCTATAAACCTATGCATAGGGACCCAGAATATTTCTGAAAGGGCTGTAAGAATGCCTTAATCTTCAGGAAGAGTCTTCCAGGCCTCCTCAGCTCATTTTGTGGGAACAGAGTGCAATTACAATCACCACGTCTAATTTTAGATGACTCCCAGTCTATTTGCTTAAGTCCAAGCACATTAGAATGGAGTGACACTAGATCCAAAATGATTCCAATCTCAAAGGTACTTTCTTGCCACACGTCGGGAAATAAAATCAGATTTAATTTTGCAATAGCAATCGAATCCTGCATCCTGGGAGGTGTTCGAGCAGAGGGAAATCAGCTGCAGACACTGCCCTCTCGTGGCAGAGGCTTAAAATCTCGAGTTTCCAGGAAAAGCAGAGGATAATTTCAGTGAGCACCGTATCTCCAGCTCAGCAGCAGAGCACAGCGAGCAGAAAATGAAGACAGACAAGCGTATGCATAGATATTTATTTCTGCAATCAGATTATATTTTTACTAGCTCACCTCAATCACACCCCACGTGGTTTATCTTTCTGATGATATTTTTGTGCATCTTTCTGTTCTCTCTCCGAGCCCTTTTTTGCACACCTTCCACACAGAAAGATCCTGAAATGTTATTCAGCTTTGTACTGCAGCATCTAAGCATTGTGTAGTACACAGCCCCCCAGGGAGGTGAGGTTACATGACACAAAACTTACAGGCAGAGCATCTGCCGATCTTGTACGTCCCCAAAAACACTTCCCAGAAATCATCAACCTGGGGCAGACACGGAAAATTTTAGCCCAGACATTGTGTTGTACACACTGGAGTGAAGGAATAGGAAGAGCAATCTCAGGTTGAGCCATTTGGAGTGCACACAAGTGTGAGTGTATGCGTCCCTATCTCAGAGAAGCAGGAAACAAAAAGCTTCAGGTGCAGAGGTCAGCAATTAGCATTGGTCATAAGAGACCACAAGCCTGGACCCTTCCTCATGACAAGTGTTTTCCCAGCGTTCCAGTGCCCATCAGGCTTTCCTCTCACCCACCCCTCCAGCAACAAGCAACACTCACAGATGAAGCTTATCAAAAACCCATTTCCTAGGTCACAGAGTGAGACTGAAGTTGGGACTTTCAAAGAAGGACATTTGCTGAATTGCCACAAAGCTCCTCCAAGAGGAATCTGATCCTGATAGCCTCTGCACTGAGCTGCGTGCAGGCATGCACACACACACACACACACACACATCCTGCTTGGGCGTGCAAGAGAGGTTTCTCAAGCTAACATTTACACAGTTCTCTGGAGGACAATAAAGTTATATGAACTGTAGCCACAATTATTGGATGTTATAGCAGTAGACCTAGCCAGTGAGCTAATCTGAGACCTGGTTTTCAACAAACATCAAATTCTCTCGTTATTCAGATACCTGTATTTCAGCCCTGTGGTTCCCAAGGTTTTTGCCTGACACAGCTCACTCCCTGTTATGAGCACCTCTCTCCTCACACTGTCTAAATCACAGGAGATACTTCTCACAGTGCACTCATTTCCTCCTATCCCACTTTTTCCTCCTCCTGTGGAGGTGCAAACCAACCCAGCAAAATCACCACTTTATTTACAACTCTTGGGCGATACCGCAACAAGACTTTGCAGTATTAAGTGTAGCAATATAGACTTCCCCAGCTCGTGGAAATCATTGTACAGATTTCACAGGCTGGCTCCTGCTCTTTAATTCCATTCCATCAGACCAGGAGAAGTGGTGAAGTACATGCTTAAATTAATGTGACGTGTGCTTGAGCTAAACTGGCTTCAGCGGGGTGAGCTTGCCCTTAGAAAGAAGTGTTTTGGTGGATTGACACCTTTATACTGGGTAGCTAATAAATCTCCCCATCAGCTATTGAAATGCACACAACACTCTTAAATTAACTGTTTCCATGAAAGTTATTCCACGTTACCAACAAGTTTCCAATAGGAACCTCTAACTTCTATAGTTGTGGCTAGGATTTCTGCAGCGTAATGGCAGTACAAAAATTCCAAGCTTAGAAATATCACACTACCCCAGCAGAATGATGGATCTACTTCCAGAGGGGGGAAAAAAATCATCAAACCAAACAAAACCTAAACAAGGCCTTTAATAACATTGTTTTCCTTCTCCACGTTGAACTCTTCTACCGATTCTTACATCTCCACGAACTGATTCCAGCACAGCTCTTCAACAGCCAAGTTATTCTCAATGGGGTAAATCATCGGCAAAACACACAACCCTGAGCCAACACTGAAGCCGAACTGCTTCACAAAATGAAAGTAATATGCGATTGGTATCTTTCTGCCAAATTGAATTAATAATGTTAAATCAATAGTAACTTCACAGCTGCATAAAGCCGTGGAGTTAAATCAGTGGAAGGAGCTGGCAAGCACTTCAAAGTTTAGCTGTCAAAAAAGAAAATAGAAATGACAGGCTCTCAAGGTACCTTAAATACAGCAGAGGACGAATTGCATGCAATCAAAATAATTTTCTCTTGGAACGTTCAGGTGAAATGGATAGCAATCTTAACTGTGGCTATTTTGAGGTTAAAACGCGTTGCCTTTGTCTATTGAAAGAGTTCATAAAATCAAATGTTATCTAAGGAAGAATCCCATACTCTCTCATCTGAGAGAGTTTAGCAGAAATATTAAGGAGCGAGACCAGACTCCTAACTGATAGAAGTACTGAGATTTTCAAAGTAGTAAAAAGTAGCAGAATGCAGAATAAGTATTTTTTTAAAATACTCTCTCTCATGGTTTAAATAAATCAAAGATCGCAAGTAAACAGTGACGGAAGTGATTCCTGGCTTAATCGGGCTCCTTTTTTTCCTCCCCTTTTCTTTGGGATTTCTGTTACTTTGCTACTTATTCCTAGTTGAAGCTCACAAATGCAGGGAAGGCTTTTTTCCTGCTTTCCTGCTTGAGTCCAGGAAGAGATTTCATGGTCATGGCTCTCCCTGCCTCCAAAGCAGAGAAGAAAACCATTCAACCTTCCTTTGATAAAAGCTGTGGTAGAGACAATCAGTGCATTTGAACCTCAAGCTAAAAAGAAAAAATATATAGATTTCATAAACTCAACCATATGCTTTAAAAGAGCAAATATCTTGTTCCTCTTTAATTAAAAGGTAAGACAAATAAAAACCTGTTTTTAATTAAACAGCAGGAGCACAAGATGCTATCTCGCCAGCCATTCTGCTGCACCAAATTACCATTAGCTTGTATGTTTTGAAATCCTGCACCTATCGGCCTAAACTCAGCATGCAGCGGGAGAACTCAGTTTCTATGGGAAGACTGGTGTGCTCAGAGATAAAGCAACAGGTCCTGACTGATTACAAACCAGCAGAGCCACCAGGTCCTGTTGGGTTAAAGATAACACCAATGTGAGTCCTGGGTCAGCTGATGCTGAGCTTTGGGTCTGGGGGATACCAGCACTGGTGCTCATAAAGTAGCACAGGTGTGTTTACTGTAATCCTCCCTCACTAAAAAGAACCAGGTTCCAGGGGGGGTTATGGATAATTAGCGTGAGCTGCACTCCTGTGTTTAATCAATACCTTGCTGGTTAGCGTAATCAAGAAGGTAAACAAACGAGGATTAACTCAATTGGGTTAAAAAGATATGTATTCTACTGGGAAAGCTGGAAGGAGTTCTGTTTTTGGTGTGCTGCTAGAAAGCATCACTTCATTTTTGCATTACAAATGATTTTTAGTGTAAAAATACTTGTCTTGGAGAAGACTTCTCCCTGTTCCCCCTAAGAAAGGGGTATAACAGCAACAGCTTGCACTTTCGCAGCATCTCTCTCTAGAAGATAAGCCAGTGCTTTAAAGTATTTTGCTATACATCAGATGGAAGATAATATTTGAGTCATCCAACTGCTGCCCTGCTAATTTCTCCAAAGCAGAATGTCAGGAAGAAATACCCATTTCTTTATCAGGGTTGAGGTCCCAGGTACTCCGATGACTGCAGTGCAGCGATTCCCGTGGCTGTGCTTTTTCAGCATCTAAGCATTTGGCTGTTTGGAAAGAGAGGTTGAGGTACTTTGCAAATGAGTTTTAAGATACCCCTCTGAAATAACCATTTATTTCATGCACAAAGCTCAATGTAAAGAATGCCTATATAGAGAAAACGCTCTTATCACGTTAATGCAAAGCTCACAGACCGCGGAGACGTTGAAGCTTTGTGCTTGCAAGAGGAAATGCAGATAAATGCAGGAATGTGGATATAAGCCTGTCTGGATGGGTGTATATTCTTCGTCTCATTGCAGAGGCAACAAATAACTATTGCATTCTCTCCTCTTTCCTGACACGCTCTCCTTCTTTTTCTGCTTCCACTGTAAAACAGCCGTCGGGATCTTTCGGATATGTTTTGTAAAACTCCTCCAGCTTTCCCAGGGAGGGAAAAGCCAGCTCCACCAACAAGGTTATTGACGCAGGATGTTACATACCTGGCTCTCAAGATTTTGCTTACAATAAAGACACTTTTCGTGCAAATTCCGTGGAATGCGACATGCTGGAGTTTGAAGGAAAATGGGGGATTGACATGGTAACAAACAGCACATGGAGGCTGCAATGTGGAGAGGTCCCTCCAGGAAAACACAGCACCACCAGAACTGGAAGCATTTGCCACTGTTATTATTATTATTTTAATTCACATCTGTGCCACAAACATCTAAACAGGGGGAAAAAAAAAATGGAAAGAGGGAAACACCACGGTACTCTTCACTGCTTTGCGAATAAACACCCGTCCTTCCCACTCAAAAGCTGTGAGAAGGGGAAAAACATTGGAAGGAAATATTCTGCTCAAACTACTCTATTTTAGAAACAACCTTGCCAGTGCTGCTGGAATCCAAGCAGGTTAGAAAGATGCTCGGCGGAGAGCAGCAGCTCGCTGAGTGCCTGAGCCTGGAAAGCATTAGAGCCGTCCTTCAGGCACGGCGATCTCAGTTCTGCAGCAAGCGGTTTGTGTGCTCTGTTTCAGTTACTCTGAGTTGCTCTGCTGAGCCCAAATCCTTGGGCATGGGCATAGCAGCACCAGCGGTGGCCAGGTCTCTGCTATCCTTACTAAAAAACAAAATTTATGCAGTGTTTTCCTTTGTTATACCCGTGTTTCCAGAAGCCAAACTCTGAGAATGTTGAATAAAAACAAGGGTTACTTTAGTTTGTAGCAGAAGATATTTTCTGCTCCTACATTCCTCATTTTGGAGCCAAAACAGAGGGGAAAAAAAAAAAAGAAAGAAAAAAACAATCACCTTTTCCCGTGGAACACTTCATCCTGTTGAAGAAAAAAAAAAATAATCTTTCGAACTGATAAACCATTTCCAACATTGTCTGGGAAGCAATGCATAGTTTAACCATGCATTCTGCCTTTCTTATCATTCCTCGCACTGCCTCGAGGAGCTGCAGGAGCCCATCTGCTCTGACAGAGAAAGGTGACTTTACAACCTCTGTCCAAAAGCAAATCCTACCGCAGGAAATTCTATTTCACGGTCACGGCAATACACGCTGTGTAGATCTTCCATTGTGAATGCTCAGCATCGAGGACTACACAGAGGAAGATATGTCAAGCAATGATAAATAGTTACGATCTGCTTTGAGAAGAAATATTCTGGGTTTTGTTTTGTTTTGTTTCTTAAAGTAAATATCTTCTGAATATTATAGGCTGATAACTTGGAATAAATTACAAATATCACTATGCAACAGCAATAGATCTCTTTATACAACTGACTGTGAAAATGACCACAGGTGTTCACGGGTTTGCTCTACATTTCACATAGTTCTGCTTCTTTCTGGTGGTATACACAACAGTGATCTGAACATTCTCTTTTCTTTCATTTTTTTTCTTTCTTTCTTTCTTTTTTTTTTTTTTTTTTTCCACAGAATAAGTCCTAATTGTGTATAAGGCAGCTTTGATTGGAGCCATCCCCTGACACAGAAATCCTGCTCGGGGGCAGGTCCCAAATTGCCGACATTTTGCAGAGTGCAGTGCATTGAATAGGAGGTGGCACGTCTGATGTGCTGAGGGCCAGGAACATGCCATCCAGCATGCAAAGCAAGCATGCAGCACTACTCAGCAGAGCACAGCTGTTAAAATGGACTTTTCCTGCTCCTTTTTAGCACACCCGGTACTTGTTGAAATAAAGGTGAGATATTTCAAAGCGCTGAGCACAGCGGTGTGAGCAAGATTTTAACCAGTGGTCTCAAAAGGAGCAGAAACAGCCCAGCGCAAAACATTCTATAATTCCTGCTGTCTGAACACCTGCAAAATCCCATGGTCTCACCCAGAGTGGAACCGAAACTAGCGGGGACTTCCAAACATCTTTAAAAGAGGGGATGGACATAAAAATGAAAGCGACATGAGATCCTTCTTTCAGCAATGTCCTTGAATCTCAAAAGCAGACAAGTGCCAATAGCCCCTGTCCTGCAGCACCCACTTGTGCACAGCCATTCCTTGCTGCCAAATGGGAGCCTGCAGCAATCCAAGAAGTGAGATGCGCGATGATAAAGAAGGGAGAAACAGCAGCAGAGCTAGAGATGGCTGGGACATATTACAGCAGCATCTGCATGGTTGGTTTGGAAACTGGGATTGCGGGGCTGCTGTCCCCCACACCAGTGGGAGCCAAAGTGGCCACTGTTAAGCACTCATTCTTACCTTTAATCCATTTAGTAAGTAGTTGGGATCAGGTGGAAGAATGTGGCAATATATCATCATTTCTGAGCTCTGAAAATTCATGGAAACCATAATTAATTAAGAGCCAGAGGAGATGGTGAAGTCGTGTCCTTCACGTGCTCACAGGAGAGAGTTGTTAGCAAGAATATCACCGTAAAGCACTGAATCAGATGCCTACGTGCGTCAGGGCCACGACTGTGAGAGCTCATGGATTCGTTCCCGCTATGGTTGAAATAAGCCACCAACCTTTTTTATCCACATATTTCCTCCCCTTCTGGAACATATTCGCTTTCTGAAACTTCTTTCAGAAATGTTTGAAAGTGCTCTTTGTTTCTGACCTGATTGGTCACTGTCATCTGCGCCTTGAAGCAGAAAACAAAAAGAGAAAGTGAAAGCAAGAAAGAAAAAGTGTTTAAATATATATTTTAAAAAATAGTTAATAAAACATGTTTCTGAAAATTCTGATTTTCAAAGCTATACTGTGAGAAAGGAAAATATACAACCTACTCTGGTAGACTGAAGAATAGGAAATCAACAGGAACAAAGGCAAATCTATCTCCTGTGCTTTTCTAGGTGCTTCAGTGAAAGCTTTCTAAAGCCTTTATTTTGGGGTTGGTGGACAACCCTCCCATCTTTCTTCCCCATGAGAAAAAATACTGCGGAAAGAATTAATGTTATTTGAATTAATTCAGACATTTTTATTTATTTTTTCTTTTATCCTCTAAACCAGGAAACAGTAGGGAAAGTATGTTCAGATCAAACATGACACTCACTGTATCTGAAACAAAATGTTTTATTTTGGCTTGGGGTGAACTTACACTATTTAAAAACACAACACTGACACTGAAATTTAGTCTCATAGTATCTTGTTGAAATCAAAACATTTCTCTTCTAAAAACTCTTCAAAAATATTCTTTTTTAATTAGGATAAAAAAAGCCATTCTTTTCAGTGAGATCTAACTTGCATTCAACACCAGCTTGCAAATTGCTTTTGTCAACCCCAAAAATGCAATATTTTGCACAGCAGCTGAACGTCTTCTGAGTTAGGGATTGTGCAGAAACTGGTGCTGTGGATTCCCAATGTTCTCTGTTTAAACATCTTTGGCATAACTACCCTGCAGCTGAGAACGATGCTGCTTTGTGCTGGGTGCTCTAGGAAGACTCAGATTAAAAATGCTTGAATCTGCATTATTATTATTATCATTGCTTTTATTGTTCCTGTTGTCAGTTACTATAGCTTGGGTGCTGCTGGTCTGTACAGTCCTCTATCAAAAATGAAGGAAACAGAATGCACCCCTCCATTTCATTTTTGTTTTTGGATTAAGCTATCATTTCTTTCTGGCATTTCTTTTCTTAGCAGCTCATACTACATTTGAAAGGTTTAACTTTGCCCGATACTATCAATAGCCGAGAACAGCAGAAAGAGATGATCATCAACACGAGATTATAATATCTGCTCCGGCTCTTCAGTGACTCTGAAAACGTGCAAGTATGTTTGGGGAGATGGAAAATAATATGAAACACTCACTAACAGCATGTAGCGTAGAAACTTAGAAAACCACTGTAGTCATTGACTCACAGATGGTCAAATGAACAACATGTTTCTATTCCTGTATTTAATTAAATCTTAATTATGCCACCAACAGGGTTCAAAACGACATTATGAAACAGCTTGCATGAATACCAAAATACGATTGGCTGACGAGACTTTGAACTCGTGTAATTATCTTCCCCAAAAAGTGCACACGTTGGGTCTATAAAGCCTCTTCGCCAAGCAGCCCATTGCACCGCAGCACATGATTAATAATAAATTCAAGTAAAATACACTCGGTTAAAGATACTGAACTGTTAGATTTAGAGGCAGCTTTTGGATTACCGATGAACCCCATTGGAAGGCGCTGGGAGCGGAGGGAGCTTTTCCATTCCCTGGGCCAGGCCCTTTGCAGAAGTTTTGCCTCTTACCTTTGTAGGTCTGTGGATAAAACGAAGCCATAATAAAATCAGGCAACCCTAATTTAATTCTTCCACCAGCTGATCACGTGAGTTAATTAAAAACAGCCGCTTGAAACGCTCCTTTGAATTGTCTTTTTGTAGTTGAAAGAAGGTCCTTTATTGAAAATGAATATTCCAGACATTTTTTTCCCTTCATTTTTAATATGTTAGCTAAAACAACAACAACAGCAACTTGTAAGTGCATTTTCCTAAGAAGTTTACATTTACATGAGGGGGCTGGAAAGGCAATTGAGAGTTCCCTCCTAAATTCAGCTCCCAGATTCTGCTTCAACATTTTAAATCCATTTCAGGTTATTTTCCCAAACTCTCCCTGACATTTCTGCCTGATGCCAGCTCCTTCAGCAGAGAGCCATCCACCTAGACACATGGATGTTGCTTTGCTTTTTCTCTTGACATTCAGAGCTGGAGCCATGTGGTGCTTTTCTACTTATAAGCATTGCGCAGAAATACTACATGTCTGAGAGCAAAGGAGCACAGCATCCAAGCTGCCCCCACCCTGCAAGCCACGTGTTCAAGAAAAAAAAAATACGTTAAAAACTCCAACCCCAACCCTTACATCTTTCAACTTTTATGAAAGGTCTTCTACATTGCCAAAGTTTTCTTTGGTGAACACATGCAACACCTGCCCAACAACTCAGTGATCCTTATGGATCCCTTCCAACTCAGGATATTCTAACTCTTTAGCCTACCAGCCTTGGTCTGAAAAGACACTTTTCCTCTGCAAAGCAGTATTGGGTGGGAGAGGGGAGGGGGGAAGAAAGTGGAAATGTCGTTGATATATTTTTTTTTTCCAATGAGGAACCAAAATGGAAGCCATTCTGTTGAATAATCAGTAGCAAATCCATGTGATGCATTTCATGACTGGGCACACGAACTCTGCACTGTGTTTTACAGAGATGGTCAGAGCATATAAAGCAGAGAACAGGGTTCTGCATAGATTTACGATTTAAAAAATGGGGAAAATCCATAGTTACTTTAGGATTAGATTTTCAGTGGCAGTTATGTTTACAATGATTTTAATTTTTAAAAAAATTGACCTCCCTCCCAGCCCTTAGAGATACTTCTGAAGATGAACTCTAATTTCTATGGAAAGCAGATCGTTTTCAGAAAAACTTTTGTCAGTGCAAAAAACCTGTTTGTCTGGGGGAATAATTTTACTTGGAAATACAAACCTTTTGCTTGGATCACCTGCTTTCAAAGGAAAATCCCCCTTGAAATATTAAGGTTCTTCAGGAAAACTGAGCATGGAAGGCCCTTGGGATGGAAGCAATCCTTGGTGAGGACAACTTCAGGCCTGTCTCAGAGAGGAGACAGAGCATAATATGGCTGTACCCCACGGACCAAAGTGTCCCCACACCAGGACTATCCTCTCCTGCACTGTGACAGCCAGCAGTGGATGTTACCTCTGCATTCACCTTGCTAAACTAACAGAAGTTTTGGGAGAAGCTTTCTCTTCCTTGAGCCTTCATTTTGAAATGAAGTACAACACAGAGACACACTCAGTAGACAATTGGCAGAGTTCCTGTTTCCTATAGAACCCCACCAGTTCTGCGGATAGAGACTGTCTTTTCACACCCTTTACTGGCACACTGTGTTTTTTTATCTAATTTGATTACTGGTTCGTCTTAAAGGAAAGCAATGTTTTTGCTCGGGCTTTCCTTTCTCTCCGGTGAGGCCTTATGCTCCCTGAAATACTCAAAATCGCTGACACAGTAAGCTCCTCCAGGAATCCAGAGTCTTTCCCACTGAGTTACAAGCTGCCAAGGAGGCTATACTATAACAAAAGAAGTTTTTATATCCTCCTGTAGGCAGAGTGCTGGAAAATACCATGAAATGTGCATTATCTGAACAGTATTTGTTGATGGTTCGAGTCAACTTATTTAGGAAATTTCCAGCTGATATGTAAACACGTCATGGAGAAGGACAGAGACAGCAACTGTGATGCAGGCAGCATCTGAACTCTTTTGGCCCCGCTCCTGGGATTTAATATCTTAAAAACCTTGTCCGTATGAGTCAGTGCAGCAAAGGAGCCAAAATTGCTTTTGTCACATTTGGTAAGTGGCCTGAAATGCAGTCATGGACTGTACAGTGACTTGAAATGGAGCTGGATGGAACATCTCCATCACAACGAAAGTGCTGTCATCCACTAGGGACCTTGCAGGGACATCGAAATGCAACTGAACCATCACTGGCAACAGATTTGTCAACTTGAAACTACCTTGTGAGAGTGAAGAAGTGTTGGCAGATGATTTACAGACTGAGGCAGCACCACAGTAACAACCTGGCTGTTGTTGGACCCTATTCCTGACCATGGCATCCAGTGGTAATGGGACAACTCATGACCCTTAGACAGCCAGGAGTCTTGTACAAACAGCTTCATAAAGCAAATGTACCCCCTAGACCCGATGTCCATGAAATGGGAATAAAATGTACTTTTTTCAAGAGTGATCAGACTATGAGAAGAAGTTGCAGGCTCAGGATCTTTCAAAATCTCTGAACCAAGACATGCTACACTCCTCAACCACTTCTCCCTCCCTGCTGCAAAAGGGATGGGTAGAACCTAATTCAGAGATGGTGAATTTGCCTTTTATCCTGCTTTCTTTTTGCTGGAGGATGAGAGGAGAATTGTTTAAAGGATCAAATGAAAAATGGCACAGGGAAAAGTGTAAAGTTTGAAATAAGTAAAAGAAACAGATGGGAACTGAAAAATATTAGGTAAACATCAGTGAGCCCTAAACACATATAAGAGCTAAAGTGCAAGAGCTTACCATAAACAGGAGGTCAAAGTGATCAGACCATGATGGTTGGCTTTAAGCCTTTAAACGTGTACTTAAAGCAGTGAAGAACACTAATGGCTCCCAGGAGGCCTGCCTGACTTTTCATCACGTCAAAGTGCTTTGGCCAATCCCAAGTTTTGAACCTTGATTTTGCCCTCAGAAGTGTTGTTGTGCATCCCCAATTTTGGTCTCATGGTAGTTCCTGCACCTAACCCTTTCCTCTAAAATGAAACATGAGCAGGCAAAACAAATGACTGGCAGAGAATTTTATTATTGATCAGCCCAACTGATCAATCCAGAGCCTAAAGATCAGTATGAGTGAAGTCTCACTGTGAGCGATACATATTTTGCAGTCCTCAATCCCACTGTATGCACAACAGGTTGCATATTAGAAAAAAAATTATTCTCAGAAAGAGGCTTTGTAACAGGCTGCCCATGGGGACGGTGAGGTCACTGTCCTTGGAAGTGTTCAAGAACTGTGGGGATGTGGCACTGATGGACGTGGTTAGTGGGCATGGTGGGGTTGGGCTGGGGTTGGACTTGGGGATCGTAGAGGACTTTTCCAGACCTTATGATGCTACCTTACACTGGTATCTCTGAGCAGAAACTGGTGAGGCAAAAAGAAGCAGGGATCTAGACATGAGTTTGGGGGGATAGAGGTTGGGGGCAAACCACACCGGCTACCTCTCTTTGCTCCTTTGAGTCTTAGACGGCAGAAATGATCTGACGGCACTAAAGAGGAGCAAATGTGAAAGTAAACTGGTGCTAGCCTGATTCTCAGCAATCAGCTTTCTCTTGGGAAAAGGCAGCTCTTCTCACATATCTGTTTTGCAAACTCCCACAGTGACTTTGTAGCCAGCAAACTGTCTGTAAAAACAGCACCTTCTGAGTCATAGGAGCTGCCAACTCCTATGCGGATGTGTGTTCTGGAGCTGCAGATTTGGGATCACTCTGAGACAGGGAGCTGCATCACCCTTCGGCTCTTGCCTTCCCATGCTAACCAAAATGTTCCTGCAGAGTCCAATTGCTGGCACAGATATGGGAACAGGAAGGAGTCCTGTGAGATATTCAGGTCTGAGCTCACATTCTGCAAAGAAAAACTGGGGCTGGCCAGACCAGCAAGCAGATCTCCCCACCCCCTCAAAAACCCCTTGTGTGGAGCTTTCATTTGAAACTCTTCATGAATTCAATTTCATTTCCAAGAGGTGGGGATAAGAGGGGAAAGGATCTGTCATGCATGAGTTTTCTCACTGATTTCCTCTGCCCTATCCCTCTTCTGCTGACAGGGAGACCCTTCTGAACAAAAACCAAACAGGAGTGAAGCAAAGGTCTGAAATAATTTGTTATTCCCTTTTTTATATTCTAAGCTTGGGAGGCTTTTATGTAGCCATTTCAAAAGTGGGGATGATGCTCCTTATGAAAAAGGCTGAGGATTTGGGTGGGGTTCCCCCTTTTTAAGAGGTAAGAAATAAATACACAAGAAGGAAGACCTCCTCCACATTTCAAATTTAATCGTTCCCTTTGTTGAAAAACTGAAAGAAAGTATAAATTTTACTTCAATTTCCAAACTAAAAAAAAAAATGCATCAGCGTTTCACTACTTCCTCTTTGCTTTGAAACACCGATGGGAAAACACAGAAAACTGGAACTTGTGAAAAACTATCTAATTTTTTTTGTCTGAGATGTATTTTCCAGCAAAACCAATATAAGGCTAAACAAGTCTTATCAGCGACATGTTTTGATCCCTGCTATCCAACTATCTATTTATTTGTAACCCAAGAGATTTGTATTTGGGTCAAGTGTCCGACAAATTGGCCTCCTCCCACGGCACAAGGTTCAGCCTATCGTTTCTCAGGTTAGAAATGCGTTTTGCAAACTCTCTTTGGGTCAGCGATTAGGCAGTGTTTAGGGCCAATTCATATTCCATACGAATTAGTGGGTTCATTTCTAGTGACAACAGCCAAAATATCAAATACACGACAAAACTGGCCTACTTAATGATATTTAAAACATATGGCACGACAATATTCTGCACATTTCCGTAGCTTCACGTGTGTGCGTTACTGATACGCTTCACATTATAATGAAAATATTAGTACACATTGGATTGCCATCTCCCTCCCCCTTCCCCTTCCCTCCACGTGGAAGGATTTCGTCATATGTCTGCTCCAGTCTGACTTTGTTATTCATCTCTGCTGAGTGCCTGACAGATGTTGGGTTGCGAATTTCTAAATCAGTCTGCTCTGGACTCGCATTGCTCCCACTGCATTCATGGGGAGTTTTACCCCATGTGTGCCGGGAGAAATGCAGTCTGCCTACTGCTGCCTGCAGTTGGATTGACCACTATGGCATCAACACCCCTTGAGAAAGTTCCTGCATTAAAAACCTTCATCTGGTGACCAAGGGATTTAGGGAAGGATCTCAGGGCTAATAGATGGTCATTGTGTGTTATGTTTCTATGCACCTTCATGGTAGTAAACCCCACCCTACAAACATTTCACTTCAAAATCTCCTCCCATCCTTTTCCACAAAAGAAGGGAAGGGAAGGGAAGGGAAGGGAAGGGAAGGGAAGGGAAGGG
>JAPSGF010000115.1:1133973-1206580 GCA_035772895.1 Perdix hodgsoniae | reverse complement strand
AAGAAAAGAAAAGAAAAGAAAAGAAAAGAAAAGAAAAGAAAAGAAAAGAAAAGAAAAGAAAAGAAAAGAAAAGAAAAGAAAAGAAAAGAAAAGAAAAGAAAAGAAAAGAAAAGAAAAGAAAAGAAAAGAAAAGAAAAGAAAAGAAAAGAAAAGAAAAGAAAAGAAAAGAAAAGAAAAGAAAAGAAAAGAAAAGAAAAGAAGCAGTCACACTTTGAGGTTTTAAAAATTATTCCATCTATCGGTGAGGTCAGACTGAGGATTCATCTTTTGCAATAGCAGCAGCGAGCACTGATGCCTGTGGCCTCCTGCTTTCCCGCAAATCAAGATTCTCATGCTTGTGAAAACTTCCCTTGGATAGTTCTTAACTTCCTTGAAAACAAGTTATTTAATTTTCAAACTTTTTTTTTCTTTTTTTTTTTTCCCCCTTTTTGCACTCTTAATCATTTTTCATCAAAACAGCTGCATGTGCCATCATCCAAAAAACCAGATTCCACTAAAAATATCACTGAGCTCTGGTTGTAAAGCATGTAGCAAAACGCTGACTTCTCTAGCTTTGCCTAATAAGCTAGAAGGTATGTGTCCCACCACTCCACCACACGTTGAAAAAGTGCTGCTTCTGTTTTTGGTGGTGTTGATGTGGCAATCCTGTCTCTCGCAAATTCCCCAGGTCTTGTTATTGAAGTGAGGCTGAACCAGGGTCAGTGCTCTTCTTTCATCTTATTTCTGGAGCAGCCAAGCTCCTGGTTGTCTTCAGGCTTAGGCTGAGAGAAGAGCTTTCTGAAGGAGAACATGGTTTAGTGGATGTGAGCTCTGATGACTGTTCACGTCTGTGTGTAGCTTCATGCTTGCAAGGGACTTTGTATGGAAATGAGGTGACTTCATTGGAATTTATTATAAATGTCTGACCTGCCTCCTGGTGTGGTGCCAGAAAATAAAGTGTGACTAACAGTATTTCCCCAGTCTTATTGTGGATCTGTGCTGTCCCTACTGCAGAAGGAAGACAGAAGACAACCAAGAAGATCTGGAGAAACAGAGTGAGACGTTGTGGGGTGACTGGTGGGAGAATAAATCCATCAAATTCACAATCACTTGAGCAGTCTGAATGAGTGATTTCATCCCTTCCTGGTAGCCATGTCCCCAGGTGCAGTCCCCAAGGACAGCCCTGTAATGGCATCCACAACCCATATGTGCCAAGTCATCAAGAGATGAAACCAGAGCAAATGGAGAGCCAGACCACAGGAAGCCACACGGGTTCATCTGCCAGAGCAGGCTCACAGATCAAAACCCCCTTGAAGAAGCTCCTCACCTTCTGCTGATAAAGGGTCCTTGGAGACTGGAGGTTCTCCAAGGGACTGCCCAGTCCTTTCAGCAGTTGACAGACCATCTGTCCCCCTTCTTGGTTGAGATTGGCTCTACCTCCAGTTGTCTGCATCTCCCATTCTATTCTCTCCCATCCTCAAAAAAATTACTTATCGCACAGCTTCGCCCATTCCACTTAGCCAGCTGAGCATCTTTGGGAGTCTTCAGTGGAATTCTTATCAGAGCCCTGAAATAACCATGTCCCAGATAGGATAAAACTACCCTAAAATCCCACTCGACCCACCTATTTTTGGAGCCAGTGGTAACGTCTGCAGCTCAGCTAGGTCCCTCTACTGCTAATTCTTTCTAAATGAAAGGCTGCCTGGCGGCACACTGAAAATTGAAGCTTTGATGCCAACACACAACTCCCTCGCCCATTATTGCTTTTTCAGATATACTCCACTATATCTAAATTCTACAGATGAGTTCTGTCACGAGTGCAAAAGCAATGGTTTCAGTGTCTTCCCCACAAATGAAATGTAAGCCAGCTTATAGAAAGGATCTTCCAGTTATATTTCCTCCATGTGTTATTTTTATATATCATCCAGGGAAGTGCAACTGGAGAATTTGAATTTAATAAGTGCGGGATATGGGGGACTATTAAGTCTTCAAAGCACAATCAGGCAACAGCGATGGATCAAAGGCCTACAAAAATATTGCAAGATATTATTGGCCCTTTAGGAGACTGAGATACGACAAATGCCTACTGGATTCGTACTTCAGCTCCCTTGGGAGGCCAGAATTATTAAAGGTCGCTGTAAAGCCTGCTGAGAGCAACATAAAATTTTCTGCTGACTTTGCAAGTTGTGAATCAGACTCCAGGTCACCTGATAGATAATATAGTGGAACCGACAGTAAACTTTATCTTTGCCAAAAGTGCAAAACAGAAGGAAATGAAACATCACAGTAGTATTGATGCCAGATAAAAAAAAGAAAAAGGAAAAGTCACAAAGCTCAATTGATAATGAAAAAGCTGGGGGAGGTGCAGGCTGAAGACAGGTATAGTTTATAGCTCTCCTCCTTGAACAATTAAATGCAAGTTAAAAGAAGTCTTGAGGAAAAATGCAGGAAAATGTAATACTTTGCAATTCACAACAGGCTGTAGTATTCTTCCCTGTGGCAAAGAGAGCTACCTTGCAGTGCTATTTTTTTAATTGAAGTATTTCAGGTGGGTGGATTCAATGATCTCTGGAGGTCCCTTCCAACCCCTGCAATTCTGTGATTCTGTGATTAGATACCATGGAAGTTAGATGGCATCCATAAGGCTGCAGTGCAGTCCATGTCACCTAAACAGGGGCTGCTCCTGGAGAGAATCTGAACACATGCATCACCTACTTCACTTCAGCATAATGTCTTACATGCTTGAAGCTGACCACAGAGCCATAGAGGATGTTGTTCTCCTGCTCAGAGACTGAAACGTGACCAATCCCGTAGAGTGTACTGGTGCATCCAGCCCTGCAATGCATCTTACAGCTTCACCAAAAGGAACACTGCCCAAAGTTACTTCTTCTCTGAGATGCTCAAGGTAGGTTATGCACAGCTGCAATGGAAAAATCAGAACTCAGCTTCTTGGAGTACTATTGGAGCACCACATTCCACCAGCTGATCCCAACACAGCAAGTATTTACAACCTGATCTAGATCAATAAGACTTGGTCTGTCATTCAGGATACTCCAACAGGCAACATGGTCTACCCGGATAGAGGTTGTTACTCTTGAGAAAACAAACCAATGCCACTAATTCATATATTTTTATGATTGCTTATTTAAAATTCTACAAACCTTCTGAGATTTTGTTTGTTTAGGTTGAGAGTTTGTCGTCTAATTGTTTTTGAAAGAAAATGATTGGGCTTTCCTGCTTTTTCTCAACAGATCTCGATAGGAATGCCAAGCTTGGTTTCCCATGGATATGCAGAGGATTCCAGAAGTGGAACCTGATCTTTTGAGGTCCACTTGAGTCTTTAAAAAGTTCTCTTTCCTCCTCAAAGTTTATTCAGGTGCTTGAGACAAACAGGTGTCAGTAAAGAGAAAGAAAACGAAGTTTTAATCAGACTAAGAAAAACAATGTTCCCCCTCAGATGAGCAGTTTTGGTTGAATGTCCTGACTGATGTTCTAAGTATAGCTACTCAGTGAGATGTGTTTCTTTTTGTATCTTTTCCCAGTAGAAGATTTCAACTTTTCAGCAGTAAGTAAATTACTGCAGGGAAGACAAATCAACTGATAGCTAAGCAATTTCATCAGGATACAGCAGCCCAATGGGCTGGTAGGACTAAAAATAAGACTTTTTGGCTTTTTATCTCCATTCCATTTGTGGACATGCAACTGTGGACACAGCAATTCTCTTGCTGCTCAGCTACTGTGGCTTGTTAGTACCTGGAGACACAAGGATACTAAACTGAAGCACACAGAAGTAAGGGGGTCAGAGTCAGGGTGCTTGGCTTTCCAAAACAAATCGTACTTTCTAAGGAATGCTTCATGAAATGTTGCCCTCTTTAAAAGTCAAACATTTTTTTCCCCCTCTGTGACTAATTCTGTCAGATTTGAATTTATTTAGTTGGTGAGAAATTCACCAGTCATCCACAGGGTTTTCCAAGGTAATACCCCTTCCCTCTTCTTGGCCATTTAAATATAAAAAAGCAAGGAAAAAAAAAAAAAAGAGACCTGTTCCAGCTTAATTGAATTTTTAATTGGTTATTGAAGTATCCTTACCAGATCTTAGACAGTAAACCACAGAAGATGTTCAACAGCATCAACCCCCTCAGAGTGTGAGCCACAGCTCTTCTGAGGTTAGGCTCATATTCTTCAGACCAAAAATAATAAACATGCATTTTGTCCTCCTGCTGTGGGAATGTCACTAATACCTAAAGCTGCACAGAGAACATGGAGAAATACTGTTGGGAGAGAATGAAATAAAAGTTTAAAATGCGGTTGAAAGAGATAAATAAGAAAGGAAGAGTGAATATGATTTCTGAGCAGAGTTTCCAGGATAGGGAAGAGGTTAGGCATTTGTTTTTTCCATCAAAGCATGGAAGAACAGCTGTGTTTTGGCTCACAGCAATCTCTATAGCCACTGAGGCAGAAGGTCTAAGTCTCTTTAAAGTGGATGAATATTTAGGGGAGGTTCAGCCCAATTTCTTGAGTTGGTCCAGTGATGGCAAAAACCCAACTGGTAGAAATCTTCCTTTCTGGTACAGGAAAGCAAGATCCCATCTCTAGGATAGCACTACCATGCTGATTGGGAGTGGGAAAACTTTGAAGGTGGGACTTTTCACCACTGGGATCCGTGATGAATGAGCTGCCACTCAGCAGTGACCCATCCAACCCATCAGCGATTGCTGCTAATGAGCTGTCCAGTCTCCCTTAGCCAGAAGACACATGCAATGTGATACACGGACTCAATTATGGCTTAAGCTCTGGAAGAAATGATTGGAGAATTATAGTGTAGGGGGATGAGGAATGAGGACAGATGTTGCCTGTTTTTATCTGGGCAGAGGAAGGCTTGAGGGTTTACAAGCTCACATATTTGCAAAGCCAAGGTAGAGTTCAGAGCTGGCCAAGAGACTACAAATGGCTTAACTGACCCTATTCTCTTCAGAAAAATTTGGCTTCCTACACTTCAGAAATATTAAAAAGTTTCCTCTTGTTTCACCCTTACACTCAAAATTGGAATTTTCTAAATTCTGAAAATTCCCCAAGTCCTAGTGGGCTCCAGCCCAGCTGTTTCTGGGGCTGTGCTAAGGCCACCAGCAGATGCATCCAGCATCCTGGGAGGGGTTCACCTCTTCCAGGCATAGATTTCTAATATCTATCTGTGTCCAAGTCCATTGTTTTGGCTTCCCTTCTACCCAAAACCTAAACTGCCAGATGATGGCGGTTAAATTCTAGAGGTAGCTTCAACAGTTAAGATTTGTTTGGCTAAAGCTCAGGGCTATTAATCCCTCCTCGCTGTGTGCATATCTATAGAGTGATACATCCAGGCAAACAAAGCTACTTCTGGATCTGCCTTTCTGCATGTCATGTAGTTTTTCTGGGGCACAACTGTGCAGTTAGAAGGCATTTCTCAGCAACAAGGAGGCACGTCACACATCCCCATGAGGCAGCCTTCAAAGACTGCGGTTAATTCTCAAAAATTCCGAAGTTCAGGAGTACCAGCAACAATACTTTGGACTTGGTTTTCACACTGGGATCCTGCTGACCTGTTCACAGAGGTCTGTGAGGTCTGTGGAAGGTGGCTAAAAAAGTAAGCCTTAAATCTTCTTTATGGGATCAGTGCCTTCCTTGCACTGTCTCTGGGGTTTCACAGATCAAAGAAGACAGCAAAAGGCTGGGCTGATGCAGTTAGCTTCTGCAGGCATCATTTGTAGTCCAGAGGACAGTCCGTCTCTCCATGGCCTGGAAAGGGAGACGGAGTTGGTCTCCCTACACTAGCACCAGCCTGGCTTTTCCCTTTTCCCAGGTAATAACCTGCATTTTGAATTGCTCAAGTCAACCAAAGTTTCGTCTCAGGAGCAAACCCTGACTCCAAGTTCTGGAGCTGGAGAAGCTATCGAGCAATGTCAATAATACCAGAAGCCAACACTGATGTTTTTATGAATTTACCTGCCTCGAAGTGGGTGTTGCAACCCAAAAAATGAACAAAGACTGACCCCTTCGGCAGTGCCTGAACACTGTTGGAACAGCCAGATTGGTTTTGGATTCTCTCTTGGTGGGAAGTCCTTTCTCCCCATTTTAATGAGCCTGGAGATGTGGGAAGAAAAGGCCAAAAGAACAAAATGCTTAACATGCTTTGATTTTCCACTTCATGAAAAAAATATTTTCATTTTTCCTAGCCCAGGTTTTAAGCTACAGTTATTGCTGCAGCAGCCACAATTAATATTTCACCTTCCAAAAAGAGGGGAAAAAAAACTCTCTTCCCTGTGGATTCCCAGAGAGACATTCCGCTCTGATCTGCAATTAGTGGTAGCCTCGGGTAAATGATCTAAAATAGAAATGTTATTTTTGGAATTGTGATAGCTACTACTTTTTACTCCCCCCAAATGCTGGTTCTTTTTTGCTCTGCACTGTCATTAAAAATAGAATCCACAATTGCATTGCCACTGCGCTTCGGTTTCTTCCTACAGCAGGACGCACACTATCTCTGCAGCACTACTGACATAAGAAATTACGCAGATTTCTAATCTTGCCAGCAAACAGCAATCAGACTTGAGACAGCGAACCAAGCGTTCAAGGCAGAACTGGATCTGGTCTGAATTATCCCTATCCCATTGACAATGGAGCGTGGACTACCAGGAGCTGTGAAATTGCCCTTTGTCTGACAGTGCAGTGTGTCAGTCCCTCACGCAAGGTCTGTTGAATCCACTGAAGATCTCTTTTCCTATTTCAGAGGGTATTCAGATCAGAAATTTAGCATATATGTAACTATACACACCTGCTTGTGTTCCACAGGAGCTGACTCAGATGCAACCCGCTTTCCCAAAGCACGCTGTAGTGCTTTGCAGAAACCAGGCCCCAAATTGAAAAGCTACGAATTACAGTGCCATCACATTTTCTGAAAGTTGTTTATGATTTGCATGCATCATTATTACACTGCAGACCGTCTGTCCTGGGACTGTGAAACTGTGAACAGCAAATAAAGCAAGCTCTTTATAGTCTGAGAGAAAGAAAGACAAAAGGCGAGTATTTGGGAGATGCAGGGCTGGGTAGCCGTGGACAATGCACGTCTGTCCCAGCATTTGGGGTTGGTTGTTCTTTGGAGTGTGGCAGGAGGGATGTGAGAGCTAAGTTATGTTTTTGGAAGCATCGCTCTTGAGGAAGCATGATGAGGGGAAAACTGCTCTTGTGATCCACGTGCTTGACCAAAGCTTGGGCAGAACTACTGGCTTCATAAGGGGATGGAAACTAGGAGATGTACAACCCCTTGGTACATGTGCATGTCCTTCTCCTCCTATTTTCTGGACCCAGATCAGCCTCTCCTTCACCCCTGTATGTCGATCTGCTGCTGAGGGGTTTTATATCTGAGAAAGCAGAAAGAAAGAACGGGCACATCAGCTGGTAACAGTTCAGAAACAGATGTACATTCCTGCACAAAACTCCAACATTAGCGGATCCAATTACTTTGAAACTGTGCTCTGCTCCACAGCCTTATCCCTAAAGCCTCACACTCCTTACCTCCTGCCTCTTATCTCTGCTGTTCACTCGCTTCTTTGCTTTTGATTATAAACTTGTCACTGTGGTGTTTGTGCTTTGGGAAACATCCGTCCACTGTACCTAGCCACTGTTGTGGCACAACAATAAGGAAACTAAGTCAAGAAGCAGGAGTACAAGATGAAACACGGCTGCCCCTGTGCAATGACAGCACGGGGAAGATGCCTATCCCAGGTCACATTTACTGGCTGCTGCGCAAGCATCAAGGAATTACACTCTTTCTAAGTCACATCCAATAAGAGAGAAAAAAACAGCTAAACTAGGCCTGGCTGCAGCAGGAGCCATGCAATGCTGCTTGCAATTTGCAGGTACGAACAGCAGGATAAATCCAGGTACTCTCCTCTGCTGTGCAGAGAGGATGAAGGATGATTTGCTGACCAAGCCCTGCTGTTGGGATAACCTGGACCACAGCCTGCATATGGAGAACGAGCACTTTCCCTAAAGCCCAGTCTGTATTCACAGTTCTCCTTTAGGAGAAAGCTAGTGAAGCTGTAGCAGCATCACAGTGGATGTCACTCTGTTTAAACTTTCACCAAAGCCATCTACTTATACTGTAGTTTTAGTTCTGTAACTCTTTTCTTCCATGCTGAAGCATCCACCATCCTCTTCCCCCGCAGTTACCCTCATACCATGGAGCTCTGCACAAGTCCTTCAGATTTCTCCTTCCTCATGCTTCCCCCGGCTCCGTGCACATGCAGACCGTGGCTTTGGTCTGCTCCAAGGAAACATCTTTGCACTGTTGTCAACACCACTCCTAGCTCTGGCACTAAGTGCTGCTACAGGACAGCCGTAAAGAGAACACGCATCCGCAGCAGTTCTGGAGCAATGCTAGTTGGAGCCGGGCTTGTAGACCTATAATTACAACACAACACCATTTCACCATAAATTTGTCCTAGTGAAGCCCTTTGGATACTAAAAAGCTTTGCACATTTAGAGGCTTTTCCCCCTCAGGGAGAAATCCTGCCTTGCTTTCTCATGCAAGCAGTCCTTCGGGTTGTTCGCAGGAGCCAGGCAGGGGGCTGGGGCTGCTGTGTATTTATTTAATGCAGCCGTGGCGTGCAGGATGCGGAGGAGCATGGGGCCTCTTTCGCTCACTCTGCACTGGAAGCAGCCTGGAGGGGCACAGATGAGAGCACAAGGAGCAATACTGCAGCGCGAAGCCTAAGGTGTGGTGCTCAGGAGCTGGCTGTCACCAGGGTGAAATGGTTATGCAAGCTGCGAGGTGTGCGTTTTGGGGTACAACCCTGCAGTCTGCCCCAAAGCCCTTCTGTCCCCCGTCCTCAGAGGAACTAAGAGTCACTGATAAGGAACCTACTTGCTCAGAAAACCCTGCTTTCTGTGTTGGAAGGCGGAGGTGACCCTCCATTCTTCGGTGATGATCTCCCTGGCTCACTGTATGATGTATACTCTTAATATTTGGAAACGATCCCAAGCACTCAGAGGACTTCTAAATACCTCCAAACTGAGCACCGCTTACTAGCAGTTCTTTGCCCTCCACGGCACAGTTATCATCAGGACGTTCTTATAGGGACCACGGTATTGACTGTAGTCTATTTCACACAAAGGGCTGCTGCTCAGCTTTCCCAGCACAAATGCCATTTGCCCTGACTCAGCCGAGAGCTGTGTCTGCCCACAAACCTCCAGGTCACGACTGCAGAGAGCTGACCAACCCTCGGACACGTCCACAAGCACCGAGCCCTTCTGAAAGCCTGGCTTTGGGGTGTGAGTGGAGGCACCGTCCTGCCTGACCCAGCAGAGTCTTAAATTGGATTAAAAATCTATTTGCTGAACTGCCTTGCTTTCCGACTTCTGTGCTGCACCTGAAAACCTTTCCTTTTGAAAGCAAACACAGGCTCTCCCCAGGGGCTGCCTGGGGAAGTCTTTCCACTATAAACATTACCTACCAGTAGTGGAGTCAGCCCCAGGCAAGCCAAAATTCCTTCTCCGACCAAAGAACACTTTCCAATCAAACCAGACATTATTTTTTCCATTAATGAGTGTTGATACCTACTGGAAAACTCTGCAAAGAAATCTACTCCAAACTAATTCTTCTGATACAACATCTACATTTTACGAGTTTCTTTTGCTTTTCTCTTCTTTTTCTTTTTTCTGAATTTATTTTATTTTCCTGTGCCGTATTGAACACACAATTTTTGCTGCTCAGGAATGCATCTGTTCCTGCAATCTGGGCTTTAGCTGAAATCAGAGGTCCAAATCTGAATGTGCCTCCACAGAAGCAAGTGGACTTTTCCCACATTTTCCCCGGTGTGCTGGAGAGAAAAAATAGATCTTCGTCTTCTGTTCGATGCATTAGAAAGACAGACCCCCCCCCCCCACACACACACACACCATGATGTATATACCCTGTATGCCACAATTTCAGCTGTGGGGTAGGCTGTAGGGAAAGATGTTCTCCGAGCTTCTGCAGCACTCACTTCCCAAAAAGGGCTATGAGTAGAGGAATGGGGAGAAATGTGGGGAGAGCCATGGCAGGCGAGTGGCTGCCTGTCCAGGGCATGCGATGCAGGGTGCCTGCTTCCTGATGACCCACGGATGGTGCAGAATGGTCTTCCCATGTCTCCCAAAGTGTAGACATTGCACCCAACCCCCTCACCTCCCAGTGTCCCTCTGGTGTCACCTGTGGGGCATGCGGACAGATCCCCCCGTATGTTGGGGCATAAAAAATGTCCCCAGAGTGCAGGGAGCAAAACTGGGGGTCCTTGTTCTGTGTGGGAACCTGGATAGCACACAGGGAAGGGGGCAGAGGAACTTGAACAAAGCACATTGCAGTGGGACTGGGGATCCTCCCCAAATCCCCATATTTGCGGGGTGCTCCGCAACCCTGCAGCACAGTGAGTAAATCCTGGGGCAGGGGTTGGGGGGTGGTCGCGAGTTATCTTTTATTCGAGGTGCTTTCCCAAGATTTTAGTTAAGTGTAACATAAAACTGTGAAAGTTTAGCAGGGGAAAAGCTTTCCTCCCACTGACCTGGCCGGCCAATCAGAAGGGAGCCCCGCACCTCCCTCACTTCTGACAACTATTTAGCAACTGAGCTCAGCTAAAGTTTCCAAAAAGTTAGAATAACTTCCTCTCTCCAAGACCTCAATTTTTTGCACAACTCCGTCCTTGAAATAAGAGCCCTTCAAGCAACCTGGAAAACGTTTGGTCAGCAAAAAAAAAAAAAAAAATCCTCCTGTTTTTCCAAAGGATCTGTCTCAGGAATTTAAAGCACATTTAAGACACACACACTCACATAACATAAGGAGGGGGGGAAAGGCTCTTCCCCTCCCCTTCTTGCAGAAAGCATGGAAGAAAGCTCCAGTTCTCCTGTTTCCCCTGTGGATAGCTTGGGGACCAGTGAAGAGGAGCTGGAAAGGCAGCCAAAGAGATTTGGCAGGAAGAGAAGATACAGTAAGAAGTCCAGCGAAGATGGCAGCCCCAACCCAGGGAAGAGGGGAAAAAAGTCCAGTCCCAGCTCCCAGTCTTATGAAGAACTGCAGAGCCAGAGGATCCTGGCCAATGTCAGAGAGAGGCAGAGGACTCAGTCGCTCAACGAAGCTTTTGCCGCCCTGAGGAAAATCATCCCCACGTTGCCCTCTGACAAACTCAGTAAAATCCAGACCCTCAAGCTTGCGGCGCGGTATATAGACTTCCTCTACCAGGTGCTACAGAGCGACGAGATGGACAGTAAGATGACGAGCTGCAGTTACGTGGCTCACGAGAGGCTGAGTTATGCCTTCTCAGTCTGGAGGATGGAGGGTGCGTGGTCCATGTCGGCCTCACACTAGCCACCGCCGGAGCGAGGCCAGCACAGCCGCCAAAGGGTAAGGAACCGCGGGGCCGGCAGGCGAGGGGACACCGGGATGGGAACGTGAGGATGGAGGGGCCAAACCTGTGGGAATTTAAGAAGAGAAAGCCCCATGTGGGCAAGCTATCAAATACATGGCAAGTTGTTGTTGGGAAAATCGTTGTTTCGCTGCTCCGTGAGGATGGGGGGCAAGGAAGGGGGGAAGCATCGCTGCATGAGGTTTGCCGGAATGCGGCCGCTTTGGGGAAGGGTTGGAAGACAGTCTGACAAGGGGATCTGAACCAGCTGCCGCAGCACACCAAGGGCAGCTGCGCCCCAGGCACCCTGGGTTGGTTGCATCCTCCCCATGCTGGGGGCATGAGGTATTTTGCAGGACCCTGCTGGGGCTGGGTGACAAGTTCGTCCCGCTGCACCCCAGGTTGGGTTTTTCTTAAGAGAAACGAGCTGCAGATGTCGGCTGCCCCCGGGCCCCTTCCCCCTCCCTCAATAAACGCAAACAAAGATAGAGGAGTCCTGGGGAAATTTTCATCTGGTTCAGTTTCCCTTCCTCAAAGTGCCGGTCAAACAGAGGTTGGTGTTGGGCTTTTGTTGGCTGGAGCGTAGTTTCTGATTTACTCTCGGAACTAAACTCTTCCTCCTCATTTTCCATGACGAGAAAACCGCTTTCTCTTTATGTCGCCTTTGTAATATTTGGGGAGGAATGACCAGAAAGGAAAGCAAAACCAAACAGCTCTTAATTACGCTCTCATCCCAAGCTAATTAAGGCGAGCAGCTCTGCGTTGTGTCAGCCGCTCTGCGCGGGGCCGACGCTGCCCAGGGCTCGGTACAGAATGCAGAGCTGCTGTCCCACTCTGCCCGGCGCACACTGCTTGCTGCTGCAGGATGCAGGCGGCTCCAAAGGGAAATTTACCCCCTGCAACGTGGTGATGCGAAATACAATAATTTCACCCTTTGGAGAAGCAGTTCCTCGAAGATGGGAGGAAAGCTTTACTCCACCAGCCCACTGGGCAAGGTTTTCAAGGCAAACCCATTTTGTTTTAGCTGTGATCAGCGGCTGATTTAAAATCCTGACACAGCCATGGGATGTTATTTGAAAAAGGGCTCAAGCAGGGTTTACGGGTGGTGCAAAAGGGTTGAAACCATTTTAAAAACCACTTCAAGCAGGCGCTTCCCTCGCGCCCCGACGCAGCCTGTGTTTTGGGGCTGTAATTAAAGTTCCTCCTCGCTCACACAGAGACCTCCAAAATGTCAGGCTGAAAATGAGTTGCTCTGCCCATTGCACATTTTGTCCTGCCTGTTGTTTAGCTTTGCTTAAGCAGGTAACGCTGCTTAACGTTGTGGTTTTATTACAAGTGTTGCTATTTTTGCATGGCTGTGCCCTGATTTCAGCTGCGAGAAACCTAAGCCGAGTCACTTTCAAGAAGTGCAAGCTCTGTTTGTAAAACTGAGTGTCTTTTCCCATGCTAATCTGGCTAAAAGGGCTTCAGCAAATAGATTAACAAAACATACGCAAAACCCAGGCTCCTTGTCAAAAACAGATGTAAAATGTCCCAAACACATATTTCTTCAGCAGTTTAGATTGGCTGAATACTAAAGTGCTGTGATGGAACAATGCATTAATTCTGTTGTTTCCTAAACGATCTGCTGCCATTAGCCAATGGTTTTTTTTAAACCTATTATCTAATATATGTCCATTCCCCTCCATCGTTCAATGCATTAGTGGCAAACCCTGCATTTTTCTACCCCCACTTCAGACTCCTTGTCAGTGGAAATGTTGTTAACAACGCTCGACAAGGCGGGCTTTGTATGCAGATGCTCAGCGATTGTCCCCGCATAAAAGAAATGGGGAGAGGCATTTCTGGGCTGCTTGAAAACCTACGGTGTCAACCCAAATCCCACCGCGTTTTTGCTTTCTTTGGGATCAATTCACACTCAATGTCTTCCCCACTCCCATCTTGGTGGTGAGCAGTGGATTTTGCTCAGCGCTTGGATGCTTTGGGGGGAGGGGGGGGGGGGGGGAGGGGGGGGTCATGGCCGCCCCCAGCCCCCCAGCTCCCCGTGAGCCTTCCTCCCTGTGTCTGTGTATGCGTGCACACGCGTGCGGTTGAACTGTTGAAAACACTGTTGACAAATGGCCTGGTGTAGCGCGGTGCGGTGTCAAATTCTGTCCTCTATGGTGACAAAAAATTATGTCCGCCAGCATAAAAAACCCTGATGAGATCCTCAAGAAATGCTTCGGGAAGCCGGGTGGCGTGGCATAGTCTCTTGCATGTGCCTGTCCTGAGCAGAGGTATTTTTAGGGACAGCAGGGGATGGCAGAAAGTGTAAGAAATGGCTTTGTTGGGAGTTTGGGACCTGCTCCTGGGGACCGAAGAGTGCAGCATCTGTGTGAGTGCGAGCCCCATTCTGCCATCCTCCATCTCGGTGGGTTTGAGAGATGTAGGAGAGGAAAGGCTCTGTCCTGGAAGAGGCGGTCATCCGGCTGCAAAGATCAGAGGAGGTTTTTGATTAGAAAATCAGAGTCTTGGGAACTGGTATAATGCCACCTGGCTGCTGCCAGTGCCAGTAGGTCCGTGCTGCTCACTGATGGGCCAGAAGAGGTTTTCCTGCTTGCTGGCCCTAATTACGGGCAGCTCACTCCAGTAGTTCCAAGAGAAGCAGGCGCAGCTCTGCGCTTCAATCACTGCATAGGCATTGGGATGTTTCAGCAGATGTCCAAAGCTTGGGACTTGGAGAGCCTTCCTTCCCCTCCTCACTGCCAGCACCTGCGTCCTTTCCCTTGCAGCCAACTTCTCCTTTCCCCTTGAAAAGCCCACAATGCTATAAACCACCAAAAAAAGGAAAAAAGAAAAGACAAAAAAAGAAAGGGGGAGAAAAGAAAGTAGTTTTCCCGTTATTCCACTTGGTAGGAAAATTTGTGTCCAGACAGATGTTGGGGAGCATCAGCAAGCTGCAGAGCCCACACACTTGTGGGTAAGGGGACCCTGCCAGCAGCCCTCCCTTCCCCTCATAGCCCGTGAGCACTTTGCCATCCCTGGGATGACACTTGCAGCCACAGCACCTTTGCCATCAGTCTGCTTCGGGGGATCCACACATAGCACATGCCTGGTACTGGTGCTCTTGCAGATTTCCACTGCTGTTTATAAAATGTATAAAAGGCGAGCATCCTATTTCGTTTCGTCCTTTAAGAAGCAAACAGATGTTATCTCTGCTGGCCTTGGGAACAAGCTCATTCTATGGTTTACGAGAGCAGGACAGTTAGCTGGGGGTGCTGTGACACTGGAACTAAGCCCTTTTTGTCCCAAAAGCCCTATTTTTTTTTTATAAGCATCCTTAGAAAATGTAAATATATTTCCTTGACGGGAAAGATTGTAAAGTTTGGTATTTACATTGATAGGTTTAAAGTGGTCTGGGTCTTTTTTTTATATATCTCAGTGCATTTAAAAGCTCAGCAGAATGCATTTTGGGTCTTCTGTTTACGTTCGTGTCATTTCTTGGGAAAGAATAAATCTGTCGGGCAATGAACAGCAAACACACAGCAGTCAGCCAGAAAGCGCTCAAATTCAGAGCCCCAGGAAAGAGAGGATGTGAGGAAAATCCTCCATTGAGCAGACACGCGAAGGCAAACCAGCCACATAAATTAATTATTGATCATAAGGAGTTAGAAACAGGCGTAGCGGAGAGATGCACTGGATTAAAACTGAAGGATTGCTACGAGGAGCAGTAGAGGCATATTTAAATTTAATCCACTTGAGCCAGTGTGGTGCGGTCTGTCTTATCAGGAGAGATGTGCCTTGAAGGGTCGCTGAGGAAGCAGTAAAGGCACGCATTGCTGCTAAGCAGTCCGCATTTGTCTCCAAATCAGTTGTCCTCACTTTGCGCAGAGTATCTCTGATGTTAAGAGCAGACAGAGCTTCATCGTTAAAACAAAGGGGAAGGGACTGCAATGCTCTCCGAATACCTCGCTTTGCATTCCCCTTTCGGCGTTTGCTGGGCTCGTTTCACAGTTAGAGGTAGTGGTAATACATCAGACTTGCAGATCGCAGCAGCGATGAGACGGATCCTGTGGCCCCAGATTAAATCTCTTTTGGGGACATTTCTTGTCACTTCTTCCTGCTAGCAGTGTAATTATTTTTATAGCTTCAGCCTGGGAAACATTTCCATGTGATTCAATACATCTCTGAGCCTGAAATCTCCCGCATTTATGTTGTGCTGTGAAGCAGTAGGAACAGCCTGGTTGGGGAGCATTTTGGGGAGCACCGCCACAAAGCAGAGCACGAAGCGAGCTCTACACACAGCCAGGAAATTACTGCCGCCGCTCGGGGGGAGCACACAACTTGGGCACTGTTTTTCCAGTCTTTGCAGAAGATTAGGGGGAAAAAAACTGATCCCAAACCTTTCTGTGTCATGAAAACCATGCTGGGCCAGGTTCTGAGCTGGCTCCGAGCAACCTCGCTGCTGTGCACAGCAGGCGATGCCATCAGACATCTCAGAGTCAGTCCAAGGGGCCCTACGCACCAGCACTCATGGTGTAGTTCTTCGGCAGATCTGGAAGTGAGCAAAACCAGCAAGTCCTTCAGCGTGACTCCTGCACCATCATTATAATTAATGATTAGTTCTTGAGAATTAAAACAGTAGGAATATTTGCTGTGGGAAAAAGGAAAAAAAAGAAAAAAAAAAAGAAAAAAAATTACCCTGGGCACCCCAGCATATAATTAGATTTGTAGCTGTGGAAGATGACCACTCAGCAGCGACAACTAATCATACACAAACAACAAATTAACTCAGCCAGCCAATAAATCACAGCATGGCAGCCCTTACCCCATCCTCGTCTCTGTAACCGCTTCCATGCTAGCTCAACCTGGATAAACTCTTATTCCAGTGCCTCCCTGACTTTGCTGGGCTCTGCCCAGTCTCCCAGTCACATTTTCACTGTAAGCAGTGGGTGATGTGCTGGCTCTCTCTGAGATGTGCGTTCTTCTTATGCTAAAGCAGGGCTTTCATTGCATGGAGACTGGTTAAAACAGGGAACTCTCAGTGATTATTTTCCACAATATGTCACCCTGAGCTGTCGCATCATGGGAAGCAGCACCAGGTGAATGGGAGCACTCAGGAGGGTGTGAATGGAACTCCTTCCCTGCAGGAAGGCAGTACCTCCTATACAGTCTCCTAATAGAAATATTAACAAGCAACGACTCTTGAAGTCCCATTGTAAAATCTGGGTTTCAAAGAGGTTTACAGACACCGCATCGCATAATTTGGGACTACTTTTTGGCTTCTACACTTTGGCATCTTGGAATGCGCTCACATTTTGTTCAGGAAGGCAGCAGCGAGGCAGACACTGCCCTGCACTGCTTGCAAAGCCATCAGACATCGAAAAGAAAACAACTCCTTTGAAGAATGCCATAGGGTGAGCTGGAAATGAGCGACCGTCCCTCCTCTCCCTCCCCTTTCCTTCTCCTCCCATCTTCTTCTTTCCATCTTTTAACCACAGCTTGGAAAACAGAAAAAGAGGTGAAAAAAGAGACAGATGTCGGCTGGTTCAGCATGATATATACTTGCTGGAAGAGATCCAGTAAGCCTGTGCTAGCTTTAATTGAATTCCTAATAGGATAGTTTTGCTTTGTTAACTGTCACCCGCAAGAAGCAGCTTTGCCATTTCCTTTAGGAGATACCAGACACGCCAAGTGCGGGCTTTAGAACATACAAATTAGTTCTGGGATGAATTCAGCCATCAAAAAAAAAAAAAAAAACAACAACAAAAAAAACCCCACGGGAAGTAATTTATGTGATTATACCTTTGGTTTAAGCTGTGTGGGCTGCCTTAAAAATCACACCTTGGTGCTCAAGCTTAAATAAAGCTCAGAATTCGGGGGGTGGGAGGGAACAGGGAGAGGTTGTTGTGCAGGAAGCAGGACTCACTGTGGGTCAGGGCTCCCCGGTATCCCTGCTGCCCAGCGTGGCCATTTTCTGCACCTGGCTTGTTTTCTCCCATGCTAATTAGCTCCTTAATGAAATTAATCTGGCAGAGGGATCTGCATCAACCACAAGCACACGCATAAGAGACTGAAGATCGGAAAATGGTAGGAATGCTATTGAAAAGCAAAGGGCCAAATCAAGAGAGTATTGCCACTTCTTGCCAAGGCCCTTGGAGATGCTGTGGGAAGAGCAGACATCCTCCGCAATGGCTCCCGACTGAATGCAACCATCGTAGCAAAAAACAAAGTATTCATACAATGCATTCATGTATATTTTGACACACTAGATAACAGGAGCGTTCTGCCGAGTCCATTTTGCTATCTGCCATTGGGAGTGTGATGCTTCAGGCACGAGCCTCTGATCTCTGCTCTCATCCCACTCGGTGGGGTTTTCTGTGCTGAACAAGCAGATGTTTTGAGAGAGGATTTTCATCCTTCACCACTAGAAGGGTTGTCTATTAAGTGCCTGATACTACCAGCATGAAATAACCTGTTTTATATTGTTTATATCTGAAATATGCATTGCTGGAGCACAGCTGAGCATTTGCTTTCTAACCGTCTTCCCCATAGAGAAGGCACAAGATCATCCCTAAGTTTTGGGGGATAGAGGTGGCTCGGAGAAGCCAGTTTGGAGCCTCAAGAGAAAAGATGCTCAGGATGATCCTATCCAGTGTTCCCCTTGGAAATGCTAAACACAACCTAGAGACCAACATTTCTTGTGATAATTCAACACGTGTGCACACTGTGCTGTTTCCCAGCACCACAACTTTACCCATTTGTGTGAGTCGGCTGCGGTGCGTTTGCTCCCCGGCGCAGTTTAACCTTAATCTGTCGTTTAGATGCTGCCATATGACTTCTCACACACAGCTTTAGCAACGCTTGGCTGTTTTGTTTTGTTTTGTTTTAAATAAAAAAACTCTTTTTTAGAGAGCCCGCCCCCTGGAATTACTCTTAGGTTGCACTGACCACTTTGGCCATCAGCTCTTATGTACTTTGGGCACGGTCTTAAAATTATACACATGGTTAAATGTTTCAGAATGAGGGTTTTTTGGCTGTTTCTGCCACTACACACCACAGGTTCAGACTGAGGAGACACCCAGAGACCTTCCCAGGAGCACACCTTCCCATACAACCCTGCCCGCAGTCATCTGGGTCCAGAAGACATCCGAGGGGGCTGAGAGGCAGATGAGGCTGCCCTTCCGATTTCCATTTTCTTAGGAAACAGAAAATTGACAAAAAAGAAAAGAAAAAAAAAAGGGAGAAAGAAAGAAAGAAAAACGATATTTGGCAGCGAGCAGAGGGTAAGGATCGCTGCCAAGGCCTGGACAGCTGTACCTTCTTCCCTAGCAAGTTGTGCGATCAGCGCGGGCTGTGCTGAAAGCCAAGAGGAGTTACCATAGCTGCCACATTGCATTGCACTGATCCTCCCTTTGGGAGACACCTTAAAGAAACAAACCCACCCTAACAGCTACGCGAGCGCTCGCGCCTCGCCGTGCATCAGAGGAAAACTATGGGTGACCTCTCCGGCGTGCTGCTTTGTTTTCTTCTCTTTTTTTCCTTCCCCCAAAACCCAGCATCTGAGGGCGAGCATCTGCTCCAAGGCGATGGGACAGGGGAGGAGGAGAGACACTTATGCCAAACCTTTTCCGCTTTCTGCTCGTGCACAAAAACTCCGCGTGGCTGCAGCAGTGCTCCCTCACCAGGGCCGTCTTGATGGCTCGAAATAACCCAGGAACTGGAGCAAAAACCCAGAGGGTCCCACCCTGTGCTGCATGGCTCTGTGTTTGGGAGAAGGTGCCCCAGCACAGGTTCTAAGCTGGTGGCTTTGATACATTACAAATCTTGCAGTGTTTCCTGGATGGGGCGTTGAAGTTAATGAGATGGCAGGGGACTGGGGAGAGGACACAGAGCATCCTTGTGGGTGAAACCTCTGCATTGTAATGTAATGGAGCACTCTCAGATTTCTTTTCAAACAGAAACAGAAAGTTGTTCTTTCTTCAGGGGAAAAGCAAGAGATCTATTTCAAGGTATCCCTGCTCTACCCATTCACAACGTGGCGTTTAAGATTTTTAGGTCATGGTCAAACAACATCCTGGCTTCCAAAGCTGCCTTTCACAGGAGCCTGCCACGTGTGCTTTTGCTGCCATTAAAAACCCATTATCCTTGAAAACATCTCCAGAATCTGTGCCCAGAGGCCTACCCACACCATGCCATGCCAAGCATCCTCCCTGCTGCATTGGGAGCGGGCAGAGGGACACGGGGTGCCCAATTGGTTACACAAATTCGGTGATGTACAGAGACCAACCAGCTACCTGCTGCACAGACAGCAGCTTCCCAGGCTCAGAGGGGTGTCTGACAGCACAGGTGAACAGCACAGCCCCCGGTCCCTTGCTGGCTCAGCATCTGCTGGCACTAGAGGGCAGGATGCACTGCATGAAAGAGCAAGGTGGACCACAGATTGCATTCCAAGAGCACACCTAACAGAGAGCAAGCCAGAGGCATCCTCACTGTGCAAAGCAATGAGGACACTCCGCAGCAGGCATCAGTGCAGTCCTATAGGTTGTTTAGCTCAGGGTCAGGGTACCAAATGGCACCAGGGGCTGTTTGCTGCTTTCCCAGCCGTGCAACTCGGGGTGAAACGTTTTGCCTTGCAAGGGGATGCTCTGAGCAGTGTTTGCTGACACTGCGTAGAAGCTTCTGTTCAAACGCATTTGGTGGATCAGCGCAGCAGGTACAGACAAGCTGTGCTGCAAATGCTGTAGCTCGCACTCTTGGAAGTAACATTTTTGTTGTGTACCAACCAGCTAGCACTCGGGCTCTTTAATGCTCTCTTCCTATATAGAAAATCTGCATTTCTGTTGGTGTTGTTAAAAATCACATTATTTCCATAGCACTGATATGTTTTTCTATGCGTACTATGAAGTCTGTACCATCCTCTCATCTCAATAGGAGATTTAAGACCAGCTCCAGACAAAACAACTATGGATTTACTCCAGTTCTTTATTATAGACATCCACATCAATAAATAACCAATATTTGAAAGATCACTCTGGACTGGCCCTGCTCAGCAATACTTCCTTCAGTGAAAATCTGTAGCATGCTAGATGTTGCAATCTGTGGTCTGAACACCAGGAAAACTCCTCTGGAGCCTTGCAGCTGAAGGTTGTGCCTGTAACCCTATGCTCAGCTGCAGGTAGGGGGGGTGTCCCACAAGACAGTAGATTACAGAGATGCAAGTGGGTGAAGGAGCCCTCTCACCCATCTGCTCTGGCTCTAGCCCATTTTGTGATGCAGCTTTTGGCGTGAGCTGTGCACATCTGTGCCCCGAGTGCCACAAGGTGCTTGGGCTCTGGTCATCAAGGGCGAAAGTCGAACCTACTCTTGGTTCAGATACAATTCGCCTGTGTAATTTTTGTTCATGCTTGATGCCTGCATTTCCCCCTCCGCAAAGCAATGCTAATGCTTTTAGTGCCTCTGTTGCCTGCCAGCCTTGTAATCCCTCCCCTACAAGACAGGAGCTCTGCTTGCAGTGTGTAGGCAGGGAAGGGACCTGCACAAAGCAACACTCTGGTTCCACTGGGGCCAAGCCCTGGGTTCAGCACTGCTGCCCACCCCGTGCCCCCAGCAGCCCGTCCCCCTCTCTGCATGGATTATCCATCCACTCTCGTGTATTTTTAGGTGCTTTTTTGCATCCCAGGGGGACCCAACTGCTGCCAAATGGAAAATGGCTCTGCACTGGGGCCGTTCTGAGAAGCCTATCTACAGCAATTTGTATGCATTTCACAGCTCCTCGCTCAGAGATCTAAATTGCAGATGTGCTCTTCAGATTTAGAAAGGGACAAAACGGAAGTAAAGAGGTTAAGCAGTGCTGTGAGTCACTCCAATACGCGACCTACTGTTGATTTAGAAACCTACCTCAGCAGTAAATACAGAACAAAGTTCTCCAAAATGTTTAACCTTTTGCATTCTGGCCAGCCAAACAAATAAATGAGAACAAAAATACCCTCGCCAGAGTCAGAAAAGCAACAATCCGTGGTGGGGTTAGTAGCAAAAAGAAAGCAACCCAAACGAGCGACCTACAGATGAGGGGGGGAAAGAAGAAAGAGGAGTAGACACAGAAGGCAGAGAGACAGGCACATGCATTAGCTGAGCTGATAATGAAGAACACAGTGCATGAAGGCTGTGCTGCTCCCTGGGAATGGTTCCAGGCCGCAGAGATACACAAGCAGCCATGTCCCAAATGAGTGTAAGGAGAGTGCTGGGCTTGGAGTTTAGGGCACAACGGGGAACAAAAGAAAAGGAAATACGGTCCAAACTACGCTTCTGCTGAAGACAGTCATAAAACTTCAGTCCAAGAGGCAAGGGCACCCACTCTGTAGGGGAGAGCAGTTTGCACCTGCAGCTGCATGGACACAATGAGGAACATCCAGTACAGTCTCAGATTATCTGCCCACTGGCAGTTTAGTTGTTTCTTTCCGGGGGTCTGGAAGCCTAGGTTGAATGTAAAACATGTCTGAGGTGTGTAATTCAGGAAAAAAGCTTGCTGCATAATTGCAAACAGGCGTAGCATGCAGGCTGACTCACCTACCAGAGAATTAGCTGCATGGCAGGCAGAGCAGAGGTCTTACTGTGCATGCAGGATGTGTGTGAATTGGTGTCGATGAAGCTCTGCAGAGGGCCGTGTGTGCATTGAGGTGCCCTTACCTCAGCTGTGGGAAGCCCTGCAAAAAAAAAAAAATGAAGACAGCTGAACCATGCAAACCCCTGCAATCTTGCTGAATGTCTCCAGTTCTGCCTTCAAAGCACAGGGTGTATCAGCGGAAGGAGAGCATTCCCTGGGATTTGAGGCACTGAGTGGGAGTTTAGAGAAAGGCCAGCATCTGCTGATCTCAGGGTACCATCAGGAGAATTCTACACAAAGATACTGAGGAGTTCATTTGGGCCAAAGCCATCCCGAGGACTCAGTTAAAGCAGAATTGCTGCAAAGCCATGCGGAGTCACCAGGGGAACTAGGAGGGCATTATAGTCCCAACAGTTGCAACGATCTGAAAACTGATGAGCAAGCATTTTTGGCATAAATCAGACTTTCCTTAAATACAGAGATGTGCTGTAAGTCCGAGGACACTGCACTGCGGTTTGCAAATCACCTAAGAATGGGTGGAAATGGAGATGCATTCAAAAAGAACCATTTTGGTCAGCAGGGGACTTCAAGAAAATGCCAATAAGGAAAAGCTAAGGTTTGATGTGGTAACAGCAAGAGAGGTTTCTGGTGCAGTGAGGAAAGCAGGTTGCTCACCAGATGCTGTTGAGCCAGGAGTGTTCCTAAATGGTAGGCATTTTCAGAGATGCATTTCTGTACCCTCCCTCCCCTATCTTTTTCTTTTTCTACCTTTTGACGTAGATCTTCAGACACCGGTATTTGTCTGCAACAAGTAGACACAAAACTTGTGGGATTCTCTTTTTTTGCTGCAGCCCCTCTTGAAAAAATGCAATGAGATCTCAGAAAACACCTTCACCTTTTTGCAGGGTAACCAGAGCAGGTGACAGTGGTGTTGGGATGGGAGCCATTCACAGGGCATTAGGATCCAGTGAGCTGTTGTCAGCTTCCTCTGAGGTGGGATCCATCATACAGGAAGAGGATTTCGTGCTGTTTTTGGGAGGGAGTGTGATCAGTGAGGTTACAGAGAGCTGCTGGAGCCTATGTGCTCACATATCTGTTGCTGGTATTGAACCTAAACACCAGCAAGGAGCCCAAAACTGGGTAAAGAACATGAAGCAAAGCTGGGGGAATGTGAAATGAGAATGGGGCTCATCTCCTCTGCTCTCATCTTGGCCACAGCAAGTGATGGAGCAAGGAGAGCTGAGGGAGCAGCAGGGCAGGAGGAGCCTGGGAGGCCATGAGCAGAGGAAGCAGGAGACTCCGGGAACCAGGAATGAGCCGAGAGGAAAAAAGAGCAGCTTGGACTGGGCTGTGTCACAGAGGGAGGCTGAGACTGAGCAGGCAGCAAGCTAACATGAAGAGCCTGCTCCCAGAGCAGACTGCTGCCTCGCTACGTAGGCTGTGGTGTCTTGTCAGCAAAGGAAAGGACTAACATGGCCAAGCACAAGCTGGAGCATGAAAAAATTATTTCATCCTCACTGCCCACTCTGCACCAGAGCACCCAAAGAACTCGGCCTTCAGATTGACACTATCACTTTCCTCTGGCCTGTTATTAGAGAAGTAACACGTTCTGCTGGACAGACTGGAACTGGAAGGTGAGGTTAAGAAGTGTAGGGCCCCTCCAGAGTGGATGGTTTTTGTTTGAAGAGCACTGCTCAGCCCTTTAGAAAGTACCACCCTGTGTTCATGTCTGAGATTCTTGATATTTAATAGCTTCTTCAATCCCTTGATAAGCTTCTTTGAGCTGTAATGTGCAAGACCAAGATGAAGAGGGATTAAGCAACATTAGCATGTTCTTAAGTGTGCAACAGGAAGTCCAGGAAAAATCACAGGCTGGTGCAAGAGCAGACCCTGTGTACATCCTGTTACTGCAGCATCCCCAGGCCATCTCCACAGACATCAACCACCACTTCCCTGCACCTGCAACCAAAGAAGACTTCCCACCAGAATAGCTCCCTGTAGTAGGAGGATCCTTGCCCAAGGAGGCTGTGGATGCCCCATCCCTTCAGGCATTCAAGTCCAGGCTGGATGTGGCTCTGGGCAGCCTGGGCTGCTGGTTGGTGACCCTGCACATTGCAGGGGATAGGAACTGGGTGAGCATTGTGGTCCTTTTCAACCCAGGCCATCCTGTGATTCTATGATTCTATGAATACTGGAATGCTTTATTGCCTGAACACAAACCTTTGCTCCACATGGGCAGGGCAGCATAATTACTCCTGCCCTAGAGATGCTATAGACCAGAAGCAGCACCCAAGTACTCTTAGCCTTTTCCCAGATCATCTGAGAGCAAAGCTGCCTCATCTACCACTTTTACTGCAGTGAACAAGCAATCCTCTTTCCCTTTCCCGGAAAGGTAGCCCACAAGCATCCCCCTTGTCTCTCTCATGCCGAGGAGCAATCCTCAGCCAACAAGACAGCTTACCTGGGCCTCAACTCCACTCTGGTCTCCTAGAAGTGGGATTGTGCTGATTGTATCAGAAGTGATCCCCTGGTCACTCAGGGAGTCCCCAAAGCTGAGTGCCTGCATGTATTCTACCCAGACAGACACAGACCACCAGTTGCTACAGTCACAGTCTAGCTCATGTAACCAGGCACAGCTCCAGCAAAAGCAGTAAATCCAACTCCTCCTTTGGTTAATAAATGCAAGTGGTTCAAGTGGTTTGCACTGGAGAAACCTGACAGCCCCATCTCCTGGACTTAAGCACACCCTGTGGGCAGAAACAGAGAGGATAAGTGAAGTGATTGGAGCAGGGAGATATATTGTTGGAAAGAAAAAGAAAGGCAGCAATTCTGTATAGTGCCTGGGGTTGCTGTGAGAGTGCTCATTTCACATGCCAATTTTCTTATCTCAGCAGTACCCATTTGGGGGGCAACATGCAAACACATGAAGAGGAGTATCTTCCTTCACACCCATCAGGATGCTTTTCCAGCACTCCAGTGGAATGACTGAGGAGTGTTTGCTAAAGAGGGACTGGGGGTGGGGGTGGGGGGGGAAGGAAAGGAAGAAGGTATTTAATAACTCCCAAATCATTTTTAAAAAATCATTAGCTATTATTTCAGCTGTGTGACCTCCTGAAGGGACTTTCTAGAGGGCCAGATTATGCAGTCAACTAAAAATATAAATAAGTGAAGTGAGGGCAGAGATCACTTTGCTCAGCCAATTTGTGTGGGATGTCAGGTTAAGCTTCCTGTAGGGTGCATGCATGCGCTTCCTGGACACGAGTGTGGCCCAACAGCTCCCCTAATCTGAGGACACCTCCCCTGTCAGTAGATATGGCACCAGTAATGAGTCACCATTTTCATTTCTGTAGTGCTGGTTTCCAGATATGCCTTGCTAGTCCTGCAGGAAACGGAGCACATCACATCGCTGCAAGATTTCCAGCTGCAGTTCAAGCTGCCTATGGCTTCAGATGCTAGTTCTCAGCTAGGCATGCTTCTCCGGGTAAACTTCTAAATCTTCTTTATCCTTCCCAGCTGAAGGATTCAGTGTGGGTAGGGGAAGCTTTGGAACTCCTTCCCATTCTATTTACGGTTACACCAAGGGTCCTGCTGAACACACAGACCTCTGTGGTATCCCTATGGCTGCAGTCCACCATAGCTGCAAAAAGCATCTTTAACACATGAGAAGTGCAGAGGAGTGAAGTTACTACAAACACCTTGTGTTCCTCCGCATCTACAGTATCACAGATGTGGAGGAGCATGCCTATACATTTCTCTGCATACAGGTTGACCATTATTTCCTCATACCATCCCTGCATACAGTCTGATTTCTCACTTCTGCTGCTGGACTGAATGTGCAGCCTGCCCTACCCTTCGCAAACCATTCTGTATGTAAGAAGCTGAAGGAAACATTTTCCTGCACTGAAAACACAAGCTGCGTGTAAAACTTGATTGTATAGAGTGGAAAAGCTGTTCAGCACCAGTTGCAAACGCAGGCAAGTCAGATGAGAGACACGTGAGCAGCATTTTCAGGGAAAGTCCCTGATTTAGGGGAGAATAGGCTTAGCTCAGGTCTGCATGCCCTGGAACTCTCAGTCTGCACATCCTACGGCAGCTTGTGAAATACAGAGAGGAACAACGTTGCCAAAGTCAAAGCACAAAGCCTTTGTTTTGAACAGATGCAGAGAGCTCCTCTCCCTCTCCCAGAAAGGAGACTGCATCAGTACCACTGTAATACAGGTTATTAGCTCAGTAGGAAACTAGCAGGGTTCAGATTCAAAGGCTCAGACAAGTCCAGCTTGCAGCTGGCAAACCTAAACAAGACCAGCCAGCTGGCTGAGTCATCCACACAGCAATTTGGTAGAAAATGTTGACTTAACCCATTCATATAGTTACCCAAATCCAAAAACCCTGGCAAGTAGAGTCAAGGAAATGTACATCCGCCTTCTGCACAATGACAGACTGGAAAAGATTGTGTAAACCAATTTTCCAGGGCTTTTTATAGACTTCTGTGTTCGTGTTACGTACAATTCAAATTCTTGGTAGTCATTTGTTAGGCTGCTCTGATTCAGCAAAGCACATGACACATCCTCAGTGCATGTACTAAATCCCACTGAAGTCATGGGGGCTAGAGGCACTCGGTTAGAAATCAGGCATGTGATTGAATGCTTTACTAAATGAAGGCAAGCTAAGGACAAGCTGGCTTTCTTTTTTCTTTTCTTTTTTCTTTTTTTCTTTTTCTTTTTTTTTTTTTTTCCTTAACAGCCAAATTGCTTCTTAAGCAGAGAGGTTTCCTCTCCGCATGTTTCTTCCTCCAGAAGTTTGAACTTGTTGGAGTGAGAATGTCTGATCGCCTTCTTAAAAAGCAGTAAGTGAACGACTGGCTTCTTATTTCTCCTCTCCAAGCCAGAAAGTTTAGATGTGTGGTGGAAAACTCTAAAGAGAGCTTTAAAGTCTCTGCAGGATAGCTTATCTATGCAAACTTGAAACAGCAACACAGAAAGCTGGTAGATGGCAATCACCATCTTTGGTGATTGTTGGTGGCAAACACCACTTTGGTGTTCACTCCCAGCTCACTGATATGTGAGCCTTGAGAAGAGGCTGGCAAGAAGGAAGGGTAGAAGAAAGGAGATGTCAGGCTTGCTTATAAACACTGGGGAGAAAGAAGAGTGGCACCTGGGGACAAGGTTGAAGAATGAGGTCTAGAGGGCTGGTTTTAAGCTTTGACAGTGACTGTAGAGGTGATGGAAAGGGTTCTATATGCAGCAAATGCTGTAAGAACTGATGTAGTAGTGATGCACAGCAGATGAGGGCTCTTGCCAGGCTTACAAGTGTGTTAATGTAGCTGCTGGATCCCTGAAGGCAGCAAGAAATAGCCTCTGGCACTAGCAAATCATGAGTGCAAAGCAAGCTGTGCTCTACCAGCATGTGCACTCAAAGTCATGACAGTCATTCCCCAAGCATGGGGACAGCCATTTATGGGGTGTCTGTAAGAGAGTGCAGCTGACCTGTTCTGCACTGGGGCTCCTGCCCTGAGGCTGATGGTGGCATTGCATGAGCTCTGCCCACCCCCACCCTGCACATGACCTGATTGATGGCTGCCTGAGGCATGTCACGGTTAGCATCACTGCTGGAGTGCCTCATTCAATGTCAAGAACCTTTTACCACGGCAGGATTGTTTGGTATATAAAGTGCAACTCCCTCTGCATGAGGGCAACACCCAGTAACCCCACATATTTTAAAGAGTTGGACTATTCTTGCCATAAAAAAGATCAGAGTGTCTTTATTGACTGCAGTGGAGTTAAACTGGTTTATTCCAAGTGAGAATTTGGCCCCTTGACTTCAATGAAGCTGCGCTGATTAATCCCAGATGGAGACCTGGCCTGGTACAATCCCGTCCAAAAATCCTGGCAGATTAGTAACACACACACACTGAATCACCACCGTTACTCAGAGTCTGGGTGGTTATCAAAAACCTGCACCTGCTGCAGTGGGAAACACTGCAACTGCAATTGCTGACTTCAGGGACCAGGGTGTGGTGAGTGAGGGCACATTCTTCAAACACTGCCTCATGCAAGGGAGGAGATGCCAAAGCAGCACGCTTTCCTCTGCAAATATTTGGGAATGTGGTCTGGGATGTAAGTGCTGGCTCTGATAAAACCCAGGTATGGTGGCAGGGAGCTTGCTGGGCAAGGAGATGGGGAAATCCTGCTCCTTCTTTTTCTGCAATGCTCTGGGTTGCTCCTGGGTTTTTCTGCAATGCTCTGTAAAGATCCTCAGTATAAAAAATGAGAATGAAATCCCCTCAGCTTCAGGGAATCTGTCCTGGCATCAGATTGAAGCGCCAGTTGTGAACGCAGCTCCAGGCAGCAAAGGGGAGATTTTGCTACACTCCAGATCCCCACTTCAAATGCAAAAAAAATCCACCCCAAAAAGCACATCTTTTTTGCAGCAATCATCCCCAAGATTCCCTCAGGGTAGGCAGTTTTGCTTCCTGGCGTTCCAGGAACAAGCGTTGTCCTAATGAGGAATGGACCTACTGAAAACCAAAAGGACTTCACTTTCACAGCAACATGCATACATTCCCATACAGACACACGTGTGGTTGTAGGGGGGCACTGAAGCTGTGCCTCGTGTTACAGTGTGAAGAAACACCGAAATAAACCTCTTCAAAGACTGATATTGATGGTTTTTTTGGTCGGGTGGTAGAAACACAGGGTGAGCAATAAGTAGCCCACCTTCCCAGCACGTTACCCATGCACAGTTGTTACCCATGGCTAAAGGATGACAATACCCCTTCCCATCTGGCTGGCTGGAGGTGCCCCTCATTTGCTCCGAGGCAATGTCACATAGGTCGAGGTGACAAAAAGGGGCTCAGCATTGCGTGCAGAGAAGGCACGGCATCACAGTCAGGAAGAAGAAATGCCTAAGCTTGCAGTTTGCTTGCTCCAGCTCTGCCTTCCAAGCGTTTCTGAAGTCAGGCATCTGGAACATGATGTAATCTGAAGATTGATCAGCAACAGCACACGAACAGCTGTGCACATCTGGCATACAGGTGTTTCGGCTGCTATTTGTCAGGAACTGTATCGAATATTAAAAAGCATCTCAAGTTCATAAGGAAACCTTACCTGTCCTGCAGATTGTTCACAGAAGCGCGCAGAATGCCATTGATTTTATGCAAACTCTTTCTGCATTTTTCTGGGTGGCCCAAGTTTTTATGTTTTTATAGTTAATAACAAGTTCGAACCAGAGATATTCCTGTGAAGTGGGGTTTTCACTGTTAATACCAATGGCATTAAGCCACCAGTGGAATTAGTTGAGTTAGTTGTAATGGATAGCTGCTGTCATCCACTTGCTGATTTACTCTTAGGAGGCAACGTTGTTAAGTACTCATACATGGCCTTTGTGCTGCACTGATGAACAGAAAGCAGCCAGCAGTACCCTTTGTGCTTGCCTACCTATGGATGCTGCAAGGCTTGCTCCAGTGTCCCTGAGCCACAAAAAGACATTTCCTCCTCCCCACGGAGATGCTGCCACTGAGGAAGTTTGCAGACTGCAGCGGAATATATGCTGCACACAGGAAAGAGGAAGAGAGCAGGGAAGGTGCTGGCTGAGCCCCGAAAGAGCTCGCTTGGAAGAAGAATAAAGCTGCAGATGTATATATTTATTCTTGGAGTAGGTGTTTTTCCTAGAATTTCAGTTATTTTGGCAGGAGTGGAGAGGGGAGGAGAAAATGCTTCCTTTTGTCCAATATTCTTTGCTTTTCCGAAATGGGATGGAGGCAGGAGGTGTTTTTACAGCCTTTGTTGTAGAGAGGGACCAGAGACATTCACTCTGACCACCAGCACTGTCAGAGCATGTTGCATATCATGCTGCATGAAGCCCAAGCCGCCCATAGCCACAGCTCCACATATTTCCAAAAGCAAGGAGGACCCTGCAACTAATATTTTCCACCTGGATATTCTCAACCAGCCTACCAGAACATGATATATTTTACTTTGCATACAGCTTAGCACATATACGTGGTCAGTCACCATAGCTGAGCCCATAAACTGTAACAACAGGTCATGCAGCTGTGTCCTAAAGCATACTAAGCCCTAGTTTGCAAGCTGGATAGGATGGGCATCACACGAGTCTGTTGCAGTGAGCATCTCAGTAGAAATGTATGGCTCATGCCTGACCACTTCATCTTCCTTATCTGATTTCTGTGCGGTGTATTTCCATCGCTTCAGCACTGATCTGGCTGGCCCAAGCATGCAGTAGGCGTTGTTTCAGGCAGGGAGAACCAAACGCCTGCCTGGAACTGCTTATGGGCTGACAGTTGAAACCCTTATTGATATGGGATGCCTCGAGGCTGGAGAATCAGAGAGGCTCAAAAAGCAGAGGGAGCAAAAAGAACTGCACTCATCTGCACAAACTTCATCAGCTTCAAAGCCATTGTTTAAGGACACGTGTGCATCTATGTATGCTACCTCCCTCCCCGTCCCTACTTGTTTTAGCAGAGCTGCCCAAGAAGAAAACATCATTTCCTGCCTTCTCCCTCTCCCTGTTCCTCTCTCTATTCCACACCTTTCTGATGCAAAGCCAGGCTCGTCTCTGAGTGCCCACAGGGAGGGGAGCAGAGAGGAGCCAGGGAAGCAGCACGGACACAGGCTTTGCTGCAGCATCATTCAGGATGGCTGGAGGCGGCCCCTGGCCATCCCTTGCCCCTTGCACCACGGGTCCTTGTGTGAGGCAGGAGATGCTGGTGGTGTCCCCAAGCGCTCGCTCTTCAGAGCCACCCACGAGGCAGCTGGGCAGAGCTGAGGACAGAGCTTGCAACGGTCCTTTCAGAATTTCGAAACAGCTCTGCTTTTTCCTGCTCCAACTGCTCATTAACAGCTTCCGGCTTTTGGCAATTTCTAGCAGCGCTTTCAGTGATGTACTGCCAAGATTTTAACAAGGGGCTCCCACAAACCTACCTCCTCCTCCAGCTGCGACGAACCCCACTGCCCCAGAGAGGCCAAGGCTTGGACTGTGGAGGAGTGCAGGGCTGGGGGAACTGTTCCTTTGGGGGACTCTTTCCTGTTTAAAGCTTTTATTTTTCCTTCTTTTTTTTTTTCTTTTCTGGCAAGGGAGGGATGCAGCACCTTGGAGCAAACACTGACTGCCAGGAGGTTGCTGCAGAGAGGCAGGACATAACGCAGAAACCCTGAGAGCCCCAGCAGCAAAACACTTCATTGCAGAGCCCTCACTTGTCCTCCCTGTTGAGAGGCCAGCCCCAAGCAATGGGCTTTATATCTGGGCTGCAAAAATCAGCCACTGGCCAAAATGCTGAAGATGTGCCTTTCTCTAAGTGTTCTGAGACCCCAGAGGGAACGATCTTTCTGCTGGAAGTGGTTGAATGCACGAGTTTGTGTGATTTTAAGTGGTAAAGATAGAGCATACTTAAGTGATAAGTGGAAGGGAAGTTTAACAGGAGCCAAGGGAACTTTGAGATCAGAGTATGCAGAGGTGTTATGCTTGTTTGTGAGAGATGGAGATGTTTCTTTTACCCCAGAGAGCTCAGCCTAGCAGCAGTGCACCTGAACACAGAAAAACAGGATATCTCACTTTAAGTAAGAACTGGGTGCAAGAAGGACAACTGCATGATGGACACCAAAACTGTAAATTATGGAGCATTCAAAAGACAGCCAATTGACTGCTGGTGTAACACATTAATAGATAAACCTATAGCTTATACATTAATATACAAATATTAAATGCAGCTTGTTCTAGTGAAAACTACAGCATGAACTTCACTAGATCTGTGCAAACCAATGGTATCTTGTTAGCTATTAAAGTATTTTCTGCATTTTGTTCAATTCTTTTTTCCTCCTCGTTTAATTGAAACTATTCCTCAAACTAGAAAGACAAACAGAGACAGATAGTTTGCAGCACTGTAATACTGGACTTACGGTGTTGGCAGCTCTACAGGGACCACAAGCCCTGGTGCAGATAATGCCTATTGAGGTAGGTAACCACAGCTACAAAAGAGCCATTCTGCAGGAGAGTAAGAAAAGAAAAAAGAATTAATGAAGGTTATTTGGGGGGTTGCGGGGCCCAGGGTTTGGGCTTGCTTTTTGGTGTTGCATCTTTAGGATCTTTCACCATGAACAGCGAGGTGTGAGCAAGCCTTCGGCTTTTCTTAGCAGCGGACAGGCTGGGCTGGTGAGACAGAAGCGGGCTTGGGGAGAGGAGGATGGAAAGGATTAAATCTCCTTCCAGACAGGCCGTATGTTTGCTTTTTCCACCTCCCTGTCAAACAGTTAGTCACACTCCTGATACCAAACCGGGGAGCTGCGGGACACAGGGAGGAGGATATTTTCTCTTGGACCAGCCACGGGCAGACAAATCCTGCAAGGTCTGGAAAGTCTGGGGTAAATTAGATTAGAGGCTTTCCTCTAGACATTGATAGGCTCTTGAGGTGGGGGTACGTTTGGAGAGAGCAAGGGGGGCCCTGCGGCTTGGGAATGAACAACTGCGAAGGATATGTTTTTAAATGGTTTCCCAGCTGTAAGATGCACATAATTGTGGCTTTCCTTCATCTGGGAGACTTCAAGAGCGGATGGTTGATAAGAGTTCATACCAGCAAAGGCAGAAAAACACAAGCCAAGGTATCTGGTTTCAGTCTGTCCGTACCCGCAGCATTAGATCTGATTTTGTCCTTCTCCCCTCACTGCATGTACACAATTATCTGAATTCCTTTCTCCACTGCTTCCTCTCCTCTGAAGTCTTGCAGGCTGGCCCTTGTGCCTTTTTCTCTGAGGGCTGTACTTGCATGCTGTGTAAGAGACAGCCGTGCAATTGGTCTCTCTCCATTCAGGGTCAACTTTTGCCACCATAGGGCTGCATCTACAAGGACCCATGCTCCCTGGAGGGCAGAGAACCACCAGGGCGATGGGAACTTATACTCCATCCACCTCTTTTAGTCTTTTTCTGATGGGAAACAGCCTGTCTAATGACCTAACTGCTGAAAAGTGCCATTCCTTTGTGCCTTAGTTTACCCTTTGTTCTTATATTCTGCTATTTGCCTCCAGCAGTGCTCAGAAAGAAGGCCCCCAACCCTTGTACTGCAAATGGTGCATCTCAAGGACTATTACACCATTTTGGGATGGTTTCCTGGACAACTCTGTGGGCAGCAGATATCATTGAGGACACGGCCTAAACATTGCTTTTCCACCTCAAACAGCTGTCCCATTCTTCACACCCAGCAGCCCCGTGGTTGAGCAGAAGAGGGACCTTTCCTGACATTATTCTATGGGCAAATTGGCCTCCTAAAATAAGACTCTCAATCCTTCTCTGGGATTGCCACACGCTGGTTTTTCCCCCACAAAGGACAACACACAATTGCCTGCTCACAAAAGCCTTGACTCCGCTGTGATATTTTTCCTGAAAGGCTGCATTTCTGAACCACCTAAATGACAAAAAAAAGTTTTAAATGTAAACTTATGTCTACTTTGTCTCTGTACACTGCTCTGCAAGGTGATTTTAGAATATCCCTTTGGTATCTAATGATGTGAGGCATAGGTTTATGTAGAACCTTTCTTTCTTAGATTTTACTACAATACCAGTTTGCATATAGTGTCTGTATTTATGCACAGTTTATATGTACAGATATGGGTTTCCAATCTCTACACAGACTCATGAACACGCCTCAAGAACTGAAGAATTCAGTTAAAAAAATCCAGCGTGTTTTGATTTGGGTCTATTTGATCCGAGTTACACGTAGAAATGTCAGCATAGAAATTGCACAGATGAAAATTCTTTTCCAGAATTGCCTTTGAAAATTCTTCTGAAGTCCCTCAAGCCAGCTGTCAGCACCATCAGAGCAGCATCTCATGGTATGGGGTTGCCCTTTACCCAGGTAGGGAACAAACCAAAACTCCAGAACAAACCAAAGCCCCATCATTCTCTTTCCAGTCCAGAGGACATAGGTCTGTTGCATATTGTCTTCAGCAGCCAACAGTGGTTAAAACTGTTCTTAGGAATCCTCAACTTCACCTAGGAGTGACCGTGATGGATGAGATGCACAGGGCAAGGGCTCACTTCAGTGGTGCACAAGCCCTGAGTAACAGGGATTTGAGCTGGTTACAGACTTTTCTCCTCTACTTTCACCCTACACAACAGGAAATCAGAGCAGTTTTCATCTGCAAACCACAGCTTGCAGCCCACCTCTGTTTTTCCAGCTTTCCTAATCTGCAGGAGCAATAGCAACAAGGACACAGCTATGTGTTTTGCTTCATCCTAAGAGCATCAGATAACCTGGTTTGTCTGTGTATGTCCCAGTGTGCTGGCCACGAGGCTCCTGGCAGGCAGCACCTTGCCTCCACCTTAACACCTCTCTCCTGCAAGCTTAACAAATATACAATAAAATCTAAGCCAAAGAAAATCCCCACTCCTTCTGCCTCAGGTCTGCTTCATATGGCACACAAAGACAGTCACACTGTGTGTTTCCTCCAGGTGGGACACTGCTTTGCAAACTGGGTGTATAATCAAAGAATATATGGATGTTATAATTAACAAATATACAAGAAAGTTAGGGTAAACAGGTTTTCATGCTAAAGAATGGATGGAAAACTTACCCCCATCTCAGGCTCACTGAGAAGACTCCAAAAGAGATCCTTCCCCAGTGCTAGTTATGGGGTCTAGGAGAGGTGGGAGCATTGCCTTCACCTGTGCTCCCAGTGCTGAGTCATTGCTCACCTCAGGTGGTCAATCAGAGGTTCAGGATTCAGCAGTTCCCATACACTGGGCAACAGGCACGCTGCCTGCTAGCCTCCCACCCATTGCCAGCACAGCACTCATGAGGAAGCTCTTAGCATTTTGGAGCACGGCTATTTTCCACTTTCCCTTTGCTCTGAAAGAGCTGGACTATTTTTCGCCTACCCTCCAGACAACAAAAACAACAACAAGAAGAATCACCTTCAGGCATGGAAAAGTTTCAGTTCAAGCAGCACAAGCTTCGGAAAGATACGAACAGATAAAAAACAGGAGGCTGGAAGGCAAAGCTTACAGACCTGACCATGCTTATGCCACTGATGCTTGCAGTATGCTTTTTTGAAGCTATTATTCCCAAGACAGCTAGAAGTGGTGGCCCACAGTTCACAAAGCTCAGGAATGAGCAAGGTTAAGGGTTAGGATGGGTGTTTGAGATCAGCACTTGGTGATGGCAATCCCTGCTAGGTTAGATGATTGCAGTGTCCCCAGCAGGACCCTCCTGGCTATCTCAGACCTCTGCACTTCAAGCTGCCACGTAGGCTTTAATAGCTGTTTTTATGGCCAGAAGTAGTCCAAATTTAGGTTTTCCAGCCTGAAAGTCAAGGCATTGAGATCCATCTACCCCTCCAGCCCAATTTCTGGAGCAGCTTGCTTTGGCATTTCAAAAATTCACATCAGCTCTTGCTGACTTTTTCTCTCCAAAGACACAGGCATGGATACATGCACCCCATGTCACGATTTGCATTGTTTGCTGTTGTTCTCCCCATCTCCAATGTGCCCATGGGGCAATGCACACGCAGTGCTTCTGTAGCGAGTGGGCAAACTGGGGCTATGAAAGAATGGAGTAACCCATCCAGTCACATTTATTTGTTTTGAAAAATTCTGAAGGGCAGCTGCTACTCAGTGCTGATGGAAACATTTTGTTGATTTTCTAGAGCAAGAGCATCTCCTTTCGTGCTGTAACCAAACGGTGTTTGAACCCAGTGCTAGAACTTCTCCAGAATAATTTGGCTACATCATATTTTCCCTTCTCTTTATGAATATACAGAGAGTCTCCAACCCTGAAAATGCACACCTGGGTAACAATGACTGGAGAGGTCACTGTCTAAAATGCTTGCCCAGTCTTGCACAGGTGTTATCTCCAGGCAATCCAGGAGGGGATTTTTTCTTCCCCATTCACCCCATGACATCTTACTGCCAACAGAAGTGGAAAAAGGAAGGAACGCATGGGGAAGGGGGCCCTGCAGCCTTTCCTTGGGCAGGCGAACAGGCTTCTGTTGTAGGTTTCCCTATATTTATGTCTTCCATTAACTTTCATGTTGGGAGGATGAGTTTTGAGATTATGGGGAACTCCATCGGGGTTTATTTGGGCTTGTTCAACATTTGCTTCCATGGCATGTGTTCTATGGAGGAAGACTGCAGATCTCTTTTGTCACTTGTGTCCAGCATCACTGCATGCTTTCCTCATGCCCTGCCTCTCGACTGCAGGCAGCCCTCTTGCTCACCAGTCACCAAGCAGAAAAATCCCTTCCTGCTCTAAACCATCAGAGTCTATCAGGAAACAAACTTTCAAGTTAACATCCCATTAAAAATGAATGGTCTGAGGATGCTTGAAGTGCAGGCACGTTCTGGGCAGGGAGACTTCAAAGGAGGCAAAAAAACAGCAGTGGAGGCTGTGCTGAATAGGCATTGCATCTGGGACACCATGTAACCTCGTTAGTCAAGACTTGTGCAGCTGCATGCAGGGCCAGTTAGATGTGTGCCTGCTGATATAACTTGTAAGAAACCCACAATTGCAATTCAAGCCCCATTCAGCAGCAAAGGATGCTCATTCAGGAGCTGCATCCCCTCCAGAGGCAGCAACACCGACCCAGGGACACAGGCATTATATGCCTTGCACTAGCACCCTAAACAGCGCTGAGGTCTCAGCTTTGACCCATGCTGCTTTTCACTTTCTTGAGATGAAGACGAACGGGGAATGAAATAGTCTATAAACTTCTCAGTAACTGCCAAAACCAGTACCTGGTGGTGCAGGGCAAGCAGCTGGCATTTCCTGCACCATGCCACTATTTGTGCCTCTCATCTGCCCCTCGCTGCCCACTCCCAGCATGGCTAGAAGCACAAAGAAAGGGATAGGGCCTCATGGCCCCAGGCTGGGCTGGGACCTTCCTGATGGAGTTTTGGCTAGCTGAAAGTAACATGGAGAGAAAGAAGGCAGCTCCTGGATGCAGAGCCATTGTTGGCGTTTCCAACTTTAAATCTAGCTCAAAAATCATCCTTATGTATATATACACACATATATATATTATGTATACAAATACTTAAAAGTTTTTCCAGTGATTTCCTATTGCTTTTGCATTCTTGGCTGTGTTATGGAAATGATTTCAATCCCTCGTAATCAAACCCAACCCTAATGCTCTATAATTGAAGACGTTGGGGACCTGTAGCAAAAATTTCCTCCAGCCAAGGCCCTGTTGATGCTACCTTACATCAAGCCTGCAGTTCTCAGCTGCTGTGGTTTCCATCCTGTATTCCTGAGCTGGGGAATTGTTTAAAAGAAATTTATTATAAAAAAAAAAGATCAGCGAGTCCTCAGCTGACTGAATGGCAGCCTGTGTCATAACAAGAACTGCGCTGGGTCTGCAGAGCAGAACAGCTATATTTTGTGTTATGTGCTGTGGGATAACAGAATCCTTGGAAATTACGTTCAGCAGAGGGCTTCACTGTGTACCATCTCAGTCCAGACACTGTAACCACGCGTAGCTGTTGTGTAATGTTATGCCCTTCAGCTGAAGGATCACAAACTGCTTTATGGGCACTAGTTAATTCCAACCCACATGCCCACGTGTAAAAGGAGTGAGGATGTACAGCAGTTTCTCATTCAAGGAAACCAAGGCACATGAAGAAACATGACTCATCTCACTGTTTCTCTGCCTGCCATGAATATTTCTACTCACCCCACCACCAAAGTAAGTCCCTCACACTGCAGGCGGATGCCCACCCCCTCCTGTTACCATTTCCATACTTTCAAACTTGCTTGATCACCTGGTCTCATGTTTCCCATCATGGGGTCCATGAAGCATTAGTGAGATGTAAGAAAGGGACTCACATACAAACCCAAATCCAAAACACAGACTCACACACAAGACGGGGGGACAGCAAAATGAAGAAAGGAACAGGCTGCATTTGACTTGTCACTTGCTTGTGAAAGCGTTCCATGGTAGCACTGCCACACGAGATGGCATGCTATTTTTTTTTCTAGGTCTAGTCCTGGGGTTAAAAAGAAAGCAATGTAGCCTGTGCTCCTGTCCTTCACCTGGATCCACTGCAACACCAGATAGCACACAGCTTGTGTAATGCTGTAATGGGGTGATAATAGCAGCGTTGCAGTCTTTGCCTACAGCAAATGAGAATGAGTCCAAATACAGCAGCCACAGCAATAAGGGGAAAGAAATGCTTACTTCTGGGAGGCCTCAGGTACACAGGGATGTCCAACAAGAGATACTCTCACTTCTACTGCCAGTCCTTAAATGAAGGCTGGGAAGGGGTGGATCCTGGTTCCAGCCTTTCTGGTCACTCAAGTGCATTGCATGCAGCTGAGCTCCCCTGGGTTGGCCCTGCCTTCCCACCAGGTGCTCAATCACTGCCTTAGCATTGCCCCTACAGCTCTTTAGACCCATTCCTACAAACCTCAAGTGTTGGAGATCACGCTGTACAGAAGATAAGAGATGGCCTGCTGCTTGGTCTGATCTGCTAACTTTACACTGCAGAAAAAATAACCCAAAACAACAGCATGGGAGGGTCGCTCTCAAGACATATGTGGGCTGCGAGTTCTTTTGGCACTGGCTGTCCAGGAATATGTGACCGTGCCCATTCTGTGAATCAGAGCCAAGGGAGACAAGGTGTCCTCCTCCTCCCTTTGTTTTATATCTCTTTCAGAGCCCCTACATGCCCTCTAGCTGGGGCTGCAGCAGCGTGAGCATTATGAATGGGCTGGTCTGCCATCCACAGGACATGCAAACCACTGCTGCTCACACACCCCAAGCAGTTCAGCTTTCCTAAGTGGTCCTGGGAAGCTTGTCAAATCCTGAGCTCGGCTGCAGAATGTGGTTGTAATTAGATAATTAATAATTTTGAGAAGGAAAGGAGAGGAAATAAGCTAAATGGAAGCTTTCCTTAGTGAGGAAATAATTATATCTTTTTGATATATGAGCTGAGGCGGCTTTCTGGAGGCAGCGCCAGCAGCTTGCACGAAGAGCCATCCCTCCCCCAGGTTAGATGGGACATCCCGTGGGCGCAGGCTTTGTCCCACCAGCCTGCAAACGAGCAGCAGCAGGTTGCTGCAGCCCGCAGCCAGCCCTGAAAGCAATGGGGCTCTGTGACACGCAGCTGCACCTTGCCACATCTCTGAGAGCAGAGCAGAGGCAGTGACAATATGTAAGGTTACTAGAAGCCATGTGGATAAGGGGCTGAGCATCACAGCCCTTGGGGCTGGAGGAGCTGCTGCAAGCATAGGGGGGTTTCCATAGAAGCATTACTCCTGCCTATGGGTTCAGCAGACTGCATACTCATGCACGATAACCATAAGCCAAAGGAATTGTTAGGTTTGTGTTGACTTCTTTCTTTCTGTGGATGTTTCTGGCTCTTATATAAGTGTGTTACCCCAGGATGGAAAGAAAACACATTTGCTTCCAGCACGGCCTGCCTGGTTTTGCAGGAGGAGCTGAGAGTCACCATGGGTGGGACTGCTGAAGCACGCCTCGGGTGGAAGCACAGTGCTAAATGCAGCAACAATTGGAAGCTGAGCATTCAGTCTCTCTGTTTTGCTTGTCTGAGAGGCCACGAGGGCTATTCCTGGTGCACTGGATCTGCTGACAGATTAACCATGTGCCCTACACTGCCTGCACCAGGCCTGGGTTAGGGTTCTCCAGAAGCACTTCTTTGATTTGCAAAGGAAAAGAACTTATGCGGCAATGTGCATCTCACATCCTGTATTCAGTGTATTTATTTTCCCTTCTTTTCCCCCCTCTCTCCCTCTAGACTGTCCGGTGTCTGAGACTGAAGTGGAATTGGGATGTATCCAAGTTTGTAGCTTCTGAAACCTTAACAACCTCAAGTAAACTGGTCCAAAAGACCCTTCTTGACCTCCCTCACTCTGAACTCTTGCAGAGCACTTAGACTGAGCAGGAGCCAGCAGCAAAGCTATGGGTCTGAACCTTCGCACCATCTCTCCAAGTGACTGATCACAGAGAAGCGAGAAGCAACATTCCTGACTGTTCATCTGTTCACCGTTGGGTTTTGTCTGTGTGTCTGTCTGGGTGTTTGGTTTTAGTTCTTTTTTTTTTTTTTTTTTTTTTTTTTCCTTTTTTTTTAAAAAAAAAAAATCTTTTTTTGTTTGGTTTTTTTTTTAAATTTTTTTTTTTTTTTTTTTCTTTCTCCTTTGCTGAAAAAAACAAAACTCTTAATTCAGGAACACATTTATGAGAAATCTTTGGGTTCGGATTTTACTTCCCCTTAGCTGCATTCTTTTTGTGTGTGCGTCTATTTTGTAAAGCTCAAAACCTGATTTCTTGTACAGTAGTGTCAAAACTGGACCAAGGCTCTCAGAAAAAGAAAAAAAAAAAAAAAAACAGAAAAAAGAAGAAAAAAGGAATTAAAAAAGGCCACAGTGTCCCCCAGCTCCCTGCATGATTTGTTTCAAGTACAGCCTGGATTACAGACTGCCCTCCACACTCTACTGCCTCTTCCTTATTGCTCCATGATTTGCTACCACTCCTGACCCCCCCCACTCTTTTTTTTTTTTTTTTTTTTTTGTTCCAGTGTATATGTTGCTTATTTGTTTTATTTATTGAGATATTTTTAACGAGCTAAGAGACTGCAATGTTGCTGTGTATACTGCTTCTCTTGCCAGTAAAAATAAAGATGTCATGCAGCTACTGAGGGTATTTGATTTATGTTCTCACTGCACAGCCCCAAGCAGAAGCCAAGGAGCCACTTCCTTGCATCCCACCAATGTTTCAGTACTCACCAGTTCACCTAATGTCCATTTCCCAGGTAGCAGGCAATGGGCACAGCATGCATCCTGGGACCCCTGTAGCACGGCGGCTGCAAGAACTGTGGGAGGGGCTCACGCCTTGACACACTGCTTGCTGCACACTGCATCTTTTCAAATAAAGCTTTCAGCCTTTCCACAGAACTCTTGGCAATAGATGAGTTGTGGATGCTCCATCCCTGGAGGTGTTCAAGGCCAAGTGGGATGGAGCCCTGGCCAACCTGATGCAGTGCATGATCTGCTGGTTGGTAACCTTGCCTGTGGCAGGGATTGGAACTAGATGATCTCCGAGGTCCTTTCCAACCCAGGCTATTCCATTACTCTTTGAATTTTATGTAGATGGGATGCAGTTCAGCTGCTCAGCCTTGGAACTCCTATTCATTTATGGCCTGCATGTTGTGTCCAGAAGAGATTCATAATGTGCAAAATATCTCAGTTGCACCACAACAGTGGTCACCTGGGATTGCTGCTCTGCTCCTCCTTCCACCTCACCTTCCACCCTGAGACCACCAATGGGCTCTGCTGGTGCTCATCAGCCTTCCTTTTCTGTTTCCCAGAGCCCCATAAGACTCCTGGGCATACACATGTTGAGTGACATCTCAGTCTGAGTATTTTGTCCCAGCAGAGCCAAAAGTGCCGTTGAAGAAGGTGAATTTAGCAGATGTCATCTGACACTGCATGTCATTCAGCAAGCAATATTTTTTCCTGTGGGTATATGTTAGTTTTTGCATTTTTGTGAATCTTTAGTGATGCTGCAAATTGTGCCAAACGTATTTCACCACAAGGTGAGGCACCATCAAAGTACAGACACCTGAATCTTGCTTCAGCCCCATTCAGTTTGTCAGAAGAGTCTGTTGTTCTGCTTTGCTTTCCCAAGACATGATCAGAACCAGGAGAGCGTTGGCAGGTCAAACCTGCTAACCACAGAACCATAGAATCATTAAGATTAGAAAAGACCTCTAAGATCTCCAAGTCCAACTGTCAGCCTATCACCACCATGCCCACTAACCATGTCCCTAAGACACTGCCAAGCCACAGATGAGATGTATGCAACCACAGCAGTGCCACTGTGCTTGCCATGTGCCTTCCTTAATGCTTACCAAGGATCAGGGCTGCTGAATTTTGTCCTCCAACATCATGCAAGGACATGTAATGGCAGACCAAAGCATTTTCACTCTCTCTTTCCCCCTGCAAAGTGCACTAGCAGACAGTGCTAGATGAATAGTGACAATAAATGCTCACAAGCACTAGTTGGTTCCCCCTTCAATGAATTCTGGAATTAAGCAAGGTTTCTGCAGCTGAACGACCATGGAGAGGTAAATGTGGAGCCCAGAAATAAATTCAGGGTATTAGGATAAAATATTTTTATTTTTAGGCAGAAAAAGAGGTAGCTATGTAAACTTGTTCTCCCAGGTAACTAGTGGTAAGATGAGAGGTAATGGTCTTAAGTTGCAGTAGGGGAGATTGAGATTGGACATCAGGAAAAAATTCATCTCCAAATGAGGGGTGAAGCATTAGAATGTGGTACTCAGGGGAGTGGTGGAGTCAATGTACTTGGAGGTGCTCAAGAAACACGGAGATCATAGACTCAAACAATCACAGAATCATTAAGGTTGGAAAAGACCTCTAAGATCATCTAGTTCAACTACCAACCCATCCCCACCATGCCCACTGACCACATCCCTCAGTGCCACATCTCCACATTTCTTGAAAACCTCCAGGGATGGTGACTCCACCACGTCCCTGTGCAGCCTGTCCCACTGCACTGCCACTCCTCCTGAGCAATTTCTCCTAATATCCAACCTCAACCTCCCCTGGAGATGGGACACTTAGGGACATGGTTTGGTGGGCAAGGTGGTGATGGACAATTGAACTAGATGAACTGGGAGATCTTTCCCAACATAAATGACTCTATGATTCCTGTCAGACAAAAAAACAACAGTGCTGTGAGGCTCAGATGAGAGGTTTCAGCGCCAAGATGTCAAGCTAATTTGAGAGCTGTGAACTCTCTGAATATCACATTTCAACAAGGAGACATCTGAACTGATGGATAAAGAGACACATGTCTCAATCAACTGCTGAAAAGATGAGTTTCTCTTTTACAAGCTGCAGCCCATAATCAGCACCATGGGGCTGTTAGGAAGCAGCCAAAGACAAGGTAAAATCCAGATCCTAAAACTGCAGCTGTGTTGTCATGTACAGCACATGAAGACTTATTTAGTTTTTTTTGTTTATTTTTTTGTTTGTTTTTGAATATGTAGCAGCTTTTTCAATAGGGCACACCACTCCTCACACCGTGACTGAATTTGTCCTTCACAATCCCATCCGTCCCTGAAATCCCATGGCTCTGTGAGAGACTGAGGGCAGGGGCAGACTCTCCTGTGCAAAAGGGAATGAAACCACAACCCCTGAGGCACCAGGTTCAACCACATAGAACAGATACTCAAAACAGGGACTCCTCCAAACCTACAGGGCCTGGCTGATCTTGGCACTCATGAGGTCCTGATGCAAGGAGTGTGGGTCTTTAACTCAGTACCAGATCAGCTAGGAGTTGCCAAAGCTCCCATTTGCAAAAGGGAAAAAGTTTTCATCTGCCATTCACAGCCACTTTATAGCTAGAGCTCCAGGCCAAATGAACAACAACAGCAACAACAACAACAACAAAACCAACAAAACAAACAGCCCCAAACAAATCCAAGCTCAAAGCTCCCCCTTGGGATCCTTCCTCTCCATGGCCTCCCCCCAGGCCACCTATTTTCAGGCAGCTGCTGACAGCAAGGAGAAACCAGGGAGGGAAAAGAGCTGGCAATTCTTCCCAGGGATAGTTTGCAAACTTGGGCGTCCTCGCTTGGCTGAGACCACCCAGGCACCATCTGTGGGATGAGAATTCAACTCCCCTTAAAAGATGATGGCTACAAAAGGTAGTCAGTCTGCGATGGTTAGCACCATCTTGGCAGAGACTTCAGCTAGAGCAACGCACACCAGAACTGGGAGAAGAGAGAGCCCATGAGGTTCCAGAGGTATCCATACAAAGCCAACCGTAAGATCAGGATACAAATATGCTTCTATTCACTTCTGCAAGAGAAAAGAAGGGCTGCTTTTTGGGGGTTAAACGAAGATAGAACTTGTATGCAGAAATCACAAGAAATGTGAAGTGCCTGAGAACTTTGCCAGAACTAATACTGCATGTCACCAAGAAGAAACTCGCTATCTTCCCACTGGGACTTGGCAATACCTTCTATAGGCACTGAAACTCGCTTTCTAACCTCTGAGAAGGCACACTGCATCCCTGATTAAGAGAAAAACTGAAGTCATCCTCAAGACCTTCAATTCTCCCTCTGTGTGCATGCACTGCAATCAAATATTTCCCCCAGTGAGACCTGCCCAGCTCATCTCCATCATCCAAACTGCCCTTCAGAAGATACTCTTCAATCCCCAGGTGGCATAGGCAGGCTGCTGTCCCTTTAGCAGTTCATTGACCACATGGGAATGCAGAGGCCACCGTGATGCTGGTAGTGCTGTGTCCCCATGGGAGAGCATCGTCACTAATGTAGCCCAGCCAGGTACGGGGAGCAATGCATCACAATTGGTCATCCCATCTTCAAGGCCAGGTTACACCGGGGCCCTGGGCAGGCTGATCCGGTGGGGGGTTGAAACTGGGTGGTCTTTAAGGTCCCTTCCAACCCAAGCCATTCTGTGGTTCCATGATTCTATGATGACCTGATTTCTGATCCCTATTCAGTATAACTCATATTGCAGTACAGACATATTTGGGAGGAGGAAACTCCTCCACTGGGGAACTTCTTCATCTTCTTCAGGCAGAAAAAGCCTTCCAGAAGCTGCTTCTACATTGGATGGAAACCATGGAAGGCAAAAGGAGAGGTCAAGCACAGAAGAGGACCCTCTCATACAACCCATTTCTTCACCTTCATCACTGCTGTCTTCACAGTGTGCTTTAAATATCACGAGGTTTTGGAGATGACTTTTAACACTTCCTCCCACTTCTAGCACCAAATCAGTAACCATAGCTGCTCTCCTAAACCCCAACGAGAACCAACCACCACCCGCTATCAGCATTTCATCCATGTTTTAATGCAATAATTCAAGCTGATGTAGAGTTTTCAGCTGTATCTTGATGCTTTTTGTGGTTTCGATGCCATTCCACTTGCCTTTGTAGTCTCAAAATTTGTTCTGAGCACAGTGAAGTGCACTCAGCCCTTTTATGATTTCCTGTCTTGTTGCAGAGTCTTGCACTGAGAGACTTTAGTTGCCTCCTAAATCTTTTTCCAGAGCTCTCCTGTCACTTTAAATATTGGCCAGCATTTTGTTAGCTTCAAGACTTTGAAACAATATCAAAGTAAACCTCAAAGGAAAATAACGCAGTAAAAGGTAAGGTTGGAACTTAATTCATATTTAAATAAAGATCTTTCACTTCAGCTTGGGTTACTGTGTAAAATCACCGGGAGCAAATGGATCTTTTAAAGTCCTTATTCCCCTGTGGGCCTATGGGTCTATTTTAAAATGAGTGGAGTTAGCCTACCAGGCAGGGCAGTGAAATTGCCTTCCCATGAAAAGTTCTCTGACACTGGGAAGAAAAAGGCTGAGGTTCTCCAGAACCAAGTTGGACTTTTTCCTCCCTCCCCTCCTGAACCGTGGTCCCAAAGGACATTTGTAAGTTGTGCTCTCCCTGCAGGCAGACAGGAACATTGTCAAAGCTTTTGCAGAAGGAAAGGAAGCGCTAACGATTTATTTGCAAGCAAACATCAAGCTTTAATAGCTTCATTTCTGTTGTTGTTGTTGTTTTGTTTTTAAGTAAACCACATATTTATGAAATGAGACCTGGAGATTGGCCTTGCCACCCCTACCAAAATGCTTTCAGGATAGTAGGGGAGCTGGAAATTGATTTCCTACAAACATCAGCACCTGACAGGAATTTTTACAAGGCCATAAAGGCAGATTTGTAAGCTGAGTGCCCGGCACAGCCAGGCATACAACTCCCCTTGACTTTACCTGGGGATCTTTGATATTTGCCTTTAAGCTGCATATCCTGCTGCTGCAAGAGAAAAAGTGGTGATGCATTTAGCCTTCCACATACCCTCTGCCTTTATTCCTTAACTCCTATTCAAGCCCAGGGAACAGTGGGCGGGAAGGACTGCTTTTGCTAACGCCAGCAGCTCCAGATCTGCCAAAACCCGAAACAAAGCTTGTGAGAAAAATATTTCTGCAGGAAGCATTTGCTGAAACATGATTCATTTCTCCAAGATAAGTCATATTTCCTACGGCCGACACTTACTGAAGGGTTAGCCTCCCTCACCCATACTTCAGCCTGGATGATGAATGAGGCCGAAGCATGTGCTCCCAGTTGAGCCTCTGGGATGCTGGCATGCCCACTCAGAGCTCGAAGGCTTGGTGCACCGGTGCAAACTTGCTCTCAGATGAAGGCAGTTTGAAGCTGGGGACTCTGTGGCTTTGCTCTGCTTTTCAGCTTGTTGCCTGAGACACCCCAGCAGGTCATGGGGCACAAGGGCCTCCTCCCCTCTTTGCTCACCACCTCCTCAAGCTGCATTGTTTTCAGACATGGCCTGACAGCCCTGCCTCATTCAGCGTGGCTTTTTCACCAGCTAGTACAAACAATGGGCTCTGTGGGTCATTTGCAGTTCATCACGTCTTTTGAGTTGTCCGGGTAGTTATTTGAAAAACCATTCCTGCTTAGCACATGGCCGCAAGATATATAATGATATTTCCTAATATCCCTTATTTCAGAAACCTCTTTCAATAGCAGCCTGCCAGACTGCAGCTTTCTTTCCCAAATTAGTGATCTGGTGGAAACTCAGCAGGAACTGGGCGACAACCCAACTGGCACAGCCTTGAAGATGTGCGAGGCAGTGGCTTGCAGCACGCCATGGGAGATGGGGACACACACGCCATGGTCCCCCAGCCCACCTGGCTCTCATACCAGGACACAGCTTTAGCACCTGCATGGCCCATTTTGGACCTTGACTGCTCATCTTCTGACAGCCTTTGCTCTCTCAGCTGGCACGAGGAGCTGGCTGAGTTCCTTTCTGTTCTTCCCTGCTCTCAGCAGAGGCTGTGTGGGGCTCTTTCTCCCAGCGGTGCCTGTCAGGATAGCAAGTCCTGGTGGGGTGATGGACCCAAAACGCTGGGCAGGGAGCACCACAGGTATGACCCTTCTCACTGGTGAGGCTCTCACTAGAGCTGTGGAGCCCGTTCATTGAGCTGGCCACACAACCACCACATCCAGGCACAAGCCTGAGTCATGGCCCACCTCAGCCATTCTTCAGTCACAACCTTAAGGTCTATACAGCTATTAGAAAATGACCTAAAAATTGGCAACATGTGTGACGAAAGGTTTAGAGAGCAAGACATGAGAGCAATCACCCGTCTTGCTGTCCCCGCATACAGGTATTCCCATTACCCATTACCCAGCAGTGATGGGTTTGCATCAAGCCATCTACACCCATTGCTGGTCGGCCACATCTGGCCATTGTGCTGCTGCCCCAGTGCAACTCTGGGCACACTGCCACAGCTGGGAACATGCTGTGGCCAAAAGAACCAACGTGACCCACTTGCATCAGGGTTTGGTCTTGTGCTTTGGTGACCTGCTGTTGCAACGGGGCATCCTTGTCTCATCAGCAGCCCTTTGTCCACAGCCTCCTCTGGTCCCCTAGGCTAACACAGCCTGGTGCCCATCCATCACTTCACAGGGGAGAGGCAGCAGCCCCAGGATCCAGGAGGGCTGAGCCTTTCTTCCATATCCATCTGATCAGGTGCTGGATGAGCACTGCCTTCCTCAGACACAAGAAAAGGAACTGTGCAAGAAGGAGGGGCAGAGGAAGAAGAGGGTTAGCACGCATTGCAGAAAGGAAGGTAAGCAAAGACATGCCTGTTCTTATAGACAGCACATGTCTATACAACACATCATTGAAGACAGGGATAGGCATTTGCCTCAGATCCATTTTCCATATATCGAGTGCTGCTTTCAGGTTAGACTTTCATTCACACTAAGCTCATTGCTCTTCTACATTGGGACTTCAGCAATGCCTTTGCAAAACTATGATTTTAAACCTCACATTAAAATCAAATTAAATCCTGGTGGTTGTTTTTTTTTTCTTTTTTCTTTTTTTCTGAGTTTTTATTTATTTTTCAGAGAGAAAATACCAAATGCCAACAGTTTTGTTGCAGACGCCACAAGATTTCCCACTAAATCACCGAGAAGATGTCATATGCTATTAAAAACTGTTATTTCCTGCCATTCATGGGCTAAGCAAGGAGTCCCTAAAATGTCCTCCAGAGCTGCAGAGCTCTCACTCCTCACACCTGAGATCACCAAGAGTGAAATCCTCTGCAGATATGTCCCTGCCCTATCCTTCAGCTTGCGTTGCAGGAGTTTCTGTCCCGCACAGGGCAATGCTCAGGGCAGGGACTGGGGGATTCAGCCTCAGTGCAACATCACATAATGGGAACAGCTACTTGTGGTATGGCTCTGTTGGGCTGTAATCAGATCTCACCCCAGTGAACCTCATGCTGTGACATGTTTATACGACCAGGCCCTTTCTCCTTCATTACTATTGGGGTCAGAAGGAGCCAAAGGTCAGGCTTGAAGCCAGTGGTTTCACTTCTAAACAAAACCATTGCTTCTCTCTACCTTCCTCCTCAAAGAGCTGGGCTCATAAATTTTCATTTAGTACCCCTGAGTGGACTTTTTGCCTTCACATTCCCTTTAACAAGAGGGATATTTTACTGCCCAAAAGCAGAGGGCAGCTCCTTATTACTCCATGTCCCGAGCTATTTGGGAATCTGGCTGTTTCTCAGCATCCTGCCCCGTGCTTCCACTTACAGAGTACCAGTCAGCATTGCTGGAGGAACGAAGGTGGCAGAGATGTGACACATGGCCCCAGGCCAGCCTTGTAACCTCACGGCCCTCTCTTGCTTGATCAGCAGTCCTGCTGCCTGGCTTTAATGGCTCTGCCACCGATATTCCCACAGCATCAACCCCCTGCTTGACACCCTCGGGCCTGGAATGTGCAAAACCAAACCCCAGCAAAACCTACCGCTGTCAGAAATGATCGTGCTTGCTTCACTTGGAAGAGAAAACAGGGGAAAGGCAGAACACGCAGCTGGCTTTCAGGTTTGCTACTTGCAGTCACCCCCAAACTCCAGCTAAAGCACAGATCAAATCGAACCCTCATGAGCCAACATGCAGAATTTCTCCTTGGGAAATGGCACATCCAGAAGAGGAATAGGGCTTTTATGAAAAGTTTTCCCTCTGCTACTGTGGACATCCTTGAGTCACCCAGAGCATTCAGCCTTCCTACTGCTTTACAAGGATCCCAGCCTCTCTTGCTGCATATTTTCAACCATCTCCAGCAGAGACGTTTTACGGTGCTTGCTTTTCTAACTGTGTCCTTCCCAATTGCAAGGGAAGCTGGATCTGGGGTGAAGGGACCCCCATGGCACAGCCCTTGCCAGGACATGGAGCTGTGCTGCTCCTGGCAGTGTTGGAAGAACCAAGGAGATATACTCCAGGCCAAGAAAAACCTGCTGCCTGGACTGCTTCTCCTCACAGCTCCTAGCAGCCACATTAAAACAAATCAACAGAGGATGATTTCTGAGCCACGGGGTCATTCTCCTCTGAAGTCCCCTGATAGCTTCAGGCAAAAAGCACACATCTTTCTGCATCAGCCCAGCCAGGGAGCAGATTGCTGTGGATGACTGCTCAGCAGTTCTGCAGTTCCTGAGAACTGATTTTTAACTATGCCCTGGTAAGACGTAATCAATGTGAATATTTGCCCACTGCAACACATGATGAATTTGCTAATGGTGTTATTTGTAGCTCCCCCTCAACCAGGAATGAATGTGTGCAACTAGCAAGCAGTGGAAGCAGAGGGAGCGATACCCAGCTCAGCTGGCTCTGCTTTTCCGCCCCACTTGGCCTTTGTTCTGCTCAGGGCTGTTGAGGGGACTTTCTCCTGACTAGCCCATCTTCATCTCCCCAGCCTAGCTCAGCATGGAGGATAGTGCCTGCAGGTTAGTGCCATCGTGTGGATACAGCTGCAGCAAGGAGGAGAAGTGCAAGGAAGGACACAGAGAAGAATAAATTTGATGTTGTCCAAATGAGGCTCACAGCCTATTTCCCTCCTCGTGATACTGATGGGCTTAAGTGGGACCATGCTGCTCCCTCCAACAGGTTGAATAAATATAATAACAGCAAAAGCATGTGTCACCTGCACCTTATCTACCCTGCAACATCTCCAGGTGCTGACAGCAGGTCTTCAGAGGGAATTTTCCCATATGATGCTCTAATGAAAGCAACAGCAGTTGAGATTAAGATCTCTGCTATGCTCAGAAGTTTCAGAAGCCAGAATGAAGCACCATGGCTTAACTCAAGCCTTTGTGTTTGGAAACGGGGCTGGAATCCACAGATGAATGTATCAGCCCCTCCAGGATCTTCAGGACTGTCTGGTCTAATGGCACAAACTTACTCGTGAACCTGAAGGAAAATCAAGCTGTGGATTTTGGCTAATGGCACAGGGTGGGTTCTTTGCTCTGAGCTTGCATCCTGTCCTGGAAGTCACACAGTCCCCAGACTCCAACTCTCTTGCAAAACTGAAAAGCAATCTGAGCCTGGATAAAAATAAAGGGTCCATGGGGCCCTGCCACTCTGGGGTCAACTGATGCAGTGGACGTGCAATCAAGCTCCTTCATGTAATCTCTCCTCCGCCTTTTACAGGCTGAATCTGAAACAGAGCCAAATGACAAGCGAGGGGACAACGAATCATGAGGCTGGGGTTTCCTTTGTACAGTCAAAATTCCAAGCCAAGTCCCGCTGGCTGGGACGTTCCTGTTATCTTTCGGAATAGAGTGCTGAACTCCAATGGGCTCCTTCCAAAACCCCATCCGCTGTGATGAAGAGAAACGTGCCCCATCTCCTTCCTGGATGAGAAGGGGGATGAGCCTGGTTCTCACAGGGAGGGGGAGGAAGGCTGCTAAGGCCCTGTCCAGGCGCTGCTCAGCCTCCCTCTCCTCAGAGGAGGCAGCCATGTCTCCGTGCCGACCTTGCACCTCCCACACACACGCTACGCCTGTCCACCCTTATCGTGTTTTTGGCTTCCCCCGAGTTCGTGCTGCCAAGGCCTTTGCAAAGCCCTTGTAGCAGTGTGACTTCCCACTCACAGACGCTGCCAGGATGGTTCTGGAAGAGCTCTATTTCTTGGACCAGGAAGAGTTGGCCACTGGGGGCCTCCCTGGACACGGTGTGAGGGACACGCAGGTGGCCGGCACTCAGCCCCAGCACATGGATATCCCACGTTTGCACGGTGCTGGTGGTCACAAGTTGGACCACCAGCCCATGGGTGCAAGTGGGAGCATATCTGTTGATCAGAGCACACTAGGGTGCGTGGCATCCATCCTGAACTGGTGCTTCGTTTCAGCTGGATTTCACAGCGTGTGGATGACTGCATCCAAGATTCATTAATGACCCAACCCCATGTTGCTGTTTCGTATTAAATTGTTCCCTACGCTATGCGTTGTTATTTGGGAAATGTACGAATTTTTCCCATATGTCTTTGACCTATAAAATGAACATCCCTCAAAACTGAAAGGTTATTGCCAACGACGACGTGTTTTCATTTCTCATCTTTAAGCACATTTCAAGGTTTGCCAAAACTTTTTAGGAGGTTGAAATTGAAGGCCTCGACTCAGGAAAGCACTTCAAACATGTGCCAAATAGGAGTTATGCGCACACTTGCATCTAAGTACATGCTATGGGCCTGTGCTGAACTATTTTCCCAAATGGGTGCCAAAAAAATCTTCCTCTTCATTAACTCCTAGATTCTCAAATTCAGTTCCCAGCTTTACTGACAGTCACCTACAGGTGAAATTTGGCTTGCAGATGTAGAGCTCCCAGTTTGCAGCTAGAAGATAATTATTCTGGGATTGCTAGCTGGAGCGTGGGGAGGCCATAAAAAGCCAGATTCGGTAGAGCTGGGTGATATTTTTCAAATGGATATTTAAAAGAAAAGCAGTTTGCAGTGCTTTAGCTGAGTGGTTGGTTTTAACAACAAAATTTGGCAAATTAAGTCAGCAAGCTTCAAGCCTTTCTAAACTAAAGCTCTAAAAGGATTTTGATTACTTTTTTTTTTTTAATTTTACCATACAGAGCATTCATTGTCCAAGCAAGGTATTTAATTTCAGGCTTACATATCATGCATGACCAAAACTTATACCTTTTTCTCTTTGGTTGGCCAGAAATTTCCATTTCCTTTTTCAGTTCTCTGCAAATCAATATTTCAACATTTTGAAATTTCACGATCCAGCAAGCCGTCTGTTCTCATATATTTTTACATATTTATCTTCAGAACTGTAAGCAGAGGTGGGTAAATGAAGACAGAATGCAACAATCTCACACTCCTAGCAAAGGGAAGTTTCATGTTTGTCTTTAAGAACTTGCAGGTCACCTGGGAGGAGTTCAAACGATGGCATAGATGGGTATCAAAGGACAAGGGAATCTCTACCCCACTTCCAGGAAGGAAACATTTCTTAGTTTCAAGGAAAGTACTGGACAGAAATCAACCCACTCTGAGCTCTCAGCTTTCCTACCTGTACTTCTAAAGCCTGATGGTGAACCTCTCGCAGAGTGCCATTTATCCGAGCAGCACAACTCTCGGCGTGAAATAAAACACATATTCTGTTTCAACACATTTCTAACATAGTCACTGCCTTAACCCAGTGAGTGCAGTTCTTAATGAGGAGTGGGTGACTGAAGCTTCCCTCTGATGAGCAGCTTTCTGCCTTTTCAAGGTGAGGTCCAAGCCCAAGACAGCAGACAACCATAGTAAGTAACATTTTGCCCGACCTCTCCAGCAGTAGAGAGCAGGGAGAGAAGAGTGGTTGCTTATGGTGTATTCATGACTTTCTCCACTGCTAGGAAAGGCCACCAGGGTGTGGTGTCACCCCCCCCACCAAGACCAGCCCAAGAAAATGGCTGCAAGGCTGGATTAAAGGATGGACCACATGAACCATGGGGAATCCCACTTCTGAGCCCTGTGTGAGCAGGCTGAGGAGTGGACTTCTCTATCAAAACTCACTGACAGTGCTTTGGAGAAGGTCTTGACCATGCACAAAGCTTACATCAGCAGAGCAATGGAGCTCTTCCACCCATATGACTATTATACAACAAGATGTCTGAAAAGGGCAAAAATCCCAAATCACAGCAGTTTTTTGATCCGTAAAAAGCTCAGTCACTCCTGAAATCAATTAGAAATGAAGAGGCTTTAATGAGGATTTGAAAGAAGTGGTAGGGAGTGTCACTTGTTTTTATTCCTATTGTCAAATGGTAATATTGTTCTCATATTTAAGATATCAAAAGCCGGTGAAGCAAACAAACACAGCCCAAAACAATGACTTCCCAGTGCCCAACTTCAGCGAGATGTTCATGGACACAAGGAAATGGGCTGCAACAACTGCAAAAAAACAAACTGCTGTGAGAAGGACATTGCTAAAGTTAAGGGGAAAAGAGGTTATAAGCATTTGTGGGAAACAGTGCTAAAAGGGAAGGATAAAGGAGAAAGAAAAAAAGAGGAAAGAGTGAGAGAGGACTGGGGTTAGGGGCTGTGTCAGTCAGGAGGGATTTGGCCGGATGATGGTTTTACTGCATTTAAATGTGTAAGATACACTTTGATTAATTCTTGTAGACTACACCAAAGCCATACTTGCAACTCCCAGTGCACTAATTATGGAGAAGAGGCGGACAGTGACTCATGTTGGAAACTACCCAACTTACAAAGGGAAAAAAAAAAGAAGAGAGAGAGGAATCTCAGGCAACCAAGACTGTCCCCAGATCTGTGTGCATCGCTGGGAGAAAGGTCAGGGCTCGTGTGGCCATCTGGAAGGAGCCCAGGATGTTCCCAAGGAGGGCTGGCATGGCAGCCACCAAGGGCAGGGACGATCAAAGGGACGATGTGGAGAGGCTGGGGCTCTCAAGGCTCCATTTGTCAGCCCTTTGTAGTTTCCTTCTGTGTCATACATAAGAAATAAGCTGTGGGTGATCTGGAAAGATGCATGGACATTAGACACTGGGACTTGCTTTGGTGGCTGAAATGTGCAAGGATGCATGGGGAGCACAATTGGGGCTGACCCCATTTCTACTGTGCTACAATCTCCTTGTTTGCATGCCTGATTTCCATGGGCACAAAGACTGGTAGCTGAAGAAAGAACGGGCAAAGGTGAGGCTTCCAGCCTCCCTTCTTGCTTTGTCCTTTCTTCCAGAGCAATGAAACAAGACCACCATGTCCTTGGTGGAGGCTGGAAGGCTCTGACCTGGGCTGGATAAGCAGAAATTTCAAGGACTGGTCTAAAAGGTTACCAATGGGAAAACAAAGTCACAGACCCCATGTTAAGACCTAGACTGTCCATTCAGCTCCTGGATGGCGGGGAGCTCCCTCCCTTCTGTTCGTGTGATGGTCGTATCTATAGGCACACACACAGAGATGTTTGCTTAGCAGTGATTTCCATCAACTCTAAAACATCTCTCTGGGTGACAGAGGAGAAAGTAAGGGGGTACTGGCCTGATACTTATTATCCCACCTCAGCTCCATTCTCATCCACTCATTTGTAAGTCTCTGAGCAGTTGACTGCATCAGAAACTGAAACCAGATCATCAGATTAACAGCATCTTTCCTCAGCAGGCTTTCAGCCACGTGTCCGAATTTGTTCAGCCCATGAATAAAATTGAAACCCCACGATCTTACAGGCTTGACACAGAGATGTGGTCCAGGGGCAGGGGCAAGGCATGTTTAAGGCCTAATAGCCAATCATAGAATCTGAGGGATAAAATAGAAGGCAAAGTCTTGGTTTTCAGAAAACAAGAAAGGAAGCTGCAGGTCCCCACATCCACTCTGCTGGCTCACAGCTTAGAGTGCAGCTCAACAATGCTGCGTGTGAGTGCATCCCCTCTCAGACCAATCAGGTACCCCACTTGTGGCCTTCAGATGGTATTAATGATGAAATGAGGTATTAGTGAGCCATTGCAATGTGCTCTTCCACACCTCCTGGACACTACAACAGCCCCACTTGGCTTCATAACCAGTTTCCTCTCGTGTGTTCTCCTGGGAACCATGGACATCAGAGCACTGGGGAGCTCTGTGTCTGCCTGGTGCTCGGGTAGGCCTCCAGACAGGCCAGGCTCAGGCTAACTGCAGTGCACAGTGCATCACAGCATTCACATAAGGATTTCCCCATCACCCACAACATCAGTACAGTGCTGAAGGAGGCAGCAAATGGAGGAGCCATGTGGGCCATCGAGCCTGTTCTCCAGAGAAGAGTGGCATGGTGCTGGCTTTCCAGTTAGATGCCACAGTACTAACAACTGGGGAAAGAAACACCTTTGGGTTTCTTTCAAATCATAACCCCTGCAAAGGTCCAGCTGAGCCTTCCTAATTGCCATAGCAGGGAAAGGGTTACTAAGAAGCTATGGGAGGCCAGCTCTACCTCCCTGTGTCCCCTGCCTGGTCTGGTCACACCTAATGGCATCCACAGAGCACTGGCATGGGCCAGAGGTAACCACTACAACCCTACAAACAGCTGCTGACACTCGCAGGGCATGGTCATATCCAATTCAGCGCTGGCTGAAAGTCACAGTCTGCAGGTCATAGCCCCTCCAGGCTCTTGGAGATAGTCTTTGCTATGCCTCCCTTTTTCCTGCCCAATCCTGGCTTCCCTCCTTGCTATTGCAGCTGTGGTGCAGTGCTGATGAGACAGAACTACATCCAGTTTCAGTCATTTCCCAGCAATTAGTTTGAGTTACCAGAGAGAGGACACCAGTGTTTTCTCTGGTAGCTGTTGAGTCAGGTTTGACTCGACCACAAGTATGCTGGACTGGGCTCTGAGCAACCTGGCCTAGCTGTAGGTGTCCCCATTGATTGCAGGGCAGTTGAACTAGATGACCCTTCCAACTCAAACAATCCTATGATTCTATGCTTGTGAATACAGGAGACTCTGATATATGTGAGTACTGAGCCTTTTGCTGAGTGGGAGACCATGCCCTGCTCCCCATGGCGTTTCTTCAGCTCCCAGAACACCTTGTTGCAAGAGGGAACATGCCCATGACTTCATTGTCTGACCCAAGCTCTGTTAACACTGTCATTGTACATAGAATCATAGAATCCTAGAATCACCAAGGTTGGAGAAGACCTCCAAGATCATCCAGCCCAACCGTCCACCTATCACAAATATTTCCCACTAAACCATGTCCCTCAGTTCAACATCTAAACGTGTCTTGAACACCTGCAGGGGTTGTGACTCCACCACCTCCCTGGGCAACCCGTTCCAGTGCTGACCACACTTTTGGAGAAGACTTCCTAATGTTCAACCTGAAAAGAGCTTGCATTCATTCCCATTCCTCTCTTCTGGTTCCTTTGGAGCCTAGGTTGTTGCTTCCCACATGCCTGGCCTGAAGCCAGCACAACAGGACTGTGTTCCCAGCTGGGTGCTCTTGTGCTAAATCTTCACTGGCAGCAATAACATTCAAAGCACTAAGCTCCAAAACCTAGTGTGTAAAACTACTATACCTCACCTTGGGTCAACAGCAATACCCAGAAGTGGCTACTGAGGGAAGGTGAACAAAGCTGGATGATGAAACCCAAACTGGACTTGCGTTGTTCAGTGATCACAGGCTCCAAAAACCAGTGCTGCAAATAGAGCACAGAGAGCTGGTTGAAGGATTTCTTTACAGATGCATGGATGGTAATGAATTTATTGATTACTTCATTGCAGTCAACTTTGGCTTTAGTGGCGTCCCAGGTCTCCATGGTCCCCCATCCAAGATGGCATAACATCTTCAGGTCATGCAAGCTCTCACTGCAGGACTCAGCAAGCTGTAAAAATGCAGTAGGGAGGAAGAGCTGTCCAATGAATGCAGCACTCCTCTGGCACCAGAAAATGCATGGGGACCTGATAGGAGCAGCCCCATGGCACCATCAGCAGGGACAGCACGCTGGCTGGAGGAAGGCAGTGCAGTGAGCCTGCAAATCTCATGATATTTTTACAAGAACAGGTCTTTACTTCAGGATACCACTTTCCAGAAAGTGCTGTGCTTGTACATCCCCGTCCTCCCTCCCCCAGCACGCTTTCCTTGCTAACACAAGCTTTGAGGAACCGCTGGAAAGCAGGAGCAGGACTTCTCGCCGAGCTCTGCCCCTGTTCCCCACCAGCTGCATCCCTGCTCACTGACTCCACCACAGAGGATAGCTTTTATCGGCAGGCACACGAGGAAGCAGAGAGCTCTGCAGCTGAGTAGTTGGTTGCTTGACTTCATCACTAGCAAACTGTTCAATGTTTTGCTCATTTGCGTGTGCGTACAATCATCCCTTGGGTCACCGAAACAATTCATTGCGCTCTGAAGAGTGCCAGCCATTCAGCTTGGTTGTGGGAGCTCAAAGCAGCTTCCCCCCAGAAATACTCCATATATCTTCTCAAGGTGATGGGGTGGGGCTCTGGTGTAATCAGAGTTTCCCCTTTTATCTCTCACAGATCTGTCCGAGCAGCTCTGGACTCCATCAGCCCCGTGATATCATTTCCTTGGCACGGCTGCTGCCGGCTTCATTTTTGCTAGTTTTAATCCTGTAAACACTCACAAGGAATCACAGCGAGCCCTTGGGGAAGTGCTTTTTCCTCCTCCCCTCCCCTCCAGAAGAGCTGCCCATTTGTCAGAGCTCAATGGGAGGAAGAGGAGGGACAGGAGGCCGAAGGCAAAGCAGTTGGGGAAGGACCGCGCTGTGGTTCCTCCTGGTGTGATGGAGCAGCGAGGACAATCTTGACGGCTATGGAAAATAAACAAGTCCAAGGACAAAGGAGCCAGCTGGGTTCCCTGCCAGCCGGACGGTTTCTAACCTTTTATTTTCTCTGGTTGTTGATGCATTTATTGAAAAGGCTTTTCCTTGATGTGTCAGAAGCATTGCGAAGCTCAGGACAGCCAACACCCAGCTGGGATCATCCCTCACCCGGCAGCGCTGTACTGGTTACTTAAGAAAACAAGGCTGACAGGATGGATATTAGGAACAATTTCTTCTCAGAAAGGGGAGTGAAGCACTGGCACAGCTGTCCGGGGAACGCTGGGGTCACTGTCACTGGAGATGTTCTAAAACCATGGGGATGTGGCACTAAGGAATGTGGGCAGTGAGCAGGGTGGGGTGGGTTGGATCTGGGGATCTGAGAGGTCTTCTCCAGCTGGAATGATTCCATAGTTCTGTGACTCTAGGACAGAGGGAAGGAAAAGAGCCTCCAAGCACCTTAAAGATTTCAGTACAAACAAACCTCCCAGAGCACTTTGGGAGCTGGGATGATTAACATTCCTTAACAAGGAAGGCAGAGGAGGGGCAAAGTAGCACCCTCCTGTGAGTCCCACCTTCCCATGTCATCCCCTGTTGCCATCTGGCAGATTTACTGGACCCAGTAACGTTTCTCCCACTGATACAATGAGGAATTGCAGGCAGGGCTGTATTTCCTCTTGAATGTTGCTTCCATGCCAGAAAAGTTCAGGTCTGGGTCAGATTTTTACATAAATTCATCCATATTAAAAATACATATATATATATATGCATACACACAAATTTATCTTTCTTTCTCCTTTCCAACTGATTTCTACTTTTCCCCATCTAAGGACTTATTCATTCTCACCTCCCCATGAAATCTCATTGGTTTCAGCAGTGAGAGGTGTCCAAGCCCCTTCTGTTGGGACAGTAAGCCCAAAAAGCTGTTCATAGCTGAGTTTTGTTAGGAGTATAGGCTCCTAGCACTGCTATTTCTCTATTAATTAGAGGTCTGAAGGCAGCCTGGAGGTGTTGGTAATGCTTCTCGTGGCTAAAGTCCTTGGGATAATAATTTGGAGCACATCCTTAGGGGAATGTATCACCCCCACTGACTAAGGATTTCTGTTTGTCTTTCATTTGATCCTGGGGCTCAGGGAAGTTTTCAGTCATAGTGCTCACAGGTTTTCTGCTGCTCAGAATTAACTACACCTGCCTGGTGGAGGGATGCATGCTTTACCCAGAGGACTTTCCCAACTGAGAGCCTGTTGTCTGGGCACAGTAGGTTTAAATCTGCATTTCTTCAGCCTCTCTCTTTAGTTCTCAAGAAGAAGCACACGGCAGTGACTTCCCATGCATGGCTTGCATTGTCTGAGATGCCACTTTCCCGTGCCCTGTCTAACATAAATCCTTTCCTGCTGGTATAATCTAACTCACCCTGCTTATTCCTTCTTACCAGCATTAAACAAGAGTTGGTTTTAAGACACATCTCAGCGTTGTTTCCTGTGACAGGGAGGTGACTCGTGTTCCCTGTGGCTGGAAGGCCCGATGGAGTCAGGACAGAGGGACATTACCTGCATCCCCATTCCCCAAGCAGAGATCCCCTGTTTGACCTGATGGTCCTTATGGGTCCCTTCCAACTCAGGATATTCTACAATTCTATGTCCCATCTGCTGCTGGAGACCCCAACCTCCCCCCGCCAATCTGAACAAGGTGAGCACCTTCCTCCTCCTCACAGAACAGGAGATGGAATCAAAGACAGGAGTTCCTGGCTGATTCCCCCTCCAACTCGTGCTGTCCATATTTTCATGAACACGCTCTTGACCGCGGAAACCTGGATCACACCGCCAGGAGGGGAAGGAAAGGACTTGCTGTACTTGAGACACTCCAGCTCCATTGCGAGGAGAGAGTTCTTGTTAAATATGAGGCTGTTCCCTTGAAAGAGCAGCAGGAGCCTTTGCCTCTCCAAACACCATCCCAGACCAAGTCACACACCTCCTCACCGAAGCCTGGCTCTAAGCTGCCTTTTCCCACAATTTCAGAGCTTTACAGTCAGCGTTCCTCATTTTCCATGTCATTAATCTCCATGGGCCTCAGTTCCAAGCAGGCTGGAGGCCAGGTCCTGCCAGACAGATTTCAAGTGAAATCCAAGTTGTCTGGAAAAAAAAAAAAAAATCAACTAAAAATGTGAAAAGCACGTGAACCATCAGCTGCTGCCCAGCAGGGCCAGGGGGAGGCTGCCCAAGCACACAGATGGCTTTAGAGGCAATCGGTGGACCTCTTCTCATTTCACTTGACTTTTCCAGCAACCAACCAACCAAATACTGGTTGGGTTAACATATTTTCATTATTTTGCCTGGGGAAAAAAAAAAAAAAAGACTGGGAGAATATTTTTAAGTTTCTCAATAGAGATTTTCTTGCTTTGAGAACTTCCATGGAGCATTGCAAGCCAATGCATTTTTCAGAGCATATTTTCACAGTGATTTCTTTCTCATCTCCTCCTTTTGGCCTTTGTCTGAGCTACTCTGCCATGAAGCTCCAGTTCCCCAAGGTCCAAGAGCTGAGGAAGAGGCAGACAAGAATTCTTTCAGACGGGGAAAGGGAAACACAGAAAACCAGTCCTGCAGTGGGATAAAGGGAAAGCAGAAAACTCTCTTTCCTGGACATCTCTAAGAAGTGTCTCGCTGACACCAACACCACAAGCAATTCTGACCCTCACCTCTTGTTCCACAGATGACTCAGAGCTTGCCATCTTTTGGGCATCTGCCATAAATCTGGGATTCTAGGCAAGAAGTTCACCTGCTTCTGGGAGGTCTTTTGTTCTCAGGGACTTCTTTCTGCCACCTCCACCCTAACAAGATGGACCTCGGGGTTTTGGCTTGGGATTTGTTCAGCCTCTCCATTGACCCTTGAACTCATGCCAGTGCCACTGGGACGCCCCTCTGGCAGGGCTGGCTCCTGGCAGTGCTGTGCAGGTACCTGCTGCCCGCCCTGCTGATGAACTGGGGGAGCAAGCTGCTCTGGATTCTAGAATATAATCACGGCTCAGTGTTTTCAGGCTAGTGGGAGGCTGTGAGCCACGAATCTCCGTGGCTGCGCGTTATATTTCTCCCTGCAGAAACAACTGCTGACATGGTTCGGCTAGAGGAGTTTCATGGCGCTGCACCCGGAATAAATTGCTAAAAAGAGCAGCAGCACCAGCGTGCTGAGCCGGGATCCTTCAGAACAGGAGCTTTGGCACACTGTGGTGTGATCCATTGTGCCAGCCCTTGGAGCAAGGCTGGGATGCACTTTGGAGGAATCCTAATGGACTCTGCAGACACTTCGCTGCACTGCCGCATTGCTCTTCCTCCCCTCCCCCGGCGTCCTCCCAAGCCCCTTCAAAAGAGAGTTTGGAAGCAGCCTGTGATGCTTAAGTCCTTAAGCCCTGCCTTTCTCAACTCATAAAGGGAACCAAAAGGAATTGTTTTGAAATAACAGTGCAAATCAAATTAGCCGTCACAGATAAGGGGGAGAGAGGTGAAATATGAAAAGGCTTTAGATGAAAGAAGAATTAGCCTGCAACCCACAAGGAATAACTCAATTCAAGTCTCATTTTCAGCACCCCCAGAATCTGGCGCACCAGAGGTCCCTAATGAAGCCCAGCAGATAAACCTGGCCAAGGCAATTTGTTACAGCACTGAACACGGAGCCATTTCACCAACCACATGCTAAGCATCAACCATCGCATAAAACGGGAAAAGTATATCAACCTATTAGAAGTCATCATCAATCAGCACAGAGGAAGCCAAACCGCCCTTGTTGGGTTCCAGCCATGGGAAGCCACGCTGTGGTTTGTGCTCACAGACATCCAGCAGCCTTGTGAGCATCCTCCCGTGCTGCATCCCCAAGGCGTGGGGTTGGGGACCTGCAGATGTCCCCAGCGGAACCTGGGACAGAAAGGGATGGAGTCTGGAAGGCTTCTCCTCTTGGCTGCAGCAATATTAGCCCAGGACTCCTCAGACCTAACAGGCTTACTGGTGGGCTTGGGATGCACCAAGCCCTGTTGGGCAGGGGGGATAGGCAAAGACCCTCCTCAGCGCTGGGACCCACCTGGTTTGTAAGCAGCCTCCAGATCCACACGGATTCCTGCCGAGCCTACTGATGGGCAGCTGCTGAGCTGAGCTGGCTGCGTTATTCACGGGGATTGGGAGGATTGCAGAAATTGCTCTGTGCAGTGGGGAAGGAGGGATTTTGTTTTTCTTCTCCGTCAAACTAAAACACGTAATTGAAGAGTGAAATTTGGAAAGCTTTCTCAAGGACTCTAGATATTTAATCCACTTTAAAACACGGGAATTGCTCCCCGTTCTCTGCCTTATTTAATGGGAAACAGGTCTCTTGCTCCCGCAGCCCTTCTGTAACTGCTGACCGTTTGATAATTCTGCCTTGACACAAAGACAAATGCGCTGTGCTCTCTGTACATGCATCCCCAGATCCTCCCAAATAAAATAAAAGGTTATTTTTCCTTTAACATATATTGAATTCGCAGATTCTAAAACTTTCCTTTCACGAACAGCAACTTAGCAGAATGGAGACCACAAGGAGCAGAAATTGTGGCTTGAGCACATGCTCCAGAGCTGCTCTCCCTGCACATACGGAGGATGCCTAGGCAGTGTGCCATCACCCCCAGCTGGCTTCCCAGATTTCTACACAGAGCCACAGAGCCATTTAGGGTGGAGATGTCCTTTAAAATCAGGAAGTCCAACTATCAAATTGACTTACCGAGTCCCATCGTTAAACTGTGGCCCTCGGTGCCACATATTTCTCAAATACATCAGACCCCCATCACCTCTCTGAGCAGCCCCTTCCAATCCCTGACCACTCTTCCCACGAAGAAAGTCTAACATCCAACCTAAACCTCCCCAATGCAACTTGAGGCCGTTTTTTCACGTCCCATTTCCTGTCACCTATGAAAAGAGACTCCTCGCCTAGCCTTATAGGCAAACAGAAATCCCACAGTTCTACTGGACTTTCTTCTTCCCCGCTGAAACTTTTCATTAGCACAGCCTGGGAGAGACTTTATTTGCACAGCCATGAAATATGAATACATTCTTAGCAGGAACTGTTCGTGCAAAGTTTGCTGTTGTAAAACAGGGCAGACAGTGGCTTCCCCACAGAACTATGAAGGTTTCCCTTTTATCTCTCACTCAGTTATTAGAACATATCTAGTAGCTGGCAACCCAGCTTGCAGTGGTGGGTTGGAACCTGATGATCCTTGAGGGGACCTTCATTTAAAGCACAGTCTTGACTTGTCGCTCGGAGTGAGGAACAGCCTCTTCCTCCTTTAAAGACAATCAGGTACCGCTGGCCCCAGGGACACCAAAGGAAGCCCTGTCGCAGCCTGTCCTCCAAAACTCCCAACCCGGCCCTTTTAAGCATCCTCCCTCCACCATCCCAGGTTGTTGGGTCTCAAGCCCATCACTCAGCAGTGGGCGTTTACAAGAGCCCAAAATGCAGCTCTGGCTTTGCAGAACGAGACCTGGGGCTTCTTAAAACATTAACAGCTTCTGATGAGCATGCTGCACCCATACTGAAGATGTGAAGAGTGAGCATGCTTCACTCTGCCATCTCCAGCCTTCAACCCAGGGCCAGATCACCCCACGGTGGGAATCTGCAGCTCCCAAGGCCCTTCCCACCTCGCTGTGAACTCTGGAACATTATTCTGAGGGCTGCTATTTGGATGGCAGGCTTGTTCTGCAGCAGTTCACATATGATGGATCTCTCCACTCTGCAGATGTAAATGAGCCTCAGCTCAAGCAGGAGCCCCAGGGACTTGTCTTCTCCATCCAGGAGAGTGAAAATCATCCCAACAACGAAAGTATGAAGTGCATAGTCTGAAGTGCAGATTGCCTTGAAGTCAGATGATGCTTCTGCTGATGAGAGGGGGAAACATGACTTTGGATAGTTCAGAGAGCTCCAGACACAAGAAGAAAAATACAGAGGCTAAAAAAAAGAAAAAAAGGTGAGTGTGCTGAACACACTGAAATCCTCAGCCCTGCTCCTGGGGAAACCCATGGAAGAATCACAGAATCATAACATGGCTTGGGTTGGAAGGGACCTCAAGCTCCAGCCCCCCTGCTGCATGCATCCAGGTCCTCCAAGACAGGATCCTCTTGTGAGTGGAGCCAGTAGCTCTCCCAAAAGCCAGCCCTCGTCAGCTCCTCTCTCCCAAAGGACGACACACCTGTGGTTTCATTTGCAGTCAGTGAGTGAATGGCATGTGCCATGATCCTGAAAATGTGCTGTGGGACTGCATGGATGCATTGCAGCTTTCACAGAGATCTGTTTTTTCTTCTTACAGACTCTGCAGGCAGATGGCTGGGAACAGAAAGGAGACTGGGCAGAAGCTCCAGCAATTCTCTTTCAATGGATATCATGGTATACACCTGGATATGGGGGGATCAGACATCACAGAATGGTTTGGGTTAAAGGGTGCCTTAAAGCTCATCAATTTCCACCCCCCCCTGCTGTGGGCTGGTTGCCCCCCACCAGCTCAGGCTGCCCAGGGCCCCATCCAACCTGGACCTGAGCACCTCCAGGGCTGGGGCACTGGCTCTCTGGGCAGCCTGTTACGATGTCAAGCATGACATGAACCCGAAAGCACCAGATGAAAAAAAGATCAGGCAGAGAAACAAAGGTGTTACTATAATTAACTTTTTCTTTTTATTTACACCACAAGAATAACAAGTTGTCATAATGTGGTACAAAATACTGGACTCCTAATAAAGTTGAAATTGAAGTCGGTACTGTCAGAGAAAGACACCATTGGCCAGTTAATAAAAAACAAAACAAAACAAAACAAAAGAAACCAACAACAACAAAAAGAAAAAAAAAACCCACAAAACCAAAAAAGAGAGAAAAGAGGAAGAAAAAAAAAATAACAAGCAAAAACAAGAGCGAGAAAAATATTCCAACTCCATCAAGTAAAACAAAGGACCATCAGAAAATTTAGCACAAAGAATGCTACCATCACTTAAAGAAGGGTCCATACAATAAGAGTGAAATTGTGTCTAAATTACAGCGTAAACCGGTAGCTGCTACCAATGGTGACGTCATACTGAGCATGTATAGGTATAAAGTAGAATATAATATAGTTACAACTTTTTGATACTACATATCTGTAATAAGCTCTTGGGTGAATAATGTTTCAACCCCTCCCCCCACTTTTATATATATATTATATATATAAGTTTGTCATCCTCATAAATTGGAAAATAGCGCCTCCACTATGGAGCACAGAAAAGTGTTAATTTATTTTCTTTCAATAGGATACTTTTTCATCAATATCAAAGACAAAGTGAAGATGAGCTGAGAACGAGCTCAACTTCGTGACAATGAAGAAACATGATTTTCCTTTCGATGTAAAGTCTTGTTTTAAACCACAGTGTTGCACAGTACACGACTGCTTAAAGTGAAACCTAGCAAGACATCATGTAAAAGTAATTGTAAAAAAGTTAACACAGCTGTGCTGCAGAGTTAACTCTTTAAAGTCCTCGTCATCCATCACCTCAGAATTAATGACTACGTGTGTTGACAAAGGGTTGCATCCAACCTCCCCACCCAGCCAAGAAATCAAAATAAAATACCCAACCAAATTAAAAAAAAAATAATAATAATGACACAGGCAGTTAACTTTGTGTTTCTGCGTAGCTTCCCTAAAAACACTGTTTCCACATAAATACAATAAACTCTATTATTGGTAAGTCACAAGTGCTAGATAAACGTCTTTTTTTTTCTTCTTAAAATGAGAAATGTTTAAGTAGTCCTTTTTCATTTAACTCTTTCTTAACAACAAAAAGCACGGTTTCTTAAGTTCAGTAAGACGTGAAAAACGTTTCCCACTCTCCTTCCTTTGTGTGTGTGTGTGTGTGTGAGTGTGTGGGTGCGGGTGCGTGTGACAAAAACGTCCCAACCTCAGTCTCCGCAAATGCCACGAGAGGAAAAAAACAACAACAACAAAAACAACAAAAGAAGGAAAAAGAAAACGAAACAAAACCAAAAAACCAACGCAACTTTTTTTTTCTTTCTTTCTTTCTTTCTTTTTTTTTTTTTCTTTTTTTTAATTTTTTTTTCCCCCCATTTTCAAAGCTGCCAAGTTTGGCGTGCAAAATCTGTATACAATATAAAGACATGCCAACCTTACAGACCATGCAACCTCAAAGTGTAGGAAACTTAAAAAAATATATTCATATATATTTATATATATATTTATATATATCAATGCCCATAAAAGACGTGGGCCCAAAAAGTTTACAAAAGGAAGAATGGAATGAATACATGACTGAGACTAATAAAAAAGGAATGTTCCGTATCGAAAGTAAAAAACAAATGGTTACTCGTGTACTGCCAGCCATGCCGGCGGGGCCGTGCCGTGACACCGGCACCCGAAAGGAAGAAGCTGTCGGCTCAAAAAGGGAAAAATGCCTCAAAACAAGGGCTCCTCCTCCACCGTGCTGCCCAGAGCTGGCCTGAGCCACGGGCACAGCTTGGAAGCGGATCCCATGGGCTGGGATGGGGAGGAGACGAGCTCCGGAGCCTCGGAAGCCCTTCTCTCCTTGGGCAGGCTCAGAGAAATGATGGCAAGAAACAAACGTGGCATCCTGAAAGCCACAAGAGGCCAGTTTTGAAAGAAACCAGCCCGGCACGGCCGGCTCTCAGGAGCGCAAAAAGGTTTGCCCCAACAGAGAGTGGAAATACAAAACCGCCAGGAAGATCTGACAACAGAAATGCTCATGTAAACGTGGTCACTGCCCACACCTCAGAAACGGCCAAAGGAAAATGGAAAGTCAGTCACCAGATCCTGCGGCCAGGTTGACTTTAGATCACAGCAGCAAAGTGGTCATTGGAAAAAACAGCGCCTATGGGCACACCATGCGCCCACATGGAAAGGCTGTGTGCAGAACGCGCCGAGGATGGTCCTAGTGACCAAAGCTATTTGTGACTTAGAAACGTACTTGGGTCTGCAAAACTCAAATACAGTAGTGTCTGATTTTTCAACTGCATTATAAACTGAGAAACAAAAAACAAAAGCCTCTTGCATTTGCTCACACGTATGGTATGCTTCAAATTCCTTCCACAAGCGAGTCTTGAATGGAATGAAAACAGCCCCTTCAAGAACTGGAAAAGAAGTTACTAGAAATGACCCCGTTGGTTCTCCTAAGAACAGAATAAAAGAAAAATCTACCCTTGGTTGTTCAGACGAGGGATCTGTGCTATCCTACGCTGCTGCAAGAAGGTACACTCGCCAATCTGGTCTCCTCTAAGCTGCTCGCCTCTTCCTTGAGCCAGGGATGAGGGGCTGCTCCCAGGGCCGCCTTCCAGCTTGGCTTGGAGAAATTGCTCAGGAAACAGTTCTTCAGGCAGCTCGAGTTGCGACTTCTTCGGGAAGAAGAGGAGAGAGGAAGAGTACGTGGGGGGTGTGTGTGTGCGTGTCTGTGTGTCTGCATGTCCGTGTGCATGAGAGAGAAGATGCCAGCTGTCCCACGAGTGTCTGACAAGCTTTCCGTATGATAGCTACTAAAGCCGCGTGGAATCCTCGCTACAATCCACATGGAGGATAAATACGTCACCCATTGTAATACTACTATGTTGAAGGTAAGAAAACTCCTTATTTTCTTTACAGAGCTACTATAACAGAACTGAGGAAATATACAGTCGGCGGTATTATACAAAAGAGCTCATTGCATTCCCTCCTCCTCGTTAAACGCACGCTTTCCAAAAATAAACTCTGACAATCTGCAACAATTCCTTACGCCTGCAGAAAGCTGCTCACTGTACAAAAGACTTAAAGGGGGGGGGGGGGGGGAGCGGGTGGGGGAGCAGCAGAGGGGGGGGGGGGGGGGGTGGGGTGGGGGGTGCGGGGGGGAAGGGAGGAAAGAAAGAAAAAGAAAGAAAATAATGTACAAGCAAGAAAAAATGGGAGGAGAAAGGTTTGGACACTATTGCCATTCGGAAACAAAACTTGCCAAATAGAAAACAAATGTCAGATTCACACAAACAAGGCTTCTGTAGGGTTTTGTGAAATATCGATATAAAAATCAACAGCAAATTCATAGTTTTTGCTATAAAAAAATCATTCTTTTTTTTTCTTTTTTTTCTTTCTTTTTTTTTTTTTTTTAGAAAAGGATCGTAACTAAAAACCTTAAATTAAAATACAAATGTTTAGGGTAGTTGCCCAGTGGCTAACGTGTTGGCAATCTGAAAACTTTCCAACCTGTCGTCTGAAAGTCCTCAAGTTTCAACCTGGATCCTTTTCCAAAAGCACCTCAACATTCCAATTCACAAATCTGTCCCTAGGGAACTTTCAATGGCTACTGTTATAGTATGCATTTATTACATATATTTTTCTATAAATGCATTATAAATATTTTATCAATAATTCATAAGAATCCGGTTTCTAAGCTTGGAATACATTTGGAATATACATTATACACATATATATATTTATACCTAACAATTTAAGCAATATCTCATGCTAGTTGCTTTTAATAAAAAGCATTCCAGTCTTAAACCTGCATTTGTGTCTAATACATGCTTCAACAACCAAATTGATAAGTTCAATTACTAGATAATGTAGAAGAGAGAAAACGTTTGAAAATTTGATTTTAAAAATGGTTGAATTTCAAAGACCCAACAGTATTTGCCACTTTCTTGGCAACTACCTTAATGTTTTTCTTTTTCTTTTCTTTTTTTTTTTTTTTTTTTTTTTGAAACAGCAATGAAAGAAAACAAAACAAATCCAAAGTTGTAGACAGTTTTTGGAGACGCTCTGTTCAGCTGATGCCTGCTTCCCACCATCATGCCAGCACAAGCCAAAAAGTCTTCCTTCCTGTTGGCAGTTCTTGGCTTTCCAACCAGAGGAAAAATATTCACGAACTGCTGTGTTTTCTTCTTTTTGTGTTTTTGTTTTGTTTTGTTTTGTTTTTACTTAAGGCATTGTTCCTCAAACTTCAAAAATCCAGCTGCACCATATCCATCAATTAAAAAAAAAGGCACAAACTCATCTTCAGATGGCTTTGGAGACAATAAAGCCGACTCCATCTGGGCTACCGTTTCCTTTTTTGTGTTTCCCCCCTCTCTTTCCCTTTCCTTTAGATGTAAGACTAGTCCTCTTTCCCTGTCCCTCCCCATTAAAAATACACCATCTCACATTGTTCTGGTTTCGACAAGAGTGTCGTTGACTCACAGGCAGGCAAGAGCCATTTAAAAAATCCAAGAAATGAAACTACAAGATGGGTCACAAGTGGTTCAAGCGGAGATTGCTGAATTGTGGGTAATCAAATTGTAAGCACCAGTTCCACGATAAGGTTTGTTTGTTTTATTTTCATGTGTGTTGTTGAATCTTTGACTTTTTGGCAACTCTGCCAAAGACTTCATGGGCGTCGTTCCCCTTTCCACTCCCGGTGAGGACCAGAGGAAGAGTGCCCAGCGTTGTCAGTCCTTTACTGCTCTTCACCAGCATTTTTCATTTTCAGCAAATATATACTGTAGACGCATATAGATATGGAGAGATTTTTCGGTTGCTTTGCTTTACACCTGGTTGTCCTTCTGTATTCTGGAAAAAACCATGACAGGACACAGGAGTAACAAGAGAAAGCTTCTTGGCAGAGCTTCAAGACGAAGACAAACAAACAGGAGAACTCCAGCTCGAAGATGAATGCTACAGGGGAGGTTCCTCTTCCATGGGTTCATCATCGGGTCTGAGCAATTTCACAGCCAGGCAGGAAGGGAAGAGGGAGGAGAGAAAAGATGGTTGAGCATGAGAGCCGCGACAATTTGTAGCATTAAATCTCACACCTTATGTTCCTATCACCTTCCCTGTAGGGTGGATGCTCAGCTGGCTCACCTAGAATTAAAACTTGCCTCCAAAAAAGTTTTTTTCAGACAACATGTTTTCACTTGTGCAACTTCAAAAATTTCTGCAGCAAAATTTATTTCCTCTCACGGTCCAAAAGCACATTCTGCTCTGACTGAAGCAGAGGGATCGGGCAAATGTGTGCACAACACTACGGTAACATCCGGGGCTCATGCAAGTGAACTTGTCTTGCAGCCCAGGTCTTTAGAGAATGCATGAAAGGAAGGAGATGGGTGAATGCATATGCAAGGAGTAAAAGGCAAAGATTAACCCAGTAGGCTGCCCCAAGGCCACCTGTGATGACAAAAGCAACTCACCGCTTCTCAGCTGGTTTCACGCCTACCGACAGAGATGCCATGGCTGTCACCGTCTCAGCCTCTTCGTTCTCACACTTCTGTGCCTCAACCAGGGAATAGCCCACTGTGGAGGCATAGCGCTGGAGTGAATGCCAATACTTGCCTGGGGAGAGGTGAGAAAAGCAGCAGTTAGGGCACCTGCATCCGGATGGGTCAAGTAACCTGTTCAAAGAATCACAGAATACATGGGTTGGGAGGGACCTTAATGGGATCACCCAGTTCCAACCTCCTGCTGTGGGCAGGGCTGCCGTTCACTAGGTCAGGCTGCTTACAGCTCCACCCCACCAACCTTCCTATGCCCAGTAATAGATAGCTGAGAACTGACTTGGGAGGACACACCAGGCTTATGCAAAACACAGTCTTAAGCCATACTTGCTGTCACTTCCAGGCCTGCCTTGAAGCCCCTGTGTGTGGAGGGAACTTCTGGGGGCACAAGCCAAGGGAAACCCCTTGGAACCTTCCAGGCTGAGGGAAGTGGTGAGACGGGTTCCTCTCTCCTGCTCACAGCTCTCTTTCACGAGCTCTGATATAGCAGCAGATCATCGCTGACCCTTATGGTTAAGCAGGCTGCTACGAGAGGGGCTGCTCTGTTCTCTATGCAGAAAAATCCAATCTGCTTTCTACACAGTATCAAAAGCAACATCCAAGAACTGCCAAAACTCCTACTTCTTGCCACGTATTAATAAATGGTGCTGCAATTCTGCTGTGTCTTGAAGACCTATGTTTTGAATAAACGTTTGTCTTGTTTTGTTATGTAAGCAAGCATACAATTAGCAGGACATATTTCAGCAGAAAATTGTGCAGCAGGACAACCAAGGTATTACCTGTCTGTAAGGGGTAAAACCCTTCATTTCATAAAAAAGTTCATAAAGTTCATAAAAAAGAACTAAAAATGGAGGAGGGAGGTTAAAGTAACAGATTTCCACAGCTGGAATCACACAGGAAGAATGGAGACGTAACAGCTCTCCTGGGCTGAGAGATGTTTTGTAGGGGAAGACATGCTTTAATAAAGCATCTACAAAAATGAACCAGTTCTCTCCCCAAAAGACAACTAGGATGTCAAATCAGGGCTGAATCACTGGCTTGCAATGAAAGAAGCTCTCCTCCTTTGGCTATGGAAGAAAGCTGACCTGATGGTCTTACTTAAAACCCCTCTTCTGACTTGCTTTGCTCAGTTTAATGGAAAAAAAAAGAAAAAAAGTCACTAGTTGACTCAAGGTGTCACATCGCTGCTGAGCATTTGAGTCAGCAGAGTGGCTGCTGGAAATGGAATTGAGATTTCTAAAGCTACCATGCATTTCTGAGGGGGGGAAATCATTTGGCCTTTTTTAAGCTCTACTTTATTCCTATAAAGAGGAGACTAGCCTCCCTCCAGTTCTACACCACAAGTGTTTGAAGTGGGAAGATGTCAAGACCTAGCACAGTGGGATTCCCATGTTATTCAGACTCTTTTCACTCCATTCCTCAAGAATATCCCCAGGAAACCTTTAACCACAATGATTTTAATCTCAACTAAATAAACCCACAATATTAGCAGCTTCATGCAACGTTCTTTCATCCCTATCCACTCTTCACTAATGAATGCATGATGAGACTAGTGTTAGTCAGAGATACTTGAATTGCTTCTGAAGATATAAGCACCCACGCTGAAGTGTAGGACAGTCTGTCCTCTACAGTGATTTTAAAGGTTTTACTGCACTGGCTTTAATACTAATTCCCCCAGTGAGACCAGAACAACCTGCTCAATGACCGGGGTGCCTCCCAGCTTGCTTCACCTTCAGAAACACAAACTTTTGCACTTAACAGCTTCAACTTGTGCCAGCCAAGCAGCAGGCTCTGCAGACTGATACAGCCCTCTCTCAAGAGCCAAACCACCTCCCTGAACTGACTTTTCCCCGTGCATCACTCAACTGCGTGTACAGTAAGACCAGTTGGAGGCTGCCTAAATCCAGTCCACAATGCAGTGATAATCCACAAAGTAGGGTGAGGGTATGCAGTGGTCTGAGGTTGAACACGGAACTGCCAGGACAGTGAAGAATTGGAATGGGTACCCTCGCAGGACAGCCCAGCAGGGAACCAGCTCTGTGAATGGGCTATACTCACTGTGTATCTCAATCACTTTCTCCATTGAATGCACCGCATTAGCATTTGCTCTCTGCTGGAGAACCTTTTCTGGAAGAGGGTCGAGCTGGAGAGGGAGAGGAAGAATGAAGAAATGTTATCTCAAGCTACAGACCAGGCATTAAGCATGATTTAGCAAACAGCTCTGCCACATCAAGCTTCCACCCCATTCCCCTGATTCCTATTATCTGCCTTTAGTTGAATATCCAAACTAGACAGACTTCCTAAGTGCTCTTGCGATATTCCATGCAGCCTCCCTGCACCAACACTCCTCACAAGCACAAAATGCTGCAGCCCTGGATGGAGACAGTTTGCCATGAGCAGAAAAATAAGGCAAATGCTGCTGTCTCTTTTCACACCATGTAAAACTAGGGCTCTGGACTGCCTTGTGCAAAGTTTTCACTATTAACAGTGTGAAAGGAAAATAAAAGCAACTTAAAAATACAACAATGGCCACACTTCTTTCTTTCCTCTGAAGAAATAAAAGGGGAAGCTTTTTAATGCCTCTGCATTTACTGACTTAGAGAAACAGCTGGTTTTCTCACTTGGGATGCCTTCTCTCACTTTAAGAGAACTGTCTTCTGAAAAGCTGACCTGTCCTTTCTGCCCTTCAGGAAGTTATTAAACCTTGTGTTGTTGGTACGATGCCTGCCTCGATTCCCATTGGCCAAGAAGC
>JAPSGF010000115.1:919178-1133963 GCA_035772895.1 Perdix hodgsoniae | reverse complement strand
TTTTTTTTCTCTAAATTGCTGAAGAATATCCTAAGATACACCCATGTGGCTCCTGCCATCCTTTGCAAAGAGCAGCAGCATTTTAACACTGTGCAGGCATGGCTCTAACAGCAGGCAGGAGCTGGGGCTTCCTCCCTCCGCAGGAAAGAAGCCAGATCTGCAGTCCGGATATATCAATTTATATTAAAAAGAAGAGAATATAAATAATTGAAAACTTTAAAAAGGATCTTCCAAGGGAAGCAGGCTGGGTGATGTTGTGTAGAGCACCAGTTTTCAATGGCGCAGCAGAGATGTCTGCTTGGTAGGTGAGGATGTCCAGCGGGGCAGCTCTACTTGGCTCACATACGTGGCTGATGGCTGGAGCTCTAGACATCTCACAACTCAGTACTCAAGAAAAAAATTTTAGCTGAGTCGATTTTCTCCAAACCCTTTTCTTTTTTTCCCCCCCTTTTTTTTTTCCTCCCCACAAAGAACACACATCCATCACAAAGCTGGATATCCAAAACAAGAAACGCTCGCAGCTGTTGACTGTGTCTGAAAATATGCACCAGTGCTCATCTGAGGGTCCTCCTCAACGAAGAAGCAGCCACAGTTCAATAGTTAATAAAAACTGTGGCAAAGTTTAACTGCAACTTCTGACCAAAGCCAAGACAAGCTCCAGCCAAGAGATCTGCTCTCGCGACCAGATGGCAGCCATTTGATAGGTGCTCCATCAGGACTAGAAACCGCTCCGCTCCAGATTTAATAATTAAGGACTGCACTGCTAATAAATTCTTTACTCTAAAAATAATTCTGGCCAAAGCTAGCTTCTGTATGACATTAAGTGAAGGCGAACGCTATTCCTGGACAAATCTTTAGTAAGAGCTTCCCAGTGCCTTTCGGTTAATGCTGACATAAAGCACACAACACCAGGCAGCTTAGCCGTGTGCTATTTCACAGATGAATCATTTCCACCGTGCAGTACTCCTCCTGAAACAACACTCACAGACAACAGCCTCACTCATCGCTCACTCGGAAAAGGAAGAAAATACCTCTGGGCATTAGGCAACGTTTTTAAACAACTGCTTATTATCACCTCCCTGTTCATTCAGGACATCCAGAGTCTGACACTGGACGCATCTCTGCTGCTCCTGCATGAAAAATAGCACAGTCCTTGCAGTGCTGTGAGTGCTGCTGAGCACATCTTGTAGCTCTGGCTCTGCCCCTGCCACCAGCAGCTCCCATTGCACAGGCACCGCTTGGGGCACAGCGCTGGCACCGCTTCCTAACCGGCACAATGATCTCTAAGCGATCTTCCCTGCATTCAGCTGCAATCGTGCCAGTATCGAACAACTGCATTTGTAACCAAAGCGACTCAAACATTCTCAAGCCACCTCGCACAGCTCTAACTCATTTCACATTAAAATAATCTGCTGCAAAGCTCAAGCTCCGCTTTCATTTCCTGGGCAGTTGGGAACTGCCTCTGCATAACGCTTTTCCAAAGCGGGAGTTTTGATCTCTGCCGGTGAAGGCAGACGCTGTGTGGACTGGCACTGCTCCCCTCATTTCCTACCATTTCCTCACGTAACACAACCAGCTCTCTGCAGCAAGCACACTTCCCCGCACCCGTCGCCGGCCGCAGCTGGCTGTCCATGTGCACGCATGCAGAGCTGCCTAGCACACTGTATATCAAACCCCATCAAAGGGCCGCGGGACAAAGCAACAGCAGTTCCCTCCAACTTTCCTGCATTAAAAAGGCTTTATAAAAGACCTTGATAAAACGAGTGTTTCCTGCTTTTTGATGTGCGGGTAAGGGAACATTATCATGATATCTGCGCAGCCTTACAGCCCACCTAGGAAAAGTGAGAATAGCTCCATCTTTAAATATTTAAAAGCGCTTTATAGATGTCCCGATGCAGTGATTAAAAAAACAAAGATTTTTTTTTTTTACCTTTAAGGATCAATATTCACCCTGCTAAATGGAAACACTCAGCCAGCTGACAACAGCCAAGCTATCATGAATGCTAAGATCTCCCCAGAGCTACGCGCTCCCAAACACATTTGTGGCTCAGATCAAGCACTCCTTTACTGCATGCAGATCCTCACCCCACATTGCAGCCACCCGCCTGCACCACAGTGCTACATTAAGGGGGAGGAATGACATCTTTCACATGTTATTTCCTCAGTCTCTCCTTCAAAGTGCATCCTGCCATTAGAGCTGGCTGCGCCCTTATTTGTGTGGAGCTGACGGGGTTGTCTGTGCTGACAACAGTGCCATCGCTGCCAGATGAAGAGACATAGGTGCTGTTACATCAACTCTGCTCTTCCTCTGCTTGCTGGCTCCTGAATTTTCGTCTGTCTCTGTCCCAAGGGTTGGTGTGCTGGACAGGTTACCTATGCTGAGTGTCTTATCAGAGCTGTCTGGCCAAGCGCAAGGAATGGATACTCTCTGGATGGTTGGAGATGGGATGCTGGATGACTGAAGCAGATGCTTTTTATGAATACCAGCTGTTTCACTGATGATGTATTGGACTGGTTGGTGAGGTTTCCTCAGGCACTGTCATCCTTCACAAAGAGTCTGGATACTGAGAGACAAAGCACTCCTTCAAAAGGCTGGCAGTCAGGGAACACGGGCAATCTGTACCTCCTTGCTCCAGCTTCCCAGACCAGAGAAAGGCCACTCATCACTGACCTGAACGGAGTCACAGCAAGCCTGCCCAGGGCTCACCATCAGTCCCTGCAGTCAGCTGCCACCACAGGCAGACTGACAGCTGAAATTCTGCTTGGTTTCTCTTCTCTGTGCTACTTACTGCACCTTCATATGCTGACCACAGGGCTTCCATCAGCTCCTGCACTTGGGCTTCTTCAGCAAAGGGAGCCTGGCTGCTCTCCATGGCAGGTGAAAGCTTTGGGAGGAACCTCTTCCCTTCACTGACAGGCAGGAAGGTCTCCTGCCTTGCAGAAGAGGCCAATGCCTTCAGAGGTCTGTTCTGTAAGAGGTCACCTCAGCAGTCTCTTCGTGTCCATCTACTGCAGCCTTCTGAAACTTGCTCATTAGCATGGGGTACTGAAGGCACACTAAAAAGGCAGCCTAAAAAAGATTCAAACACACTAGCCAAGCCACCTCCAACTTCAAGTCTGAATGGATTCTCCAACACAAAGCTGAACTCCTTAGGCATACACACCAAAGGACAAGCCTTGTGCTGCTGTTATTATGTATGTCATCAACCCTCAACAATTGCTTTGAGCAGGTCCAGAATCCTAACCATACCAGGACAACTGCAGCAGGTAACAAATAGGGACTGTGTCCATGGCTCCAGCTTGTGCTTCTCTGAGAAGAGTACAATTTTCCTAGATAGAAGATCAAGGCACTTCTGCAGTCTACTGTACCAGCCTAAGACTCAGCCATTAGGATGACTGTGGTTGTCCTCTGTGCAGAACACATGTACAAAAAAGAAAGAGACCTGACCCAAACAAATGATTTGTTCAAACTCATAACCCACAGATTATAAATATGCTTCTTGAACAGAAGTATATGCAGAGGTAGAGACACAGCAAATGCACAGGGTTCCCAATCTGAGATTCTACTGTTGGCAGCTGATTGCTGTACTTTTTGCAGTATTTCTGTAGTGGATGAACCTGAACACCTTGAGGCCATAACACGTCACATGCCACCACTGGGAACCTTTCAATTATCAGTCACATTGGAAGAAATGGTGCCAGCTACAGTAGATGTTAAAGCCTGACTGCATCAAGGGGATGGCTGAGAAAAGTCTGAATCATTTTTTCTTTAATCCCACGACAGAAAGAAGAGGCAGCGAAGCCAAAGAATCTGCCTCTGTAGGAAAATATCCCAACATTTCCAGAAACCAGAAACTAGACTTCCTTTGTGTACTGCTCTGCCTTTTTCTTATCTTGCAATCAAACACCCCGGCTTTTCCAGCCAACTTCTATAAGGGCTCTTTCAAAACAGCACTGAGCAGAAGGTAGGAAATAAAATGTTGAGGAAAACATAGAAAAGAAAGCAGCACCAAGCACGCTGCGCAACAGAGCGGATATACTGGCAGGGGGACTGCAAGGAGAGGGGGAGGTGTGGACAATAACTTCAGAAGTACATGAAACTGATCAGTGACTTTCTTAGGAGCACAGTGCAAACTACGTGGATTGAGGTGCGGCACATTCCCTGTTCTGGAGAACGAGAAGCCCACATTCGATGCCACAATTGGAAATTCGAAGGACGAGGGGGCAGAGGCTGTGGCACCTGGAACGTGCCCCCAAGCATGTGCCAGCAGGAGGCCATGGCAGGATTTTTCGTTTCTCTGTACCTCGTTTCCCAGCAAAGCAGAAACACATGCTTCTGAGGCATCACAAATGGCAGTCAGGTCGTGGCCTCCTTCGAGGGCCAGGACGACGCGGCCTCCGGCCAGGCCCATCAGCTGCTTCGTCAGGTACCCAAAGCCTGCGAGGGGAAAAGAGGAAATGCGAGAGAAGGGCAGAGGTTGTTGCTGGAATCAGGCTCCTGGCGAAGGATCAAAGAGTTATAAAAAGGAATTACATCATATTAAAAAACCACAAGGGATCTGAGCGGACTAAACGCATAATATAAGCCAGGTTTGATTTTCATACGCTCGTTTCAGAATTCCAGCCACGCTTCCCTGCTGGAGCGGTGCGGGATGGATCCACAACCCCTGGGCCGCAGCAAGCATCTCACTGGAGGTTATCCCAGGCACTGAGGGGCAACACAGCCCCCCCAGCAGCCCCCCAGCAGGCCCCAGGCTCGGGGTGGTGGCAGAGGCCAGGCAGGGAAGGGGAGGAGGAGGACGGAAGGTGGCTGCCTTCGCCCTGCTGTGTGAGAGAAGGAAAAGGCAAAGTCAGAGAAGTTGTGCAGAAGGCATGGGGGGGGGGGGGGGGGCAAGGGGAACTGGTGAAATTGCTGCCGGTGCTCTCGGTTCTGATCACGGCACTGCGGAGCCCCAGAGATATTTGACAACCGGTCTTTGACAGACGTTTCTTCCCGTATATAATATGCTGTAAAAATTCCTGAGGCACCGGGACTTTGATCATATGACACACAATACATTTCTGCCCTTTAAACAAAACAGAACCAAGCTGTGAGGATTTAAAAAACATGTCCTCAAACCAACCCTCCCCCTCAAAAATAAAAAAAAACGAAAGGGATTTTTTTCTACTCTTCATCCATGCTCCCTGCCTTTGTTTTGCAGTGTCTTGTAACTCCTACAAGTGCCTTTGCAAATCAGCAAATCAACAGCGAGATAAAAGATTCACAGCTGAGCCCGTAACGTGGTACCCAGCCTCGTGTTTTGGGAGAGTAGCAAAGCATGGGAAATACACCACGCAGGTAAACAAGACCTTTTCATTACCAAGTGTTTCTGGATATCTTAAATAACTTCTCTTGTAAATCTATTCCACTTCATTCTTGTATAAAGTTTATAGGCTCAGCTACCTTACGAAGGTCTGAAGTTCACTGTGCAGAGTAAGTTTCCCGACTGAAACAAACTGTTAAAGAATATCCTTCTGCTTTTGCAAGGAAAACTTGGTTGATCCAAATAATATGGCACCATGCAAACCCAGAACTGCAGAAAAAGGCCAGCCCAGAGCTGACTGCATCTCCTATGCAATGCAAAACACAAAGACGCGCAGCAAAATGGGCTGGTTTAATTGTTTCAAGGATAAAGAAAAAATATTTATTAAAAAAAATTCCTAAGGGACCTTGGAGAAAGGAATGGATTCCTTTTAGCTCTCAGAGCAGGGAATTACCTCTTCACATCTGACACTGCCTCCCCTCTGCAATTTTGCATTTGAACAACTATAATTTTTCAAATTCAGCAGCAGTCTTCTGCATGGATGTGATTTGGTCACTGAAAAGTCAAATATGTAATGCTCCAAGACAACAAAGGCGTCAGGCAGACTAAGATAGTAACAAAACAAATGAAAACGCAACAGAAAATCCAAAAAGTCTGCCACTGAAATGGAAGGTTTGAACCTAGATTCCCACAGGCTAAAACCTGGAAATATTATATGTAGGTCATCCTGAAAGTAATGCCTCCTGTGTATTTTCATGGAAACTACAACAGATACAAAGAGCACAACAACACTATTTGACAGAGCAAATTCTCAGCTATCAAACACTCTTTCAACAGTCACCACTGTTTGCTGATTTTCATGGATGACCTGATTGAGATGTTCCTCACTTCATGACAGCTGTGCATGGCCATCCAGAACGTGGCCCCTCTCTCACATCACAGTCACTACCCAAAGCCTCACATCCACTGATTGGTTTCCATTAATGTTCAGCTAAGTGTCAGTGAATGTCAGTGGGTGCCATTTTTTCCACACAGAGAAATTCAATGACACACATTTGCTTCACCCAGACTTCCATGTCAGACACCAGTCTGTCACAGTGCCCCTCTGCTGCCATGTGTCATACGGCAACAAAGTGCAATGGATTACTGGTGAGAAGGTTCGACTTCTACTGCCATACAAACACCTGGCACTGACGTCCTGGGCCAACATCATAGAATGGGAGGCATTACTTTCAGAGCAACCTTTGCACGTTAATCCCCAGGACAACAAAAATTCACACCGTTTTCAGTGTTTGCTGTTTTCTAATCTGCAACTTACACTTTGCAGAGAGGTTATATCCTCCCAGAGGCGTAGGATGGCCTTCCACCGCGTCAAAACCAGATGACACCAGCACAACATCTGGGGCAAACTCATTGGCGATGGGCATCACAACCGTCCTGCAACAGAATTGAACCATGGCAGACATGTTACTTTGGATCTTCAACAAACGAAGGAACGTTTAACTCATCTTGAACAAGCCTCTTAGAAAGCCTCATGTTGCTTTTTCACAACAGTTTTTCCTTTTTCTTAGATGCTGCACTTCTCATTGCTCACAATGAAAGGTTGGGACCTCAAGACGCATGCGAGCACTGCTCTGCCTGCTGCCTCGTGCAGCTCTGGAGGGCACTGCCAGGCTTGGGGCTACAAACTTGCTGCTCAACCAGCCCAGCAAGGAACAAAAAAGACAGCAGGCAGCACTGAACGGTTATCACAGGCATTGCACAGCTGCAAGGGACAAAAGAAGCTCTATCGTGCAGATTATTCCACCTAACTCCAGTTCCCCATCCTCTGATATTTTCTTCTCTAAAACGAGACAGAATTGCTTAGCATCTGCAAACTACTGCCTGTTAGGACCTGTACTTCAGGGAGACAAGAGGTCCAGCTTCTCAGCAAAACGCATTTTTACTCTGGTCTCCCTCTTCAATCTACAAAATTTCTGTTCAAAATCCACGGGAGGTTGCTAACATCCCATTTCCCACATCAAGATGCCAACTAAGCAAAAAGGAAAAGTTCTGCAGAGAACAAGAACTGCTTCTTCGCCTAATAGCTCCAGCACAAACGCAGCAGAACTGAAATTACAGCGGTGAAAAACGTCAAAGCAACAGAGCTTCTGAATAAACATGAGAGACACACACACAATCTTTTCTGGCAAGGTTAGCATTCCGAAACACAGACTTGTATACCAGAACACATCTCTGTAAGCACAACTGCACCTTTATTGATGAGAGCGTTTACAGAATACTCAGAAAACAAGGTTCCATTTGCCCCAACGCCAATCTGAGCTCAGGCCATTTCACCCCCTGCAGAACATAGTTTTAACAGAGCGGCAGCATCTCCCATGCAATGAGCTACTTGCCGTGTTAGTCAAACCCAGCAAGTCATCTCCAATGCAGAGCAGAGCCCTGGTGTGGGCAGGGGCACTGGTACCCAGCATACCATGTACCATCCCAGGTCTGGTGGACGTGCTGAGGCAACGTGCAGTCCAAAAAAACCCTTCAAGCTTTCATTTTTGTCATCTTCCTGGTTGCCACTCTCCATGCACAGAAAGACAGAAATCTATGCAATCTACAAAAATAAAACAATTCTCTGCTGGTGGTTACCAGTTGCAGAGCTTTTGGGGCAGCATTCACCCTCTCTGTGCTGAGAAAGTTTTTAATTCTGACAGAGTCTGGAAGAGGAATTTTAATTTTTTCCTCCGATGGCTCGGTTGCCATATACTTCTGTCCTCAGGGAGATTATTATGTAAGGAAGACAAAATAGTGCATTTTTCTGCTGATGGCTTTACAGTCGACAAAGCACGCTTAGTGAAACCCACAGACATCTGAAGTGGAAACCACCTCCTTGACAAAGGACTAAAGCAGCACTTTTGTAGCAAGTGCACGTGGCAAAGGGCTTTTTTTTTTTGCTTTTTTTTTTTTTCCCTGAGCTTTGAAGTACTGCTGAGCTATTTAATTTATAACCGTAGCAGAACTGCTAAAATCATCAGATTTTTTCCAAAGCTATGGAAATGCCGTGAGAGATGCTACAACCTCAGCTGCCATAACGGCACCAATGGAGCAAACCCAACCCAAAGCCTAAACCCAAACCCAAGCCGTGGAGCTGCATGGGCTGTCAGCACCCAGCCAGCACTGTGCTGAGAGCTGATGGCATCTTTTTGGCTGTGGCACAGCTCTCTACGCCCAGTGCACCTGAGGGAGATGCAGGGCACGATGCTCAGCTGTGAGCAGGTCAGATGCCCTCTAGCAGCACAGGCACCGCAGAGGCAGTGCCTGAAATCTGCAGAGATTTCAGGAGAGAAAAAGCAGTGCTTGCTGTTTGGAAGTAAATCACATTGGTGATAGTTAGAAGCAGCCACACTGCAGAGGAAAATGCCCTTTTTGCACAGATCCATTGCAGTAAAGCTAAGTCCCCAAGGGAAAACAGCTATCGAACTTCAAACAAGCCTATTGTTTTGTCCTGATGACTATACTATAAAAAAAATCCAGATTGGAGTTACTATCAAGGTAAGCAAGGTAAGCAGATTTCTCCAGAACCGGGTCTTTTAGCTAAAGTGGCTGCAAAGCCATTCAGTCAAGAATGAAACATTTCATAACACTGAATCTTCCCTTCAAGCCACACCGATTTGTTTTAAAGCATGAGGGTCAAACATTTAAATTTCCTTCATTTTTCCTTCCAAAATTTCCTACATTTTGGAAGATTGTTTTGCTTGTGTAAGGTAAATTAAATCCTTTCATTAGGCTTTGAATGTGGCTAAGCTGCATCGCTGTGCATTAACTAATACCTATGGCTGCAAACAGCAAAAACTGCTGATAATGTCCTGCAAACACTTCGGGAGGGGGGAAAAAAAAATACAATTTTCCATCATTTTCCAGAAGACTGGAGAATGCTTAGTTTACTACTGGCCAATTCACCAGTCAAATGCTTAATAAACGACAGGCAGATTCAGCAGTTCTACAGAGGATTTCTCCCATTGCTCTCTTCCCACTGCTGGCCTTACAACACCAGGTGTCATCCCTGCTCAGGGGCTGCTGGGGACGAAACAGGCATCAAAGAGCATGAAATCTACGAGACAGAAACAACAATTCGAGGCAAAACAGCACCAGGTTCCCCCTCCCAGTTTGTTGCTTCTGGGATGTTCTATGGACAGAACCCCTCCACCCCACCAACTCAGCTCCCAGACTTGCTCAAGGCAGAAGGAGGGACTTCTCAGCCCTGGTTTTGCTTTTGCTCTGGGTGTCTGAAATAAAACCAAGCCCCACATAGAATTATAATTGCGTGAGAGACCAGTGGCAGAGGAGGTAAAATTAAGATGAAAAGACACTTTTCTAGGATCATCAGGGAAAGGTATTTTACATCATGTTTAGAGAAAAACTCCTGCATGTAAGACGAATTAATCTCACTAGTAACTGCTGCTCTCGTGCAATAAGGAGCACAGCCTTCATGTTGCTTCAGCAGCTCTCCCAGCAGGGTCTGCACGCTATGCTTTTCTATACAGCCCTTGAAAATGCCACGGGAATTCACAGGAGCGACCACTGTTTCTTGTACAACAAGTCAGGGAACAAAAGACTCCAGGAAAAGAAAAAAAAAGAGAGTTTTATAACCGTTTGTTTCTATAACTACGGAATAACAGCAACGAATACCAGTAACGTTTTGATGAGTTAGGGACTTTTTTAAATTCTATGCCCTGCATTTTACGCGTTAGACTTTAATACATTTCTGCATAATCTGTGAGATCTCTATTGCCCACATACTTTGGTGGTGACTTCAGCCGTGGAACATTTGCGCAGTAAATGGTCAGCTAAATTATAACGTAATGCTGCCGAGGGCTGCAGTTAGGACAGTGTGGAGGAGTGCCAAGCTCACAGAGAGCTCCCCAAGCTCCCCAATCCCTTCCACGGGCGACTCGGGTAGCCCAACCTGCTTCCCCCCCATGCACAGCAGCTGGGATTTCACCCCGACCTTCTGCAGTGCCGATTTGGGAGCTCGGCTCTGAAGGCAACGTGCAGCAAAACGCAAGGAAGGCACGGCCGCCCTCCGCTTCAGTGATAAGTTTCACTGGGAGTTATTCATTCATCCAGAAGAATAATTCGTGAAGACAATTATCTCAGTTATTATTTCGTTAGAGAGCTTGCTTTTATTCAATCCATACACCAGCTTATCCTCAGACAGAAGAATAAATGGAAAGCGTGACACTGGCTTTTTCTTCATGTTTTTACATAGAAGGACGGCTTTCTACCCTAAAAGCGGGCAAGCATGTGAAGGGTTAAGGCTTAAAAAAAAAAAAAGGAGAAAAAGTATATCAGTATCTTTGCCTAGCTCAAAGGATTTCCACTGATTCCTCTGCAGACTTCAAAGCCTCACAGTTTGGCATTTGGACTGGTTTGAATTAAAGCTCAGTTCTCCACTGTGAGTTTCCAAGTTCATGGTGAAAATGCCTGCTGCTTCTGGAGTTCATTATGGCCAATTTTCTTATCTTTTCTTCATCTTAGGTTTGATCCCCAGCAAATGCAACGTGGCATTCGATGGGGTGGAATAACAAGGTGCTGCCTTGAAGGCATGCATTGTCTCAAGGGGCTAGCACAAGAAAAGAAGAAAAAAAGGATATATGACCCATTCCCTTCACTTTCTAACTCTCAGGGGACTATAAATTGCAAACTTCAAAGCATTATTTTACATTAAAATCAATAGAAAGATTCAGGAAAAAAATGTTTTTCAGAGAAGCTGGTTAAGATTTGAAAAGGTCACTTGATAATGTATTATCATGAGCAATCTTGGCAGAAGATTAAAAAAGCTTCCAATCTAACTTATTGACTGAAGGTGTGCACATGAGGCAGGCTACGGGAGGTGCTACCTATGAGGATGAGTCACAAAGCGCTTCGCTTCCCAGAGCCCAAAATAAGGGCTGGGATTAGGTACGAAATCTGCTCCTCACACAGCTGCAGTCTCTGGGCAAAAAGACACCAGCATCTATTAGGGAATGGCTGGCAAAGGTCTTGTGCTGCAGACTGCTCTGAACAATTTTCCAGGAGCCTTGAAACTCAATTAATATTTAATAGCAAGTATGTCACTCAGTTGCCAGCTACAGGTTCTCTTTATAATGCAGATATCAGTCTTGTTGACTGCTGGGATAAACAGACTTCCACTTTGGAGGAAAGTGCTGCTTTCCTGTACCAGGAATAAAACATCAAGACAAATGAGAGTTATTTGACTAGATGTTATTTTAAATTGTATACATTCTTTGAAGGCTTTTTAATGGCATGCTGGAGGGTAAAAGCTCTTTTTGTTCAATATAACGCAATATGAATACAGGCACAGCAAAGGACAGAAATAACGCTCCCAGATTTCACACATGCACTGCTATCCCAGGAAGGCAATATTCCATCTGGCTATTGCCAGAAATTTGCATCTCATGTTTTGGCAATCATTTGTCCCCCTGAATTTATGCAGGGCGTTTGCCAGAAGTGCACTAAATCTGGTCTGAGGACAGAAAACCACTTCAACTGGTAATTGTTAAAAAAGATGCAAGGTGGGGAGGCACGAGGGATATGGGGGGATGAAGGGTGAGCAGAACGGTCTCAAGAGAAAATGAAGCCCATGTATCCGGCAAGTCAGGGAATTATATTTCTTCTCCTGGAAAGAAGAGAAAATGTACTCTCACAGGGCTCTATTCATTACTGTTCTGCTTACCTCTCCACCCAGAAAAACTGTCATTTTATTGTGTTATTCCACCGCTTCCATAGTTCATCTTAATACCTTCCTCTTCCCATTCTCTGTGGGTCTGAGAAGCAAATGCATCGCACCCCAGGCTTGCAGCAAAGCCCCAAAACACCAGTGTTGTACAATCACCCCATCAAAGCGTTTTGCCCCATAGCTGTGCGGAGCAGCAAGATGTTCAGTGCATGTTTTGCTTCACACACCTCTTCTGATGGTACTGACACGAGGAGGAAAATAAGGGTCGGATAAACAATTCCCTGCTATCCCCAGGTATCACGTGTGAGTGTCACAGTAAGAGCACTGGGACGCACACAACTTGGTCAACAAACAGCTCCATCCCCTGCTTCATCTGCAGACTCAAACAATGCCAGTTTTCTGGAGCACACTTGAATATGCTTGTACAACCCAACATCACGATTTACATTTGGCACTGCTCTTACTGCTCCTCAAGGAAGACATCCCAGCAACACATTAATTTAACTCCACAGCTTTGCTTACCTCCATTCACCCTCTACCAGTGAGCGTAACACTTATTTGGTAGAAGACCATTAAAACAGGCCAACTTCCCTTTGCTAGGAACCCTTAGGATTGAGGTAGGGTGGTAGTCACAAGCAGAGCTCATGTAAGGGAGGCAATGCATGCCAGCATGCCTAGAAGTCATGCATCATCATGTATATCACAGTAATGATGCCTGAAGCCTTGGGACAGCTGCACCCTGAAGTTCCAACTCATGGTAACTCGTGAAAATCATCTGGAACTCCCTTCCCAATCCAAGTGTATTTATGCACAGAAGCACCGATTCCAAAGCTTTTTAGCCAACAACAGAAGAGCTCATTCATATCAGTAGACTTTATATAATAATACATCGGTCAGCGCTAAGCAGTGAGTATGGCAATCCCCTAATGTCACAGACCCACTTCTTGTGGCCAGAAATATCCTCTTTGCTTTATTCCACATGGCACTGCAACTAGATGAAAATCCAGAACTTCTTAACTCGGGATTAAGTTCACGACTGCAGAAGATAAAAGAAACCCAATTTAGGTGAAAAATATGATTGTAAGAGGAAAACTTCAATATTACCTGAAAGCAGTTAAGTATTCTGTGTCTCCCATCGGTGGGTCAAGGCCACCAGTGAAGGCCATGTTAACATTGAACCCAACTCCTGCTCCTGTGCCAACCTGAAAATGGGAAACGGTTCTCTTAATTACACATGTAGAAACGGCAAACTCTGGCAACACCCTTCTGCTGTATCATGATTCTTCCAGCTGAATAAGGATTTTGATCCAATAGCTGGGTGCTAGCTAGGTTAATTTTTCCTTCTAGAGTGACACAGTCCCCAGAGCAAAGATGAACAGAGAGCTCCTCCATGCTCACAAATGTTCTGATGCTTGCGGGAGCTGCAGGCAGGCAGCTCACATCTCATCATTAAGTGGATCCTTTTCTTGTTTGTAGGACATTGCATTACATGTAGTTTCTTTCCTTAATTTGTTTTCAGCTTTATTTAGAAGCACACTTTTGTGTCTTACTGTAGCTGTAAGTAGGGAATAAAGCAATACAACTTTAATCAGAGCGAGCTCCCCCTCTGCTGGGGAAAAATATGATTCACAGACATTTCCACTGCTAGAGGGACACGAGTGCTAAATGCAGCTGCATCCCCATCCTTGCCCCTACTGCAAACGTGCCTCTCCTTCCATCCACCCCAAATAACGGAGGAAGGGGAAAAGTTAAAAGTAAATCAGAGCCTTCTAGTAACCCATTTGCCAGGAAGCAAGGTCATGCTTCCCTTCATCTGGAATCCTAAAAGCCTGTGCTTGGTGCCTACGTTGGGTGGGACCTTGCAGATGTCTCTTTGCAGTGCTGCTGCCAGCTCAGCACAGGGCTCTGCTCTCCTATGCACTGTGGTTTTGTTTAGGTCTTGGCATGTGAAAGAAACCTAAAAATTAATGGTGTTACACAATACAGTGCCAGATAGTTCAGCTAGATAAAGCTGCAAGAAGTAGGTCTCAGAGCTTTGTGCATTCTGAGGCAGAAATTAAGTGTCTGCTGCAAAGAGCTGCTGTGTACTGACTATACAGTAGTGCATGAGCAGAGTCATGAAGGAATATCTCACTACATTCCAGTTTCTTTAGAAATGTGAACGGAAACATTTTGCTGGATGGGAAAACATAAAATGGGCAGGGAACAAATTCTAGGAGTTTAAGATGTCATCTAAAATGCCTCAGAGAACACAGAACTACGCATTTGATAGAATTTAACTCCGATAAATCACGCATGAAGGATGATAACAGAACATTCCTTAGGCACGACCCACTTTCAATTTAAATTTATAACAAAACTACAGCTCAAGTGAACGTACTGTACCCTATAGGCCAGGCAAGGCTTTATCGACTACATACTTCAAACTGTGATTGTTTCTATGCCTCCTATTTGCAGCATGCTACATGTCAGCCTGGATGGTAAGGAAAGATGTGATGGATGTAGTAGCATCTGCCTGGAGAAGAAAGGGATGCCACCTTTGCTTGCCCAGCCCTTCTGCAGCAGTGTCTGAGAAACCACCAAGAACTGGTGGACTTGGCCCAACAGCACCGATGGCAGCTGGAGATTAGCACTAATGTCTGCTGGGCCAGGAGAAGGAGCAGATGGGCTTGAGGGCTGTGCCAGGAAAGCTGACCACTGTGCTGGTGGCACAGCCACAGACCAATCTATTCCTCACACCTACATCTTACATCCATTAAAGGGAAGGCAGGAAAAGTACGCAAAGTCCTGTTCTTTGGAGACGAAAGCACTGTCTGGGACAGCTGGCAAAGGGCTCCGGAACAGGTTGTCCCATCAGGACTGGGCAACCTGGCTGCATTCACTCCCTTCAGCTTGTTTGCCAAAGTGTGTGCTCTCCTGCCAGCTTCTATGATGCCCGCAGCTGTGAGGACTTCGACAAGAACACACCAAGCCCACAAATGTGGGCAATGCACTACTAATCAGACACTAACAAGCAGAAGGGTGGAAGCAGTGACAAGCTGCCCTCTAGACCTAACCGAGGCAGATGGCCCCAGGATTTTTGGAAGCACCTGAATTGTAACCCTAAGAAGGTCCTGTTGGACGTGGGAGGGTGCTATGCACATCCATGCTCTTACCTCATCAGGAGCACCACTGCCTGGAAAGAAGTTCCCATCATCATAGCGATGTAGTGAAATATAAAGAACATTAGGATCATTGTAGAAAGCTTGCTGAGTACCGTTCCCATGGTGCACATCCTTTGGGGACAGAGATTGCATTATATGAGGGAGGTTCGTGTCTCATTCAAAATGGAGACTAAAAGCATCAACCTGGGATTCAAAGGGGTTTCCTCTGGTGTCGAGCTTCATTTTCTGTGCTTCTCTGAGCTAACTGAAGCAGTTCGTTGTAAACAAAGAGTAATGTGCTTTGCACAGCCAGCTTCAGACTACACTTCTCATTTAACACACGAGATAAATGGGAGTAAGCAGATTGGCAAGTACTTACCTGAGATCAGGATCAATTTAGTTGGGTTTAGAGAATCACATTCATAACTAATCCTGAGGAATGTTGGGCATGGAAAGGCTGTATTAGTTGCCCCAAATTTGCACCTTTAATCAATCAACAGGGTGACCACTGGCACAAGGACCCTGCAAAACTGTCAGGTCTAGCTCAGGGACATTAAGGGACACAAACCTGTTGCCAAGACCCTCTCCTGCAGTTCTGCTCGGTGCAGAAACGCAGTCTGTAGCAGGATGGGTTTGCAAAACACTCCTTCTTCTGACATTAAAAGTAGTTGGTGAGGAAAAGTGAGGAAAAGGATGTCCATCCAGTAAGGCAAAAAGACAAACAGATCCATTTTAACTTGTGGGTCTTGCCCACAGGAGGTTTGTTGCAATCTAATCAAAACTCTTGGCTGACACCCAGGGACTCAGATGTCTTCACAGCCAAGAAAAAAAAACATTTTTAAATCAATAAAATGTATCTGCCACATTTTTAAATCTACATGTCACCGTAGCAAAATCCCAAGCAAGCTCTCAGAATATTTCACTGCCCTAATTCAGCCTGGAGAACACTTCCGACTGCCTGTCCACATGCACAGAGGCTGGCCTGGCCCAGAAGCAGCACACTGAAACCAGGAATGAAGCTGTGCTGGACAGCCCATCCCTCTCAGAAACCAGCCCTCACACCTCAGAAAGAAAGCTGGGATGGATCCTAGCAGTTGAGAGCAAAAAACTTACAAAAAAACCCCAACCCAACCAAAACAGCACAGACTGCAGTTACCTGTCTTTGAGACTGTGTTATGGGCTTGTTTTAGAAGGCAACTACTTATTAGTTACAATTCTGTTCGGAAAACTATGGACACTTTAATAAATTTTTTGTTTTGTTTTGTTTTAACTAAAACCTTTTTTTAAAAAGTACCAACCAAACAAATTTTGGCTTACAGACCACAGACAACATTTTTTCACTTGCTTACAGAGCCTGGGTTGGCCTCACATGAAACTCAAAGAAAACCCCATGAAAAATTTCCACCTGACTCCTGATGGTAACAAGCAGAGTTTACTCACCCAGTCCACTATGAGGATTTTGCTAACATTCAGTCTTTGCTGGAGCAGCTTGGCTGCAATTGCCACAGAGTTAAAATAGCAGAAGCCCCTGGAGGTGATGAGAAGGAAGAGAGAAGAGAAAAAGGAGAGGTGTTAAATATAAGTCTCCTTGGTCCCAGTGCATCTATCATCTGAGACATAACACAGTAGGAAGAAATTTCTTCTGCTTTCACTCTGCTTTCCTCCCTGGAAGATGTACGTGTGCTCAACGAGAAACACAAAATAGCCACGCAGCAGCACGTGCCTTGTGATCTGTCAGGAAATGCTTTCCTAAACCCACTGCAGTGAGATGCTGCTGGAGGCCAGCTGCTCACAAGTGACCCTCGGATCCTTAGTGCTCACGTGTAAGAGATGGGGCTAGGGAGGACAAGGCAAGGAGGACAAAGAAAGGACAGAACCAAGGCCTGGAGTGCTGAGATGCCATCAGTTGGAAGAGAGGAGATACGCTCTTGGAGGCTCAGAACTTCATAGTGAAGCACAGAAACTCCAAGCATGAGAGTTCAGCACAGTAAGCCTGGTACACAAGTTCAGCACAGTTCAAGCATGGGACCCTAAAGCATGCATGGGATATCTGGTGAAAACCCTAATACAAACCTTGCTGTTTAAAACACACGTCAGCTGCCTGACTTAACTTTGGCTTCGTGAAGTCTTCCTGCTCTGCCCCTTTCCTCAGTCAGTGTTGTGACCTCAGGACGCAGCTATGCTTGCTATACTGCTATTAATGGTATTCCTGCCATCCTCACACTGTGTGAGCCATTAACATTGAGCTTAAAACAACTCACAGGAATAAATAAAAGCAGCAGCGTTATTCCAAGGCATGACTGCAATGTCAATTTGTGCTAAGAACACCCAAAAGCACAAAGAAGGAATTTGCCCTCTTCAAGGGAATTACTGGGAGCTACGACACCGTTCTGCACAGAAATTCTGCAACGGTAAACTAACAAACAGCCTTTTTCAGGCGGTAGATCACACAACAGACAAACACTGAAGCAAGATCACAGAGCACATACGCATACTTACATGGGTGTGCTTTCTTCTGCATGGTGACCTGGAGGTCGAACAACAGCAAATCCATTCTACACACGAAAATAAGAAAAGGAAGAAATGAGACAGGTAGGAAGGTTCATCTCACAAGGATGGATGCATGCAGCCAGGAGCACTAATTGTGCCTTGCAATTATGTAGTTGTCCTCAATGGTTCCTGCACAGCAGTAGATGATGTACTCCCTTGTTCTGAAGGGGAAGATATCCACATGAATTTTAGGGAAACTGGCTGGTACAGCATTTCCTTCCACTCAGGAAAAAAAAAAATAAATTCTGCATGAGGTCACTGAGCTGACTGGCCCAGCTGAAGCCAGCAGCAAGACCCTCAGATAACACTGGAACAGGGATTTTGCTTGCTGTTCTGGTTTCTTTCTTCCTTTTAATCAGCACGTAAGAACATTCACCAGGAGTCTGCTGTTCACTTGCTGATATCCTCAAAGATTTTTATGACCAAAGCCAGATGGTGCCATTAAAGTGAAGCTTGCTGGATCTCCTGCGCAACACAGTCATGATCTGAACCCCGCTGTTCCTGCACACAGCCCTTTCCAAAGCAAAGTGTTGCTTATTGTCATACCAACCTTCAGTTCTCCCGTGGCCACTTTGAAAACAAGCTCAATGACGCAGCCCACAGCCAGGCGAGCAGCACCAGACGAGTGAACTTCATTCCAGATCGTGTCACTGTCGACCTACGTGAGACACACAGGAACCACGGTTAGCAACAGTGAGGACAGCCAGGAAACAGAGACTCGTGTCTTATATGGAGTTACTTGAACGTATTAAATGTGGGAATTGGCAGAACTGATCTCAGCAACACCAGGGCTAGGATCACCATCACCTAGAGGTAGCAACACCAGCGGCTGTTCCAACAAAGGATACTCATGAGATGCTTTAGGGTCAGTGCATTAACAAGAGGAGGAAATTCAGCACCATATTTTGCAGGTGTCTCCTACCAGCACTTCTACCACCACAGCAGTGTTTCCCCTCAACTGCTGGAGGAAACAGAGTTCAGATGAAAAAAGAGGTTTACAAAATCATTCAATAATCTTGTTAATTAAAGCACCACAAGAGGGACACTTAACAACGAACTTTTTAACGCCTGCCTAGCCCAGGCCTGCCAGCTGGGTAAGGTTATGCTGACACCAACTTCTCTCGTCCCATCAAAGCTAACAGCAGATCTTCAGAATCTGAGTGCTGATTACAGACATTTACTTCAGCTCTGAATATCTGACAGCACCAGCATCCTCTACAGTTTCCCCCAGAAGACGTGCCAGGAGGCCAAAGCACGGCATCCTTCAGGCACTGTCCGTGCAGTTATGCTACAAGATCCTGCCCTAACTGAAACCAAAAGCAGAGAGTTCTGGCTTTTACCACATTCACCCCACCAACTGCACAAAGATGGGATGGGTTTGAAGACAGATGCTGAGATGCCTGTGTAGCTTTTGCTGCAATCCAGCTGGAGGCTGCGGGGGGACAAACGGCACGGGGCCTGGATCTCTTCCCCAGCAGCCTGGCCTGTTTGCAGGATGTGATGAGAGCGGAGCTTGTTTTCTTCCTGCCAGCCCCAGCCCTTGTGAAATTCACACTGCCGGGACTATCCCATGTCAGGAAAGTTCTGCTGTACAGCCCTCCTATCCATCACAGGATAAATGCAGCATTTCTCAGTGTGAAGGATCACCAGCTATTTTTCACATATTGCTCCGCGTTGAGAGCATTTATGGAAACAATGGAGAAGGAGAATAGGAGAAGTGGATTATTTGCTTTGTCTGGCAGCCAACCTACTTACTGAGTTGCGAGGAGATACAAGTCACCCCACACAACACTGAGCCACCTCCTTGGTGGCTGTGCTGAAGGCTGTGGAAACCATTCCAGGCCCATTACTGGGAATGCTTTCTGGCACCAGCTGCTCTGAGGACAGTTCTGAAGTTACAGTTAGTCAGTAAAAGTGCCAGGGCTCCTCTGAATTAATAAGTTTGGGCAGAAACATGGGGACAGAAGTACACAGGTTTGAGCTCCATACAACACTGCTAGGAGTCACGAGCACGCCTGCAGAAGATGTTGTCTGCAGGTGGCAGACACACCTAACCTGAGCAACTGAGAATACCAGTCTGACTTTTGCAAAGAAAATTACAGCCTCGGTGCCGGCAATGTTAATTTCAGTTCTTGGTATCTCAGGGAAGGACGAGGTTGGTAGGACTCTGCTGCCTCACTGCTACTGTGGAAGGGCCGCTCTGTGCTGGCTCCATTTGCCTTAACTTGAGGGATACAGCTACGCCATGCAGCCTGGAATGGGCAAATATAACCCACCTGTCTTAGTCTTGAAAGAAAATGCTGCAGGACAGCAACAGAAAGAGGTGCCCTCTCCCTCTCTGCCCTCCAAGTACCAGCTCCCTCACTCCAATGCAGAATTTTGCACAGGGTCACATCTATTCACCATAAAGTCACCAAGGAAAAAGATAGCTAAACGCAGAACTCATACACGACCGGTGCACAGCTTCACATCAGGACCCTCAGATCTCCATTTGTGCCAGCCTTCCCATAAAGCACACCAAAGTCACCAGTGCCCAAGCCAACACTGCTAAGTTCATGCCATGCTGCCTGCAGAAACCAGGCTTGTGCTGGTAGCACTCCAAGAGGAGCAAGGAGGGCAAGACAAGTTTTAAAGAGATGATTTCTGCAGAAATTAAGCACTCAGAAAAAGCATTCTGCCTGCAACATAGAAACCAGTCTCTGCCATGCCCAGCTACCCAGTGGAGAATGACTAGATCAAGAGAGCCAAGCTTGGCACTGCTTTGTCCCACATGCACGCATCTCCACGATAAGGATTTAACACCCAGCCACCTTCTCAGAAAGGATGTCTGGAGATTGCCGGGCCCTAATCCAAGGCAGCACTTCATCATGTTACACTGGAAGTGTCTGAACGGTCCCACTGAAGTCATCAGCACTCTGCAGCAGAGGGGCGTAGGCTCTGCCACGGTGGAAAATCTTATTAATGTGGCCCTGAGCTGAGCTGCACTCTGGCTCTAAAGCTGCTGCTGTTCGGTGCTCGGGCTGCTGTTGACCCCTCCATCACTCCTGAATTCTGAAGTTCATTACAGGGAGATGCTATTTGGCTTTCCCCATCGACGAGCCCTTTGATGTAGCTGCCATCACAGGAGTTGTTGCTGGGACAGCACATCAAGCCTTACCATCTGGAAGGACTTTACAGAGGGAGGAAGCACATTTCTTGCCTTTTGTTGATCTAAGAGTGTATATTTCTCTTTTTCTCTCCCAAACTGGAGGATTCAACTGCGTCAGAGATACCAAGTCTTCCACATCTGCTGGATGAGGAGTGGATAAGCACGTTTGTTAGCTTGAGAGTAATATTAAAGCCAGAGGGGCTGCTGATTCTGCTTCATGGACTCTCGGGAGAGCTGAGGATCTTTGGACGTGGGGAGAGGGAATTCAGCTCCTGGGACCTGCTGCAGGTTCTAAAGCCTTCACAGCATGCACAATTATTAGGAAATGATGAGGGAAGGTCAGTTTGATGGAGGCTTTGTTTTAAGAGGAATGTCTAAGATGTTTCTGAGCAAAACATGAAAGAACTTTTCCTTCCTTATAGATGTGAAATCTTTAAAAATAGACACGGTGAGCTTCCGACTCACACTGTGCACTAAATTACGTACTGCTAGGCAGCTATTTAAAAAAAAAAAGAAGAGGATCTTAAAAAAAGGTTTCATTATAACAAGGAAAACAGAGTGACAGACAGGGGCAAGGGACTGCAAAGCGGAGAGAAACAAAAGAGTTCTGCTCTCCTCTCATCACAGCTCATCCTCACATTCAGGAGACAGCAGCACTCAGCATTCACCCAACCAGGGAGCTGTCTTTACCTCCTCACGTCTCCTAAAGCTCTGGTTAAGTCACTGCTCACATATTTTTCCTTCTAAGACTCACTATTAAGTTTCTTCTCATTTCCATTTCATAGAATATGGATTTTTTTTGGTCTCTGCTCTGCAAGAATGTACTTTGCTGCATGCTGTACACCTGCATGGGTAAAGATTTTTGTACACTCTAAACAAGACCCTGCAATCAAAAATAGGAGAACAAACTCTGGAAGAGATCAAAACCATTAAGAATCACTAGAGTACGGATTCTCAAAGCCTTTAGCTGAATTCTCTTCTAATTATCCCGGATTATCTAACACACTGTGCACGTAAGCCATAGCGTAAGAGAAGTGTGTGTGCTGCGGAGAAGTGAAGGTAACGGCACTAAATGGAAATACTGCTCCTGCAGATGTTGCCGAAGATCAGTGGGAATAAATGACTGTTGTTTAAATCAGGGCTCACATCTGTTGATATAAGTGGCTCTGTGGTTTCTTCCTTCTCTGCTAGGATCGGGACACGTGCAGGTGGGGAGGTTTGTTAGTGTCAGCTATGACCATGTGAGGGCTTCCTCCTATTAAACAAACCGATGATGAAAAGAGCCAAGAGTTTGCAACCATAGGGGAACAAACCTTCCTCGCTGATCTTGCAAAGCTGTGGCTTCGTTTTAGAAGGGAGATCAAAAGGTGTTATGTGGTGAACTGATCTGCCCTAAACCTTTTCCTGCTCCTTCAAAAAAATTCCTGTTCCAACACTTGTGCTAGCACAAAGAACCGGTGGAAATTCACAGCTTCCCTCGTCGTTTAAAGCAGAACAGAAAGGCTGATGTATCTGCTGGCCCCAGAGCACCTGGCAGGCCTGAGCAAGGTTCTGAGCAGCACCACAGCAGCCTAACCCTAACCCACAGCCCTAATGAGGAGATGAAAAAGCAAAGCAACACTGCCATGTCAGTGGGGCACAGTCACTGGAGGTGTAACAGCTTTGGGGGGCTTTCCCACCCCCCCGCCCCCAACACTGTTCCACATCACCTTTCAGGCCCGTTTATTCTTTTAACTTACATGACAACCCCTACGGACAAGAGCTGCGTGTCTGTCTGCAGAAAAAGGACTTGACTTCAAGCTTTCCATCCCATAAATACCATTTGACACCCCTAGCTCCTCTCCTGAATTACAAGAAACAGCAATCATTCAGCTTTCACCCACTCCGGGCCAGGCCTCAGGCATTATTTTGCACCCAGCAACACTGCATTCTGTGCACTACCTTACTATTCAGCTTTGTGCTCTCATGACATCGATATTCCCTGCAGTCAGCTTTTGTCTTTGTGACCCTGCATAAATTCCATACCATCACCAGCATCTGCTTACAGACCAACCCTTCGCTTTGCAACGTTTCAGAGAACGTGTTGGACTAATTCTGACTGCTGCTCTCTACCTTCTAATCAGTGATGTACCCAAAAGAGGATCGCTCCCAACTTATTCTACGGTAGCCTGATTTTTCAAAACCTTTCTTTTTTTCTTTATGGATCATGTTAGCCCCCTGGCAAGCATTTGCCAGAACAGTATTGAGTGTTCTGAATCAAATCCTCCTTACGAAGCAGTCAGCCAGCTGGAAAGCTGTCTACTGCCTTGGTGAACCATGAATTATTCACTAGGCTGCACTTATTAAGTGACAGAGTCAGAGAAAACTACCCTTCTGCCGAAATAAATCCCTTCTCCTCCAGCTCTGGGCTACAAACCAGATGTCCCACAGGTGCTCGGATCATCCTGTGCTCCTGATGCTCCCTTACCAGTAAAACCAGTGCAAAGCCATTGGAGCTCACACCAACTTCTGTCACTGCCAGGGCTGCCTCCCCACAACCTCCTCAGCTTGTACGTTAAAGACAAACCTAAGACTGATGACTTCCCAGAAGCAAGTCACGTTCTGCCAACCTGGTTTTCCTTGAACAACGGAGGGTCTAAATACAGCTCTGATGCTCCTCATCCATCAAAGGAGCTATACGGCCACTTTGCAGCCTGCCAACAGCAGCAGGACCCCCAAGCATTCTTGCTAAATTAATTTAAAATTATTCAATTATACCATAACAAGCACTCGATCCCTCAGCAGTCTTCGCATGCTGAAACTTCTCAGCCTTACATCATACTTCCTCTCTCACCGAAATTCTTCTCAACTGATACTTTACCCTGGGCTCTGATGTTTTAAAATCTTTTTATTTCTTCAGAAAATACTGTACGTGTCTCAGAAACGTCTCGTCATCCTCCCTGATGCAGAAAATAACTTGTTTTTCATCTGCTACCGAGAGGCGTGCTCTGTGGCCCAACTAAAATCCCACTGTAGAGCTTCTTCCAACGTTTTCCCATAGCAAATCAAACCAAGAGCAACTTGTCTGACAGAACTGGCATGCTAACAAAGACGACAGTTTTCCCTCTATTTCTTCAATAGACACGCAACGTTGCTAAGCCAGCTTTCTTGACAGATCTCACACTTTGAAGGACGGCAGAAAACAGGACTGAAAGGAGCCCGTGCGATCGGTGTGCAGATCTCCTACCCCCAAAGGAGGGGGTAACCACTTCAACCCACCCAGGTGTGCAATGCTCAATATACTACAGCCCATCACTGCGTGCCGTGGCCTCGTTTTCCCCACAGATGCATGGCTGCAGTGTATATACTGATCAGAAGTGCAGCCCAAAAGCAGTGAGGAATCTCTTCTCCTGCAAGTAAAAGCACACAAAGAGCTCGTGCTGCCTTCCAATGGAACTGGGGGGAAGAAAACCAAGCAAAACAACCAGAATGCTTTTTTTTCTTTCCCATGAAAAGTCTGACAAGCGCGTTGTTGATGACTGGTAAATTACCAGTTACACAAAGCTCTTCCTCCAAAACATGAAAGCATCGGTCGGGATGACTGAAACGCTGCAGAAAAGTGGAAAACTGTTTTATTTCATATTTAAGGCTCAGTGGAGACCAGCGAGCAGCAAGTACTATCTTGATCAGCAGCCTATCAGGAATCCCAGCGCCGTGGTGCTTCCTGCCCCAATTCAGGACTTAATGCAAGACTTCTGGGACCGCGTTAGGCTCAGGCACTGTCTCTACTTGTTACCATTCAGTCTTCATTTGCAAATGATAATTTTTGCTTTGAATGGCATGCCTGACTGCAGGGCAGGGTAAATCCAAACCTTTTAAACTCCAGCCAAAAATTTGTCATGAATTAGGAGGCTGCAGCATATTTACAATACAAAATAAAATATCTCTACGAGTGCTCAGTTGTGGCGGTATGAATAAACGCCGATTCTTCTTTTTTTTTTCTTTTTTTTTGACGGGATAATTTTCAAAGCAGCGATTTTGCAAAGACTCAGGAAGAAAACAATTTTGTTTCATTTCCATAACAGAATCCAGACCTCCAAATTCAACCTCACGAGCTACAATTATGCATAAGAACTACCACTGTGAATTTTCAAACACAGTGCCTTTTATTGTCTCTTCTCATTCTTTTCCCTTCCTGCTCTATGAGGGTTTCTCTACTGTCACCCTGCACAGAAACCTTGGAGCAGAAAGTCTGAGCTGAAAGGAAAACTTTCAAGATTTCAGGCTCCAAACAACAAACCCAAACCTTCAGCACAAGGCACTGGAATGAATATTCCTTCTTTTCAGTCTTCAGGGAATAAATGCCTTTTTTTTTTTAAAACTGTATGAAATCTTGACAGATGCAAACTGATGTTCAGCTGCTCTGTGATGGATGGATGGGTATTTCAGTCACTTCTTTCGGAATTCAGCCTCAAAAAAATGAAAGATGCCAAATACCGACGACTGCAATTTTACCCTTTGTAATCTGTGAGGTTTTTCATTCTAGGACAGTAACACACGTCCAGGTGCAAATAACTCACTATTTAATAAAACTTCCCAAATATTGTCCTTCAGTATCACTATTTTATTCATAAATCTTCCACCTGCCCTACGAGACAGGCAGCTCTGAAGCACAAATACCAAAGATGAAACAGCGACGCAGCACAAGCAGCACATCTTGCTTTCTGTGTGGTTGCGGTGCACCTTTGGATTTGAAGGTTGCTTTACAATTCAGTAACCTCTTAGACATTAAGCATCACTGCCTGGGAAATGAGGTTTCTTGTCCCCAAAGCCAGAGATGAAACACGCCTATGAATGTCACCCACGCTTTCAGTGCTCCAAATAGTTTCATTCAAATCATCACACTGCTTTTGAAGAAAGGCACGTGAGGCTGTCACTGCAAACCCACACCCCAGGCAGACCCTGTTTATGGAGAACATCTGGTAGCAATTACCCACTTGATGGAATGCAAAGCATCGATTTTTGTTACCAAAGGGACTCAGAGAACAAACAGGACATTATTTACACATTAAAGAGAGTACTCACCCCGACACCACCACAAGGAAGCCTGACAAACATCGACGTTAGAGAACCTGTAGGAAAAAAAACATACATATCCAGTAAGTCAAAAAGTCAAAGTTCACCAGATTGTGGTCCAATTTTATGGCAATGCTGAAATCTTTCTGAACACAGTAACAGATCACAGTTTTCTTGCAATTTTCAGAAGACACGCAGCCAACCCTGCTGTATTACAACATGCACATAAGCAATATACACACTTGGAGCTGTTCAAAAGCCTCTCTGACATAAAAGCCTTTTATAAATCACCCGTTTTTATGCAACAGTTCTGCACTGTTCCACATTTCAGGCAATCGAGCTGACTATAAATGACTGAGATGCTACCAACGACTGCTCAGCATGTCTGAGGTGAACATTTTAACCACTTTCAACTGAAAGAGGATGGAAATCATGAAAACCCTCTAATTATCAGTCATCTGCACAGGCACTAGAAGACTTTTGAGTCTTCATAAAAGACAGACAGACAAAAAATAAACTGGTGGCAAGCAAATACAACATGTTTTTAACTGAAAGAGCAAAACCAATGTTAATAATTTGGGAAAAATGAAGAAAGCCATCTGCAGAAATAATTTTGTAACTATAATGAGTCTAACATCACTTCCTCAGCTTGTGCAGCAGCAATATTATCCATTGAAAATGTTGCATATTTATAAACCATGCACTGAAAACTCTCATGTCTATTGCTACCCTTTGTACATGACTTGTATATGTACCTATGCACAACAGGCAAGAGGGGAGAAGAAAATATGCACGAGTGAGCACCATGAAAGATCTGCAGTACAGTGCCAGAGATTCATTTGCCTGTTACCTCTTTAAAACTAATGAAAGCTAATAGTCAGACACATACGCTGCCCTTTGACTGGGAGTGGAGTTATGCATCTGCATTATTAATCCGAGCGCACAGCGAGACTCACTCTGTGATTACATCCACATGAAAACTCTTAGCTCATCCTGCTTTAGACCTCCTGTCACATCTTTCACTGTTAATCCACCTATTATTTCAATATTTGTCTTCTTAACAAGAATTTATGATTGCTATCCGCAAATTAAAAGCAGTCTTATTTGCCTGCATTTAAGCTTGTTCAATAGGTTCCAAAGCTCCACAGTGTCAAGTGATAAATGGATTCATATTCTTTATCTTGTGACTTTCAATGGCTATAGCAACCTTTCCAGGGGTAGAGTTGTGCAGCCTGCCACCTTCAAGCCCTTCGGATATAACACAGCAAAGATAATGCCCAAAGGGGGGTCAGCCTCTTCTCCCATATGCCTGGTGACAGAAGAAGAGGTAAGGGCCTTGAGGTGTACCAGGGAAGGTACAGGTTATATATTAGGAGGAGGTGGTGGAGTCATCATCCCTGGAGGTGTTCCAGAACCATGGAGAGGTGTCACTTGAGAGATGTGGTCAGTGGGCACAGGGGGGATGGGTTGGTGCTGGACCAGATGACTGTAGAGGTCTTTCCTAATCTGAATGATTCTATGATTCTAACTCTATGGAAGTGATCTTCATTGTCAGTGGAGGCTGCTGGTAAAGAAGGGCACTTTTTGAGGAAGGAGTGAAACTAACAACTGCAGGACTATTCTCCTGGACACCCTCTAAGAGATCCCTGTCTTTTTTAAACTGAGTAGCCCAGAACTGGACACAGAAGTCCAAATGTGGCCTCACTGCGGGAGAGCAGAGGGGAGGATCACCTCCCTTGACCTGTTGGCCATGCTCTTTCATACACCCTAGGAAACCATTGGCCTTCTTGGCCAACAAGGTTAAGCTGCCCACTGCCTAGGTCCTTTCTCATAGAGCTCCTCTCCAGCAGGTGCATCACCTCACTGTCCACTCATTTATCCCACATTTTCTAAGTTTCATAGCAAGGATGCTGTGGGAGACGGTGTCAAACACCTTGCTGAAGTCAAGATACACAACACCCACTGCTCTCCACACATCTAGCCAGCCAGTGATGACATCAATAGAAGGCTATCAGGTTGGTCAAGCATGATTTCCCCTTGGTGAATCTATGTTGACTGCCCCTGATAACCATCTTCTCTTCCAATTGCTTGGAGATGGTGTCCAGAACAAGTTGTTCCATCACCTTTCCAGAGATGGAGGTGAGGCTGACTGGCTTGTAGTTTACCGGATGCTGCTTCTTGCCCTTTTTAAAGATTGGAGTGACAATCCCTAACCTCCAGTCTTCAGGCACGTCTCCCATTTGCCAGGATCTTTCAAAGATGAAAGAAGAAAGTAGTTCAGCAGTCATTTTCCCTAGTCTTCCTTTTACTGTTGACATACTCAAACTTCTCTTTTTACCTTTTACCTTCTTTGCAAGGTTTAATTTCCAAGAGGGCCTTATCCTTCTCTGTTGTGTCCCTACAAGCTCTGACAACATTTCTATATTCTTCCTAGGTGTGCAGGCTCTTTCTCCGCATTTCAAGGACCTTCTTTCCTTTCAGTTTATCCACGAGTTCCTTGTTTATCCACAGGCCTCTTTGCCCCCTTTCCCCGATTTCTTACTCTTAGGGATACTTGGAAGAAGTGGTGTTTAAGTGCCAACCAGCTATGATGGGTTTCATACCTTCTAACACTGTAGCCCATAGGGTACCTCCAAGTAAGTCTTTGAAGAAGTCAAAGTCGGCTCTCCTTTAGTTCAGGACAGCAATTATGCTTTACCTCTTTCAAACAAGATCTTAAAACTCCACCATCTTGTAATCGCTGCATCCCAAGCTTCCCTCAGCCATCACACCCCTGACCAGCCTTCCTTGTTGGTAAAAACGAGGTCAAGTAATACACTCCTCCTCGTCAGCTCTTGCACCACCTGCACCAGAAAGTTATCAACATGTTGCAGGAATCACCTGCACTCTGTGTGCCTGCCTGTGTTGCTATCAAAAAATTATCAGGATAGCTGATGTATCCCATGAGAACTAGTGCCAGGAACCATGAGGCTACTTCCAGCTGTTTGTAGAAGGCCTCATCCATTTCCTCCTCCTGACTAGGTGGCCTACAGTACACACCCACAACAGTGTCACCTATGTTAGCATGTCAATTCTTACCCTCATGCTCTCCCCTTGTTCATCATTTCCTCTGAGTGAAGCTTGATACATTCTAGTTGCACTCTCACATAAAGAGCAACTCCATCACCTTGTCTTGTCAGACTGTCCTTCCTAAAGAGGACACAGCAATCCATGACAGCACTGCAGTCAAGTGAGCTGTTCCACCATGTCTTCGTGATCACAGTGAGATCACAGTCCTGTGACACATCACAGATTTCTAGTTCTTCCTGTTTATTTCATTCACTGCATGCATTGGTATACAGAGGTACTTCAGGGAAGCAGGTATCTCTTGAGGGATGCAAGAAGGTTTAAACCCTACCGGTGATGTTATCACAAGATCCAACTGGACAACTGAGAAGCTTTTCTCCACAGTTCACTAAGAAGACAGCATTATCTGGCCCCTCTCTGTCACAAGTAACTCCATCCCCCATCAGATCTAGTCTAAAGCTCTAGTAATCAATCCAGCCAGCTTGCTTCCCAAAGCACTTCTGCCCCATCTGCTCAGCTGCACTCTGTCAGACACCCACATACCTGGTCTCTCAAAGGCCTGCCCACGATCACAGTGGCCAAAACCTTGATTCCAGCTCCATTCCCCCAGCCAGTAATTTTCCTGATCTATTCTCCTTCTTCCTTCCAGGACCCAGCCACCACTTGGGAGGACAGAGGAAAATACTACTTGTGCTCCTGATCCCTTTAGTGTCTTTCCAAGGGATGCAAAGCCCCCTTTAATATTCTGTATTTTTCTCATTGCAGCCTCCCCTGACCCTACCTGAATGACAACAAGCAGACAGCGGTCATCTTGTTTTATCAGATGCAGTAGAGTCTCCTTAACATCTCCGACACATGTCCCCAGAAGACAGCAACTCTCTCTGGAGAGGTTATCTGGTAACAAACGGAGGCCTCAGTGCCTCCCAGCAAGGAGTCCCCGGTTGCTAGGACTCCTTCTCTTTTTTGGTGGAACTAGTTTTAATGTGATTCTTTGGTTGGACCTGTGCTACACGCTTATTGCATCCTGGGCTCTGTTTGCTATCTAGGCACTCTTTTGTTTCCAGCCCCAGAGCCTCTGTTGCTCAGGGAGACTGTGTATGTAGGAGGAAGACGTCTCCTTCTGCTCCAAGCAATCCTTGTTTTCATCTTTCAGCTTCACAAGTCCTTCCTTCTAGATTGAGATTTCTCGTGCTTAGACAGAGGACGTTACCCCATCACAGTCATATATATGTCAAGATACTCAGGTCTTCCAAGCTAACATTTGCATACATGAGCCGCATGCGAAGCTTTGGTCTCAGACTTCAAACCTGCCATGGGGTTGGGGGGGGGGGGGGGGGAGGGGTTCCCAACACATCAGAAGCTGTTCTCTCAGCCCCAGCCCAGAACTATGGAAGCCAACAAGTTAGGAAACTGTACTGGTTTTTGAGACAGAATTGCTGTGCTGTGAGCTCAGCTAAGTGCTACCAAAAATCCCTTGCAACTAACAATCTCAATGTCATTTCTAAGTCTTCAGCCTCAAACAGTAATAGAAAAGCTGCTGGGCAATGCTGGGCCACGGCTGAAGCTTCAGCTGCAATCCCAGCCAAACTCTGGTCTCCCTCACAAATAGGTTATTCTTGGAACTGATTTATCAGGAGTACAGCCCCTTGACAACTTAATGTTCTTTGCAAATTACACATACGCATGTAACTCTTTGTACTGGAATGCCCTCAGGTGTTAGAACTATTTTTATTCACTAGAGGAAACTTAATTTCTAGAGATATTTTAAAACGTGTAACTGAAAGACATGTGGGGTGCACAGCACACATACTGAAGTACTCAAGGGTAGAGTTTATCCTCCTGCAGGTTCTCTAAACAGGTTTGCTTCAGTCAAAATGTGGGAATAACAATAAACTTTCTTTCCACAAATACACCTGTGGAATTATTGATACAGGTTGTGCCAAGAGTTGAATGTGAATGACAAAGTATTTTGAGAGGACGCGACATCTGAACGAGAAGGAAACAGTTATAGTGCTACCCCAGTCCATTCTAAAAATATATTTACATCTTGCAAGGGGTATCAAATGCCTGACTTTAAGCTGCTTCTGAAGGAGTGAGTGTAGGGTGATTCACAGCTTCTCCCAGCCCCACACGGGGTATCAACTCCATCTCATCCAGGTCGGTGAAGCCAGCCCTGCTGGAGGACTGCCTGCATCCCGCCATGAGGAATTCATGGGGACAGGTCATCATCTTCAGCCCTGCTTCATCACCACAGTGAGATCAGTCAGCATGAAGGTGGCGCAAGTGCAAATGAGGAGCCCTCTTAGATTTACAGGGGAGATTTATACCCTGTTTCTCTGGATTAATGGATATGCCTTATGAAACGCAAGAGTTTTACACAACCAAAGATATGACATCATAAATTTCTTAAACTGTATATACTAATTGCGCTATCATTCAGCCAGAGATGTCTATTTCTCATTTCTCTGGGTTTTAAAGAGATGGCAACTTAGCTATAAATACAATGCTAATTACATGTTTAAACAACTGGCTAATAGCTTCCCTCTTTGGGGATCTAATATACATACTGAATATGTTGCAAAAATCTTTCTAGCTCTTTTGCTATGACTACTGCAATGTGCAGGTCATCAAGTTAATCCTCTTTTTATATCATCCAAAGTGAAGCTAATCCCAAAATAAACACTGTTAACTTCTAGATTCCAGAACTGTCTTTTTGCTGATCCCCGCAGCAGAACTTCACAAACTGCCCCTCCAGCTTATTACCTCCTGCTGTGAAGAGGAAAAAACAAAGGGAAAAGAAGATGCTCCATGATGGTAAGGTGCCAAAATCAATGTGAACTGGTTGCTCTAGTTGGAAATGGCTATCCAAACAACCATCCTCCAGACAGTCTGCAAGGAAATAGCCTACAGATACAGAAGCAGCCCTGTTTCAGGAAGATCCAGTTCCCAGTGAAAGGAATAAACATTTTGTCCAAAATTAAACAAATGTAGGACTTTTAATAAGAGGCCCCTGCATCTTTCTTGTGGATTATCCATACAGTCCTGACATCTATTTGTTGATGCCTGTGCAGCTGGTTGGCGCTGCAGATCCAGGTCCTTAGCAGGGTATTCCGGTTATCATCAGGCAAAGGAGAACATTTTAACACACAGAGCAGACTGTGCAAAGATATAATAGACTCTAAATTATCTTTTCCCTTCAGAGAGGTTGGTTTTATGTTGGTTTTAGGTTTTGAAGATATTCATTCAAGGAAGCTGTAAGCTAGCTGGGGTTTAGGGATCTGCCCAAAGAAAGGAAGATGTATAACTCAAGACAACACTGACAGTGGTGGGGGAAGAATCATCTTGGGAACTGCCTATAGCTGGGGCTGGTGGGAGAACCAAGTGCTCACCTTTCACACCAGCAGGACTAAGGGACTGCCGGAACTGGGGCTGTGGGCAGCAGTGTGAATGCTGGGGGTCAGGAAGGGGAGCACACCCCACAGTGAACAATACCTAGAAGTTTCTTGCTGTCCAGTTTCTGTCTGTTCAGAGGGTTTGTGCCGTACAGCAGTGTATGAGCTTCCGAGTGAACTGTCTGCAGCTCTTCTAGGGTTGCTTTTCTTCCACGAATGCACTGAAAGAGGAAAGAAAAGGAACAATGAGATCACTGATTTAATGCTCAGCTCTCACTGCTGAATATATATGTATTTTTTTCTTTCTATAACTTAGCAAGTCATAAAGACAACGACCAAAAAACCTAACACTGGTTCTTACATGAAAAAATCTTCCTAGGACAGATTTTGGTTTAAGCCCCCGTTGAAGATATTAGCTTGACATACAAAGTCATCTTTGGATTTTTTATTTCTTTATTTTAAAAATATTTACCAGAGAGCACTGGCTGAACTACACAGGGACTGCTAACTACTGATTCTTCAGGATTTCAGTTATAAACCATTATGAAATGATTTACAACCAGATGAAAAAAACTGCAAAACTTTTATTGATGCCAACAGGATCCAACTCCATTCTAAATTTTACAAACCAGGGTCTTTACACCTCTTTTCATGGAGTTCCAGTATATCTGTCAGGTCAAACGGAGCCATGGGCAACCTGATCCAGTGGGTGGTAACCCTGCTATAACTGGATGGGCTATAAGGTCCTGTCCAAACCAAGCCATTCTGTGATCTTTGAGGCTTCCCTTTTGTTTCTATTGCCCATTTATGATATAACGTGCTTGTCAGCTTGCTAGAACGTGCTGGGTAGTACAAGCTGGCCTCTCGCAAGGAGTAAGCACTCTCTGGCAGGCAGATGCTGCCTGGAGGATATCAGGTATTCCAGAGAAGGCAACCAACTCCTGACAGTGGAAAAAACATCTTGTCTTTTGCACTGGGAACTTGCAACTGCCTCCAAAATGGTGGCAAGGGAAATATGCACAGAGTGCTGAGGCTTGAGGTAATGCAAGAAGTGGGGAAGGAGTTACTTTGAAATAGGGATGGCTTTGCTTCAGAAATTTGCATGCACTCATCTCTCAAAAAAAAAAAAAAAAAAAAGAATTACTTTATATATATATATATATTTTTTTTTCTATGTAATAGTGAAATATAAGTAGTTGGCAATAAGCATGCTGGAAGCTCTGAAAGCCTCTTGTGGAGATCCCAGGGTCACTCTCATGCAGACATGTCCCTCATCACCTAGCGTGTGCTGCACAGGCTGTGCAGGAATGTGTATGCACACGGATGTCCACGCACCAGCCCCTCCATGTACCCAGCACAGTCTGCAAAATAAACTTCAGCACCTCAAAACTTCAGCAGAAGCCCTCATCACGTGTTTCAAAGCATGCAGGAAATCCCTTTGTAAAAGCATTTGAGCCATAAGGCAGCAGAAATCAAAGCACTGCAGGAGTGTTCGTGCGCCCTGGCTCTCGTAATTTTGGCCTCTCTGCTCTCCAGTTCCTCTTTCATTTTCTCCGTGCTCTGCTCCACCACCTAGCATTTCCTGGGGTTAATGATGAGGCAAAAATACACCATCCCATTAAAGAGGCAATAATCACAAAAATGCTAGACCCAGAAGGGATGGAAATATCTGGCAAATCCCCCCTGAGCTTTCATCCTGTCTTCCTTTTTTGTCCATGGTAAGCCTCTCTCAGTTACCCTTAGAGGCTTTTACAGCTTCCCTTTTGCCCATATGCCAATTCTTTCCCTTTGAACGAGACGTACTGACCCATTTTCAGCTGCTACATTTAGTGGACAGAAATAGTTTGTTGTATTTCTTGGCATCCCGTGGATGCACAAGAACAGCCGCCCACTGCAATAAGGCGCCAGCTCCTCTGTGGATGCTCCTGGTTAACAGAGGTGGCCCTACAAGCCCATCCAAGGTCTGTGCTCAACATCAGGGTGTGGGGGCCTCCCTGCCCCGTGGCAGTATGAATGGAATGGGAGCTGCTGAGAGGACAGAGAAGTTTCTTATGTGCTTCCAGTAAGATGCATGCAAGGAAACTGCTACTCCTTACTGAAACAAGCAAGTATTAACTGACTGCAAAGGACTGTGCCTGAGATGCTATTGCACCATTCTTATCTCCCAGCTCACACGCCAAAATCTTTATCCTCAGTTCTAATGCAAAGGTACCCAGAAAATGAACTCAATCCCCACCCACACTAAAGAAGGAAAAAAACATTCCTCGGATGTGGATGATGGGTTTCCAAACCTATCACAGCACGTTACTCAGCGTGCTGTCCATGCTCCAAATTTGAGCAGTTCTTCACTTCAAGAGCTCTTAACCTCTTCAGTCATGACACTTGGTCAGTCCTGAGACTTTGCAGTGCTTACGATGAGAAGAAATGGTCTCAAGTTTTGCCAGAGGAGTTTTCAATTGGATATTCATGAAGTGGGTGCTCAGGCATTGGAAAGGGCTGCCCAGGGAGATGGTGGAGATCCCATCCCTGGAAGTATTTAAGAGATGTGCAGGTGTGGTGCTTAGGGACATGGGTTAGTGGTGGACTTAGCATTTGGGAATGGCTGGACTTGCTGTCTTAGGGGTCCTTCCCAACCTAAGTGATTCTATGACTCTATCCAGCTTCTTACTCTGTATTAACACCCCTATATTCTAACCCTCTTCCTGGCTGTCAGAACCACGCTTTACAACTCAGGAGTTGGCTTTTTAACCCTAACGGAACTGTATATCCACTTCATTTGTGCCTTCTTCTGCGTGGAACCTGACGTTCACAACATCTCTCCCACTGCTTGATACACTTCCTTCTTTTCCTTCATAGCCAGTTTTCCCTCATTTCAAACCACGAAATGCTAGGCTTGCATTTTATCCACCCTTTCACCCCATGATGTTTCAATACGAGAGGACGTGAAACTTGAGAAACAGCGAACCAGATCTCATCCCACCTACACCCCTCCCTCTGTGCCACACAAAGCCATGAAATGGAAACAAAGCTTTTTTTTTTTTCCCCAGGCACCAGCACCACCTCAGTGCTTTGCAATGAGAAATTTCTGGTGCACAGCTGATGCCCAGCAGTTCTGCGGTGTCGGAGCAGCGACCGATCGTGCCTTCTAGCCAAACACAAGCACCACGCATTGTCAGGATCTCTGCGTGCATCTCTGCTCCAGCAGATGGCTCAGCCCAAGCTCTATTTTTCACGTCTGTCCTCTGCAGCTCCAATTAACCCGAGGGCTTCAGCCAGCAGTGCTCGTACTCTGAACAGCAAAGCACTGCTGCCAAGATGTGCCTGGAGACAGACTCTGACTCAGGAACCAATTCTTCTCAATCCTGGTCGAGCAATCCAAGGGTTTGATTATATCCAAAACACACAACAAAACCTATTGATTTCCTGTGCTTCTGATGAAGGCTGGGAGGATTATGCTATACAACAATTGTGGGTTCTCGTCTGGGGGAGAGCCTATTTTATTGCGATTGCTTCAATTAGTATAATTGTTGGTTTTAAATTCTGAACATATACCGGAGTAATTGCCATGTTTTATAAAGCTAACTTAATTAAACAAGTCATGCTCTAAAACCACAGATGTCATTAAGCTCGGACAACGGCTTTCACTCCAAAGGGTCTTCTTTAAACTCACGCAAACCTGTTGGACTTTTACCCATCACACTGCAAATCTGCTGCACATCTTCCCCTCAGCTGGATGCAAAATGGTTTTTGGACAACTTCAGCAGATACATATCTGTTTCACTGCTGAAAAATGAAGAGAGTGGGTGGGAGGGAAGCGCTGTGCTTTTTCTGTTCTAAAAATATTCATGCCCCTTCTGGATCCCTTCTATTGCCTACAAGAGAAATGACAGGAACTCGGCGCTTGGCAGGTTGTGCAGGAGCCCCTGAGTTGCTTGATGAAAATGGGCTTTCACATTTCTGAAATTTCAAAGCGTGCGTTTTTTTGCATGCATAACGAAATATTTATCCGAGAGCCCTTTCCTGGCACGAGCCATGTGCACAACAGAACCACCAAAAGAAAATTTCCGGGAGACAGACACAGAGAATTGCTCAAGCTTGCATGAGAAAACAGAGCACGCAGTTGTGTGGGGACCAAGTGTTGAATTGCTTCTGGAAGAGGAATGGAGGTCCCAATGGAGCTGCATGATCAGTACACAGTATATAGGATTATCTGCTATGCAGGGTGCTGTTTTAATGCATTTCTATCAAACGCTTGCTGCTAAAAGAATCAAACTATACCCACAACCAGACCACAGCAAAGGGCTGCTCAGGAAGCAAGAGGAAACACAAGAATAAGGAAACTGCAAATTTCAAACTGTCCTTTTACAGACATGAGTTGTAATAAATGGATTAACTAAATAATCACAAACAATTTTCACATCAGGCCCTTGGGCTTACTTAACTGGCTCATAATGTCTGCGGCACAAGACCTGCAACAGTGAATATAAAATGAGTGCACGCAAAAGTGTCACCAATACCAGCTAAATATAACACAGAATAAAAGAGGAGCTGAAGGAAAAAAGGGTATGTACACACCTGGCAAACTGCTGATTGCCATAACCCTGGTGTTGCTGTTGACTTGCTGCAGTTGCCACAGACCTAGCACTAGGACAGGGAATGACGAAATGGCTTTGCAACGTGGAAATGAATTATTTTGGTCAAGGACAACAGAAGGTGAGTGACTGCAGCTGCAGGAAAAACCCTATCAAGTACAGAACGCTGAAGCAAGGAGGGGGGGAGGAGATGGAGAGAGAGAGGGAAAGGCTGTGCCCACAAAGCCTGGATAAAGAGGAAAATTTGAATGTGGGTATGAGCAGGAGTAGGGGACAGCAGGTGTAAAGGAACGGGGAAGCTAATGAGAGAAAAACAGGACTGGGTATCCAGAAAGGGCAGGTCAGATCTTTAGGAAAGACAACAGAGAAGGAAACACAGGATTGCAAGTAGGAAGCTAGCATTACATACCAAATGCTTTCAGAAAAGGGAAGAGTCAAGATGAACCTGAATTTCACCAGTGGTCATGAGGGAAACACAGATGGAAAGCAGGTGAACATCAAATCCAGCTCCTACCGCAAGACCAACCTGAAGTAACTTCAGGAAAACAACAGTTGCCTGAGATGAAGAACTTCACACATTACAGAACTGTAGGAGACAAGGCAACTACCATAGTGTGAATTAAATAACACTTCTAACCAGAGGAGCTAGACAGCAGTATTTTGTCAGACACCATAATCCCCGAATTCAATTACATGGGTCTCTATAGACTGAAACAGTTCTTCCTTACTCTGCTGAGGGATAAATGAGCTTATGACAGGGGAGCTTTATCTAATGGCAATGCTGCCACCACGTGGATGTATTTCCTGACTGCTCCGAAAATCCTTCTAGACAGATGCTGACATAACTCATATTTACAGTGATTCAAACCCCTCAGATGCTCAGAGAACTGATGAACAAACACTACTGTTAATTTATCATCATTACTACTAGCTATGAATAATAATTACTAAACACTAGTCTTTTTATCTTAGCAACTTTCACATAGTTTGCTTTGCTCTTAAAACACACACATCCAATAAAATTAATTTAACCACCCGTGAAGGAACAAGATTCAGTTGCATCCACCTACCCTCATTCTTTTCACACTGTTTTCACTGCAGGCTGATCATTAATTATCAGAGAATATTAAAAAAGTTAATAAACCTCTGAGAAATAAATTTTTTGCTCCACAGCTCCTGTTACGATTGGACACAGTCGCTTCATATTGTGCTCTTATATTTGGCCATTTCGAAATCTAACAGGTGATAGGGACTTCCAGGTTACAGGGAATAGGGCAGAAAATTAGATGAGAAGCTTCACTGCAAACTCTACAGTTCACATTGGGGAGAGCCTTCTCCAGCATCTCACAAAATTTTAATAGTCACTGCAATGCAATGAAATCAGACTGCTAGAAAAACACTCCTGACAATCAAACACACAAGCATTAATAGTCATCTAGGTGTTAAATTTAAGCCACACATGGCCGAACACTGCCAACAGCTAGAGCTATAAAACGATAAAGCTGGAATGCAGTATAAAGTTTGCACATCCAGGTAGCAATCAGCACTCCGAGCTGCAGGTTCGGTACACACACACACTACTTTCCAAACCAGAACCTGGCCCCTAAAGCAGCTTGTAATCCACCAGTGCAATCCACCATGCCAACCAGATGCTCTCTCCCCCAGGCCCACCACCCTGCCCCCCTTGCTGGTGCTCGTTTTACCTCACACTTGCCACGGAGACCTGTCTCCTGCAGCCTGGACCAGATGCTCTGGATCCTCCCCGCATGCTCCGGGTGGCTGTTTGTGTTTCCACAGGTACACTGATGTTTCAGCATCAAGGTGTCATAGACAAGGCCTGCAGCAGAAGTTACAAAATTACTCTAATTGAATGAAACTATTTTGCCAGATACATGGAAGAAAAAAACTTTTTTTTTTCTTTTTTTCTTCCCTTTTGGTCTACAGCACTTTGCATTCAACTGAATACTTACACGTCTCACCAGGAGCCACAGAGCTCTAAGAGATGACAGTCCAAGGTGCCAAGAAAGGAGATGGGCAGCTGCTTTGAAACAGAACCAAGCCTGCAGCGATCCCCTCCTTTAGAAATCTCAGCAGATACGGAAAAGAGTCACCATCATCACTTCAGGCCAAGGTTGTGAGAGTGACAGAAGGAGGTGACAAATGACAGCGTTGGTAGGAGTGCAGTGTGCCAGAGCTGGAACACGATTTAGAAGGGGGCTGACTTACAACTTTAATAATTGTTGCTAAAATGACTCTAGGGCTTGGGATTAAAAACAAGAAGGAATAAGTCATTAGCAGGCACTATGTTTTATAACATAGTATGTGCTGAAGTCTTTGCATCAACATTATTTGACAACACGCTAATTAAGACTATTAGAACACACTTGGGAATAATTATTCAGCACGATATGAAGGTATTTAGCTAAATCCCCCTGCATTGCAACTATTTACGGCATGACAGCAGCGTAGGAGACTGCTTCGTGCTCTGGAGCTGCCCGGGTGCAGTTTTGGAACAGGAGCTGCAATTTCACTGCCAGTGTTTCACAGAACAAAGCCAGCAGTTCCTCCCTAGCTACGCACTCCTGGTGACACAACATTTTTCTTTCCTTATGCAGAAGTGGCACAGTGAGATGTTTCAATCTACCCCTCCCTTCAGCCAGGCACTGATCCTCCTAAATCCCACTGGAGCGTGCCTATGCTGGACCTAGCAGCACCAAGGCAGCTTGCAAGGCCTACCCGAGCTCACCAGCCTCAGGTGAGCAGCTGAAGTACTGATAAACAGCACAAGCTGCAGCTGCAAGTAGTTCAAAGAGGCCTCTGAGTACACACAGGGCATGAAACCCCAGCCGGCAGGCCTGACCAGAGCTGAAACTGCACCTTCTGACTGAGTGCGGGCATGTTCTGCCACTGCAAAACTTGGCCTTCTCCTCTGAGGCAAAGTCTGGCACTGACTCTCAGCTATTGTGCCTCAGGGAAGGTACCTGGCAGCTGTAGGTGAGCGCAAAGGAAAAAAAAAACACAACAGAACCCATTCAGTTCTAGGAAGGGAACGGAGTGCTGGTGAATCGATGGGCTCCGGGTTAGCCAAAGTTCAGTTAAATAAGATTGTGCTGCAGTGCTCTGGAAAGGGCTCCCCTGTTTGATTCATCATCAAATCCCATCAGGAGATGCTGGGCAAAGCCATGCACTGCACTGCCATCCGAGGAGAAAGTGAAGACCAACAGCAAGGCTAACTGTCCTTAAAACCCCTGCAGTTTATTTAGACCACTGTGAGGTCTGTAACTGCTCATTTTTCCTCTGAGGTTAATTAATGAAGTCATCCTCAGGGGATGTCAGGCACTTAGAATGAGTATTTGCTATCCAAAAGGTCTCCATGTAGGCGTCTTCCGAGACCACGTGAGACTGCACTGGGTTTGGGTAAAGTGCTGATACTAAACAAAGGAAAGCAGTTCTGTCATTTCTGGCTTCCAGACACATCTACGGGGACTTCAACTGCACGTTACACATTTAAAGCGAAAGAGAACAAGTGTATATTAAACATATATATTCAGACACAGTGAACCTTGAGATTAAGCAAAAAGAAGCATGAGTAGCAAGTAATTCGCTGCTGACTCGCCTGTGTACACCCTTGACTCAGAGCAGGGCCATCCTGCTTTTGGGGTCAGGTTGGCAACTTCTCGAGGCACTGACATGTGCATTGCATTCCCTTGCCAGAGACAGGCTGTACTGCAGCACAGTAGGAATACACACAATTCTTGCCAGTGCTCAGTTACTGGTAAATGACAGAACAGCAAGTCCAACTGGAGTCCTGCACAGGAGATGTTCTTGCTGGCACCGCTCAAAGCGTAACTTTCTACAGAGCAAGCAAACGTGGGGATTCACTCACAGCTTGAAAGCTTTAAAATCAACTGCTTAGAACTGTTTAGAAAAAATACTGTCACGTGTAATCAAGAGTTTCTACTAATAATGACTAGTTGGAAAAGCAATTAAAAAATACCAAAGCAAATCATCCCAGCAGTGAGGACAGCATACACAGAAGCCTGCGAGCAAATACAAAAAGACAGAACAAGTGAGACATTCTGGGGATGGCCAAAGAGAAGGGCAAGAGCAAAGCATGCTGCATGGAGAGCTGGTGAGAGAGTGCACCAGGAATTCACTCATAAACTGAGAAAGTAAAATATAATACAGGAACGTGCAGAATTAGAAGCTGGAAAGGACATTCCATCCTGCAGCTAAGCTTGAGGCTAGTTCAATATCACACCCTTAGAATCTGAGGGAGAATCAAGCATTTCCAAGCAGTTGTAAGTAGTTCTTACGCAGTCTTTTGTTTGCTTCTTGGGCTCCCAGGCTGTTGTTCTGGCAAATCTTTTTGCTTCTCGAGAACTGATCACAACTTGACAGTCTAACACTGACTGCACTGCACAATTGGAGGGGGGGTCCAACAGTATTTCAACACTAAGTATGAGAATCTGTGTTGCAAGTTGTGCTTCCTTTTAAAGGTGTTTTTCCCAAGTTCCTAAGCTTCAAATAGTAACTCCTGTAATACCAGCAGGATGTAACCCTAGATAGGCAAGCAAAGCAACGTCTGGCCAGATCAGCAGCTTCTGTCTTGTTCCCTGTTTTGTGCCTGGGTAGCACTGGCAGGGCAGAATGCAACACGGATCGAACCAGTGATAAAAACAAAGGAAAATTCAGATTTTTGCACTGATCTTACGCTCTTCTGTCGCTCTCCTGACTTCCTCCAGCGCAGCAGAGCTGTGAGTGGCCTCCCAGGTTTTTTTGGAGAAGGCTGGTGTCAGCTCAGAACCAGGCCGTGGCATTTACCAGCTCACCTTACTTGGTGCCACCCAGGAGGGCCACAATGAGAAGAGCAAACTCAAGTACCCGTGGGCTTGATCCCCCAGCCACACAAACCAGCACCTCTTCATCCACATCTGCAAATGCCAGAAAGCTGCAGGCATGTTTAAAATGAATGTGTACATCTAAAATGGATTTTACTAACTGAGCCTGTTAAATCCGAGATAGAAAAAGGAGTTCAACAAAAAGGTTTTGGAAAACATGGTGGTAGGAAGCCTTCTCATGCCTATTTCTGAAGTTAATGGGAACTGCAGCACTACAGCAGGGTTTTCATAGTTTGGATGAGCTGTAAAGTTTCTCCAAAGATTCACTGATAACAGCAGTCAGCCACCTCTCAGAGGTGCTTCTTCTGCAGAGAAGGGAACTGTTCCAAGTTGCTCATTGTGGCTGTGGACACTCAGATTAAGACAAATACACAAAGGAAATCTTGATAATTCAAGCTTAAAATATTTAATTACACTGGCCATTATGAGTTAAAGTAAGTGATGTTGGAAGCAATACCCTTTCAGACATGACAATCATTTTTGAAGGTCAGCACTACACTACAACCAACTCGCCTTTCCTGGCAGAACAAACACACGATTTGAGGTTCAGATAATTATATCACTCTACACAGGAGAGAATAAATGCCTTCATCAGAAAAGAAAAATACTTTAAAGCAGAACATCAGAATAATTTGTGGTACCGTTTTTAGAGGAGATCAGAGACTGGATAATTGGAGTTATGCAAATTAACGGCCTAACCTGAGAAGCCCTACTGAAGTATGTAGAACAGTGCATGCAGAAGTACTCATTAAAGTCAGGGGGCTACTCATGCTAGTGAGGGCAAGTTCAACAACTAACTTTCTTTCATATTCTGCTGTGAAGGAAAATTTAATGCCATGCTTCAGGATACAAAATGAACTGCGTGAAGAAGTCAGGGAGGGCACTGTTTTCACTTTCATGTGCAGTAACACACATCATGTTTGAGTAGTAAGTGCATCGTGTTGCTGTTTTTCTTTACCTTTGAAGTCTCAGGTACTAGTCACTGACAGAGACAGGAAAACAAATTATACATAAAGAACAGAATTACAAGCTATCTGGTCCTACTTCTGCCCAGAGAAAGCATCAGCCCTTTCTCTACAGTATTCCGAATGCAAAAGTGATGAACCATCCCTTTGTTTGTTAGACAATAACTGATCTGTAGGAGCCACATTTGTGTCCAGAGTAATCATGCTGGCTTCATTAGGGCCACTGAAAGAGGTCTGTTTTCCCACCCCTCTCACCAAATGATCACAAGAATTCAAATCTCAACTTCTCCGAAATCCAAAGCTCATATTTGTGTTAGAATCAATCTCCAAAGCAGCCACTTATCAAACAGATGGGTTCTCCTAGTGAAAAAGAAGCCTGATGCACTTCGGCGTCGCTTGCTTGCAAAAATCCCCAAGGCTTTAATTTCCTGCCTTTCAAAGAAAAGTTCAATCCCAGCGATTAGTATCCACCTCCCAAAACACAATCACTGATAGACTACAGACTGCTTCGGGAAAACAGAACCAGCCTGAGTCGTGCACACATGCCGAACATTTGAGATAGCTGCCTTTCCTTTCTGTGCCTGCATGCTCAGCGGAGTAGGCTCTTTTTTCCTGCCACTGTAAGCAAATAGTGCTGGTTAACTGAACAAGTCCTTCGCCTGGCTAAGAATGCATGTGGGGAATACAGTAACTCTGCTTGTCTGAAAGATCTCTCCCTGGGAATTAAAAAGGGAAGGAAACGAGATTTCCAGCCTCAGTGTGGAGAGGGCTTCAAATTTACTAGTGCCAGCCAATTCCAAGAACCACCTTCTCTCTTGGCAGCAGTTAATTGTGTTTCCCTCCTCCATCCATCTATTGTAAATGAAGAGATGTGCACGAGACGCAAGGCAGTGGAAAAATCAAGCCCTTGGAGTCCGGACATGGGTAAATGCCATAAAAAAGAAGTTTAACAGGTGAAATACACTATATATTGTGCATGTCATTGCATGGTTTAAATACAACACTATACAAAAGCAATGCAGATTTTTTGTTTTTTTTTTTTACCTCTTACTGTAGGCCATTTTTGTAACCTTTCCTACAAGGAACACAAACCATAACAGTCTACCAGTGTCCTTCCACAATGCAGCATCGTTCTCCAGGCCTGTATTCTTACTGTCACATTCTAACGTAATTTTAATGAAACTCAGAGGCACATATTTCAGTGAAACACACATCCTCTGGTAGGAAACATTACTGTATATTCAGTCATGTGCGTGATTGACACGGCAACTTAAGTACTGGAGGAAGAGAAGGGAAGAGAGAGAAGAACGAATAATCTCTTACATTAGGGCCATGCTTCCATTTGTTTTCAAAGCAGCAAGGTTTGGGACTAAGAGCGCTAGATGCTCAAGTTTCATTTGGTTTGACTGTGAGCTGGAGGATTACCCTTCTTTACACTCTTGGCAAAAGCCAAAAGCTAGAATAATCTTGGTGCTGTAACTGACTAAGCTGGAAACGTAGTTTTGCTAACATTCAAAGTTTAAATATTAGCAGCAGATGGAGACTTGAAAGGCTGATTTTCAAAAATGAGATACTACCTGGACTTTGAGAGAGCTGATTGCACATGCTTCCCACCCAGCAATTAGCAGCTACAGAACAAAGTCAGCTTTAATGCATCACTATCACTATACCATCAGTATCTAAGTCACAGTGCTGATTTTAATGATGCAAAAAAAAAGAGTGGGTGAAATAAGATTAAATGGATAAATTGTGAGTTGCCCTTGCTGCAGCATTTTTTTCTCCTTTCCTGGGGGCATATATCACATGGCAAAATGTTCATTCAGAAAATAAAAGCTTGACATCTTGGGAAGAAGGGAGAACCTTCAAAATAAGGTTGTCTGATTACCTAACGTGGGCCCTGACAAGTTGCACATAATTCACTTTTATCTGTAATGAATAGACAAAAAAGATTTTGATGGAAAAAAGGCACTCGTAAGCCCTCCCTGACTTAGGAAGAATAGTTATTCTTGACCTTAAGTCTTTGTGGGGAGAGTAACATCTTTTCTAACATCTTTTTTGAATTTCTGATTTCTGTGAGACAAATACGGAACTGCACTCATAATTTTTGTTTTGAGATGAAGACTGAACAGGTATGAAAATGCTCTTCCCTCTGTTTCACCATACTGACATCTTGGAATGATCAACTCACCTCGCTTTTCCTAACCCACAGGCAACTGACTCCCAGGCAGAGTGCTGTGGAAGGAAGGGTAGTCTGGCACAAAGCCCAAACCAGGTAATTTATGGCATGAGATTATGCAGGGACTGGAGAAGGTGCAGAAAATACAGCCGACAGATATTGCATTTGGCATGCTGTCCTTTTTCAATAACATTGCTGCTTTCCTCCTTGCACCTAAATCAGCCCTGTCACAATGTATGACTTGTCCTTTTTTAATTTTTTTTTTTTTGAGATACATAATTAAAGTACCACGCTATGCTTCTATTGATTTTTTGCAGACTATTTTCCGTCTGGACTACAGGGTGTCTGTCCCTCAAAGGAATGCAAAAGCAGGACAACAGGGCACAGGATGACCAATCACATTCTCAAAGACAACAGGATATTACGGAGCCCACAGCCAGCTGAGACTCAGCCCTTGGACAGACAGGGACACGGGGCAGAAAAACACAACATGAAGCAGAACAGCTACCACAGCCCCACTGATTGGTTTCCAGCGCTCTCCAACATTACCTGTAGTGAACCTTGGCTTAGTGGGTGGCTCCTGTACGGACATAGGGAAGGTGGCCGAGGCGGGTGAGGACTGTGCACGGGACAGGGGCCGATGGCCTCCAAAGGAGACTGGCATGCCAGCTGCCTCCAGCGATGCCTGGTAGTTTCTCAGCTGGTGAATGCGCTGCTGCTCCAACAGGAGGGCTTGCTGTGGGGAAAAGAAGCAGGTAGCTACTGAAGGTAGCCTCCCAAAAGGTCCAGCATCAGCAGCACGTCACATCATGCTCATTTATTCATTCTTACTAGAGAAATGAGGCCTACATGTGATTGCATAGATCTAGGAAATTGCTTTGCACAAGCATGGTTGGCAACGGCGTCAACCCCTCAAGGCAGCACCGTTATGAAGGCTGTGCTCCTCAATTTGGGTCTGGAGACGTCTCTGAGCTGCAGGCAGTGACGTGTGGGGCCCACAAGCTGGCCCCACAGTGCCAGGGAAACAGCAGCAAGTAGCTCAGTGCAAACATCTACGCAGAGCAAGCAATTTGCACCTGATTCAGACATTACAACAGCAAGCCTGGCACCAGTCTGCCTTTCCTAGCCAAGGGTTGTGGATTTACTCTTAGAGCTACAGCCTGGCAGTGCTTCAGCAATCTGTTCTTGGCTGCAGGAGCTGTGCAGGGGTTCACGAGGCTCAAGGTACAGTCAGGCACTAAGGGCAGCAAAGACAAGCTGGGCACTTCAGATCCCTCCAGAGAATTGTAACTTTCTCACTCATTACTGCTACCACAGACAGTGTTTTCTGGGAGACTGCCACGTAATTGGGAGGTAATGCTACGCTACATGGTTACTGGATTTAATGCTTCTAATCCCAAGCCTCTGGTCTTTCCCATCAAAAGGGAGCGCACCTGTGATCTCTGGGATTTGCAGTGCTGAATAGAAGGAATCCCCTCCAAAAAAACCACTTTGACATTCCAACCCTTATGCAGCCCTTCTCTGCAGCTGTCAATTTGTTTTAGAATGTTAGAATCATAAAACAAAATCCTCTGCTAGGATCCCTCTCATGAGCAAGCTCTCTACTAGTATTTAGCACTCAAAAAAATGTTTAAAGTAGTCACAAAAATCAGTGACCATTTGGGACTTGGCTAATCCGAGGATTTACTTTTTAAAACAACTGCTCTGCTTTCTTGCAAGGCTTTTTCCCACCCCCCTCTGTCCCAGAGGCTTGCATCATCACCCTCACAAACACCAAGCCCTGTCCTCTCTGTAGGCTGCACGCAGCTACGCTTAGGGATGTGTCTGCAAGCAAAAGCCAAGCATGTCCAATTCCTTTAGTACTAACCTTCCCATTCTCTACACATAAAAGGGAAGCTTGATACGATGATTACAATCTGCCATTGAAAGGCTGGGAAAATCTTAAGCTATTTTTTAGGAATTTGGGTCAGTTGTATCAGTAACCAACAGATTTCTGACACCTACTCCTAGCAGCTGTAAGTATCTGTGAGGTGAGGGCTGGTTATCTCCTTGACTTTCATCCACAACAGCATACACAGATTCAACCTGCCACTCCAGATGCTGCTGAACAACTCAACTCCAGGAGCGCCCAGCGCATTCTGAGCTCACCTGGCGGAAAAGCAGCTCCTGCTCAGCCTGCCTCTGCCCAGACTCCAGCTCCTGCTGTGGCTCAGCTTCCTCCTCATCGCTCTCGATGGGTTCTTGCTTCACCTGCACCATATTGGCCAGCCCTGGGACCTCCTTTTGGCTTGACACTCTGTCACTGTATGGCTCCTCCAAAAGGGCTTGGTGTTCTCGAAGCTCTTCTTCTGTCTCCTCTGGGTGGCTTTCATGCTGGCGAGCTGGCTCGTTGGGTTTTGATATTATCTGCAAACATCCAGGAGGTTAATTGATAGTAAAATGTAACACACTGCAGGTCAAGTTTACTGTGTTCTCCTAAAAGACTCAGCTTCGTGAAAAGAGAAATCATGACCTATAGCTCTTATCTTATAAGCAATATCTAAAGCAACAGTGCAACAGAAAGGGCAGTTTAGACTCAACATTAAGTGCTATCAAAGAAATACCAAGAGTAATGAAGGCCCCTTAGTTTGCACTTGATTTTCCCCTTAAAGCAATCAGAACCTTTTATGCCTACTCATCTATGGATGCTAGTGAATTCACAAATAATGTAACAACCATCAAAACGTCCTGAAAGCATAAGAGAGACAAATGCTCTCAGAGGGCTGCTGCTTCACTGTTTGTCCAGCTTCTTCTGGAATCATCCCATGAATTTTATCAAGAATTTTCACAAATTACTGTAAATAACTGTGAGAATTTTCCCTGAAGACTCCTCCAAAACTTGTGTTGTAGTTAGTTAAGAGGATACTGAGGACACTAAACTTACAGCATCTTTACAGAAACCAACTGCAAGAAGAGCATCATTCTAAATCAGACCTTCCTAACAAACGTGCCTGCTAAAACAAAGGGAGCCATCTAATTTTCACTGTAATTCAACAAGCCCAAGCGTTTTGCAAATAGATCAGTGAGGTAAAATTCTCAGCACCTGGTCTCAAACTGCTTATGATTTTTATTTGGAGCAAAAACGTATGTGCGCTATTTTTAAACCCAGCAGAGGTAAATAGATTAATGTCCTTTCTTTTAAAGAGTTCAGACTGTACCCGTTTCACAAGCTTGTAAGAAAAATGCTGAACTTTGAAAGCTGTCAGGGCAGAGCTTTAATAGGATTAGGTCATTGGTATGAAAAGCAGTATTGATTTTAAATCTAATAAAGCTAAATCAAAACACGGTTATTGAACGCATGCAGGAGTGACTACTTAAAAGTAACTCATTCTTTGAAGACCACTGACTCAAATCTGAAACTAAGCCTTTTTCCTTAAGTGTGAGAAGCTCTTCCATGTAACTTCTGCACATCTATTCAAAGAAGATTTAGGCATAAAAAGGCCATATTAAGGATTAATTGCCTGAAAGTATCACACTAAGGACAGGAAGAAACTGTTCATAACTACAGCAGAGGGCGTCACAGAAATGGGGTTTAAAACTTCCCTTATCATCAGAGCACTCTAAGGATGAGGATGCAGGGCTAGAGCTTTCTAGCACTTGCAGATTGCTGAGTTTTGTCTGTCTCAGCTCCTGAAAGAAGCACAATAAGGGCCTTATCTTGCTTAGCATAAGGCAAAACCTGTGGGGTTCATCTGATACCCAATGCACACGGTGGTTGCAGTCGATCCATCCTAGTTACAAAGAGCCAATAATCTTGTACTGGTCAGTGACTGGTTGAATGGCTGCTCTTGGCAAGAGTGAGTTTCCGTAACCACAGGGTCCTCTCTGAGAGTCAACAGCTGCTTGGAACAGACAGAAGCCATCTACCTACCTAGATAGAGCTTTCTCAATGGGCCAGCCAACCTGGTAGAGTCAGCTTAACCTAAAAAAAGCTGACTCTAAAAAAAGCTGTGGACACTGTAGTCAAGCCAAGGACACAAAGTGGTGTGAAAAAACATGAAACAGTAATCCACAAAATAGATTAAGTGGCACCCATTTGTGTACAGGCATGTGATAGAGCAGGTGGCTGCACTACAGCCTGGTAAGGAAAGTACTCAGGCCTGTCCTGGGGAATATACTTGGGTGATCCTCTGAAATGCCTCTGTACTAGTATATGAGGGTCACACAGAAAGATCTGAACTGGGTGTACAGTTATAGGGCCATGGGCTGCCCTGGAGCATGGAGATTTGGCGGAATGACTCAAATAACTGGAGTGCCGTGATGGAGGGATGTTGGTCATTTAGGGAGGACAAGTTGGGAGGTGGGGAAAAGGCCCTTTACACTGAGAAAAAAGCAGGAATGCATGGAATTCTGTGTCTTGGTATGGGTCTGGAGTTAGTCAAGATCAGCAAGCAGACCAAGATGAGTGCTTACGTAATGGGTAGGCTGCTATAGAATTCCTATAAGACAGAAGTAGGTGAGGGCTACTTTGAAGTGTTGGTGGACTGTGACACCACGGTGGAATTTGAGACTCAAAGAGTAGAAAGCATGCTAAAGAGCAGGACCACAGCCATGGATTTCAGAAGAACAGACTTTAGCCTCTTCAGATATCTGCTTGCAATAGCCCCATGGCTATAGCACAGGCAGCAGAAGGCCAACATGGATGAGCAGAGATCTCCTACCTGAACTTGACACAAATGGGCAGTATATAAGGGGTGCAAGAAGGACAGGTGGCCCACAAGAAGAGTGTTGCCATATGATCTTGCAGGGATGATGCTAGGAAACCCAAAGTTGACCTGGAATTGAATCTGGCAAGGGATCTGATGGGAAACAGACAAAAATATCAGGGAAAATGTGGGACCACTGCCAAAGAGAATAAGGGACCTGGTTACATGGACATGGACACAATACTCAATGCCTTCTTCACCACTAAGACTGGCTTTCAGGTATCACATACCCCTGAGTCCAGTGGGGAAGTCCTGGAGCAAAGAAGCCAGTGGATGAAGACCGGATTTAGGCAGTATTTAAACTATACGTACCTAGGCCTATCAGGCCTGGTGTGTTTCACTCACACATGACAGAACAAGAGGCACTGGACAGAAATTAAAGCATATGAATTTCTGTTTGAACACTATATAACTCTGGTTGTTCTTTGTTGTTTTTTTGTGAATGTGAATGTGGTCATACACTGGAACAGATTGCCCCAAAAAGCTCTGGAGGTCTCCATCCTCGGAGATACTGCAAACCCAGCTGGATGTGGTCTTGGGCAAGCTGCTCTAACTGACCCTGTTTGGAGCAGACGATCCCAAGAGGAGCCTGCAAATCTAAATTATTCTGTGATAACTTCTTGAGGATTGTTGTGGGTTCTTCCCCACAGAGCCTTCATCTCTCCAGCTTCATCACTATTTACACACAGTGCACAGCTAAACCACACGAAGCTAAAGGTAGTTCTTCTATCAGTTATCTTTAAGCTCACCGAGGCTTGATGAATATAATTTGGCTTAAGGGTAATTTAATCACTATAAATCACCACTGACTTCTTTCTGCTTGGATCACAGCTCTCAGACTTTGAACTTGATACCTTTTCAACTTATGAACTATGCAAGGTGAGTTAAATGCTGGTAAAATAACTTACGATGCCGTTGTCAAATCTAATGGAAATGAGAAGCAGCGTAATTCCCTAGAAGTTTAAAATTATTCAAATTCCATTAAGACACAGTAATTTAATGAAAAGCACATTGTAAAATGCTACAATGCAGGCTGAAAGATCAAGTGGTCCATGACAAGGTCATTTCAAACATTCTGTTCGCTGTCCTGATATAAACTGAGTGTGTCGGTATGTCACTTGTTTCAGTTGCTGCAACCCAATTCTTCTGCAAAGAAAGTACTGCTATGAACAGATTTCACATAATTCACAATGCTGCACACCCCAGGCCCATAAAATGACTAAAAATGACTTGAAAATCCTCCTTTTTTTTCCTAATTCTGTGGACACATGTTCAAAACCAAGATGTCAATTGAAGAAAAGCTACGGTAATCTAAATGCAGGGGAATGAATATAAAGTTAAGAGAGCATTTAAAACGGTCACAAATGTATCTCAAATAGTAAACAATTACGCAGTGAACCATAAACAACCCCCTCCCTCACTTAGCTCTTCCACATCCTTTAGCAATGTGGTTATTTCTCTATTTTTAAACACTGTCACCTCTGGCAATGACACACTGCCACCATAAAACACAGTGAAAGGCACTGCCTCTCTGGTCTTGGACAACTATTTCAGTACAGAAGTAACAACTCAACTCAATTCACAAGCATTATTAAGAATTAGGCCTCAGGCGGCCACATTTCTTATCTTCCTCTCTGAAATACAAAGGGTAGAAAGATAAAAAAAAAAAAACAAAAAAAAACCACAGCAACTTGAGGTCCCAATACAAGGAAATTCACAGAATTATTCATTTTTCCATGGAATGCTTCAGATAGGAAAATATTTAAAAAGAGGCTCGGTTCTTTGTTAGTAAAATTTCAGTTGGCACCTGTTGTATCTACTACATCCTTCTGTATCTACTGCTTCTCGTTGTCTTTTCTGACGCTAAAAGGCAGATGAAGAGCTCCTTGGGAAGTAGATGCAGAGATGAAGTATTTCAATGAGACTCTATAGCAAAGCTTCCTATTGGAAATCTCTGATTCAACTGTGCACCTCTGAATCTGTCTCCTAGAAGACAAGCAGTTACAGAAGACATTTCTGGTCCTACACAAATAAAAGGCTCTTTCAGAAATGAAAGGCTGACAAAGCAGGGCATGACTGTAGGTAAAACTTGAAGATCTCAAGATCTCTTCCAATTTCTGGGTGCAACAAAGGAACCTGCTGTGACTCCGTTGTTTCTCCTCATTGCAGTTACTGAAAAGTATAGAATAATAAGAATCGCTGACAGGTCTGCTTTCAAAAATCAGATTAACAACAGTTTTTTTGGAATACAGCATACCTGCTGAAGGGAACACATCCTTCAGAATACTCGTGGCTGCTGGACAGACCGGTGTGTAAAGGACACGGGTTGGGGGCTGAAAGCACCACACACACCTTTGAACTTCAGGATAAACTGCCGCAGTTCCATACAACTCATTCAGGATTATCTACAGGTAGAAGGAGCTCAAAGAGATCATGCTTGACAACGTGCCAAAAGCCCATTCCAGTCTGCTAGATAAGTAGAGTGGGCCAACTTTGCATAGATAGGAAGATGCTGAAAGGCAGATCAGACAACATTACTGCTGAGAACAAGCCCATTTCTGTGCTTGGAATGGCAGAGCATATCCAGTGGGATGGAGCAGCCTCCTTGTCTGGGTAATGGGGCCAAACAGTGGATGCTACCAGCTGGGACCCCACTCTCCTTCACTGCTAACATCAATCATGCAGAGGAAGAGAGAAGAGGAAACCTCCCTTTCCTTCCTCTGCAGATGAAAGAGGACGCTCAGGGAAGAAAGAACAACTCTGGAGAGGCAGCTTTGGTAAAAATGAGAAAAGAGAGAAGATGAGGTGACAATAAGGGCTCGGCTCATAAGCACCCTAAGCAAAAAGAAATGTCACTTGAGTTAAGGATATAGCTAGGAATTGAGAATTGAGAGGCACTGGAGTGACTACTGGCAGGGATGCTCAAGGAAAAGGGAAGCACCAGCAGGGAGGCACAAAGCATCTTGCGAGGAGCAGCCACATGGACATGATTTTGGAGGAGAAAATATATTGCTGAGGGCTTGAATTAACCACTCCGAAATGGCAACACAAGCCCTCCTCTTCTGGCTATCAAGGTTGACTCTTCCCACACAAGGTATTCCCTTGAAGAATAGGAAAGTCTAGCTTTTTATTTTCATAGGCTAAAGAGAAGAGATGATATGGAACAATGGGGAGAGGCAGCAGTGGGCACAGGCCACGACGCAGGCAGCTGGCAGAATGTTGTGCAGCAGCTGAAGCCAAGAAAAAATTCTTGATTTCCTTTTTATTTATTTATTTTTTTTCCACCCCCTCAAGTGATGAGACAGCAAGAACAGTAACTGCTGGAAGCAGCCTACCTGCTGGAAGGACCACCAGCCTGCTCACCTCTGTGCCTAGGCAAGAGGGAACGACTGAGCTGCAACAAGCCAAAGAACAGGGACTGTCTGGGGGGAGAACAGGAAGGGAAGCAAGAAAAAAAAGGCTTTGGCAACAGCAGAAGCTGTTTTTTTCCTCCCTCTCTCAAATAACTGGAATTATGGACTTGATTATATCAGGTGTGTCGAGCTTTGCAACAACAACCCACGGAGCAATGGCTCCTGGCAAAGCCCTTACTAGCATGTATGCAGCAACAGGCACATTGCTTGAAGATGAAAACTCCTTGTTACTTTATCCATCAGCCTGAAAGTAAAGAGAAGAGAGTGCAGGGGGAAACTGTTTGAGTGGTAAGTGAGTAAGGACTACTCCTAACCAGGTTTTCCTTGGGCTTTCAATGGATTAACAGCCCTAGCTGAATGTTGTGCAATACAATCTACAGCATATTTTTCCAATCGTACAAATTGAACGTTATATATTAAAAAGCACTCCAGAAGTCACTTGAGGCTAAACAGCCAATGTGTTCCAAAAAAGAAAAACTCAGGAAATAGCAAGGTTAAATTCTAGGTGTTAGTAAAAACGTACCCACCCAATGCTGCTGCACCACAGACAAGCCAAGGCACTGTAGTCTGGCATACATGCATTGCCATATATATGCCACAGCTGGAGAAACACTGCTCTTTCCAGTGTGCTAAAAACGGGGCTTACCCAGGAGAACCACAATTTGACCACAGAAGCTCTGTGTTAATCTGCTTAACAGCACAATTCAGGACTAAAAGGGAGATTATCTGATCGTGAGTTATACACTCAGTGGACTAATGCCAAAAGACTCATCTTCACTACAGAAAGGCAAAAAGTTGAGTCTTCTGGCACAGGATATATGGAAATCTCACTTGCATATTTCTCTTCAGAAAGGGAATGGTTGCTTCAAGATCCATCATGCTGCAAAGCTATTCTTTTAACTCAAAACACCCAGAGAACACAATCCTACTTCTCCAGGCTCCAGAAGGCTGGCGTGACAAAAATACCCCCTGCTGCCAACCTCCAGTGACACAGAGATCTGCAAGCATAACACTGCTTCTCTCTCACACATAAAAAAGACTAAAACTGTGTCTTAAAAGAGACTGAGGCCCGCAGAGAAATGATTGTTACTGAAGGTGAAATGCTGCCAGGACCGGTGTATGTATTTATTTCACAGCAAAACAACAACTCCTCACCCCCAGCAAAGCTCCTCCGACCATGGAAAAAAACCCACAACTATTCCCAATGAATGTTTGAATGTTAAACATGCAAAAAAGGTGGGAAACACAGGCGTGTGTTGTTGGTGCAATTTAAGGTCATTTCTCCAATGCACCTGTGTTAATGCATAGCTTTTTTTTTTTGCTTTTTTTTTTTTCAGGCTTGTTTAGTATTTACTGTTCCAGGGCTCATGCCTCATTCAGATCAAAGGTTGCACGGAGCTCAGTTAACAAGGAGTGATCCAGTATCTCACCCAGAATCTTCTTTACTGAACCAACCCCTGGCTCTGAAGGAGGAACTGTTGAACCTTTGCATGGATTGGGGGCGTGATCATCCCCTGCGAATGTTACTGCACTCAAACTCACAGCAACTTGGCTGAGGGAAAGGAGAGGAGCTGCTCCACGCCACTCAACAAGCAGCCCAGGCAGAGCACGGGGCTGGGCAGCATCAGGGAAAGCCAGCTCTGCAGCAGCCCTTTATCCCTTGTTGCTCCTTGTCTGCCCTCCATCTGTCCCCATTTTTAAGGGAACGGTGTTTTTTTGGGGGGGGGGTTGTGTGTTCTTTTATTTTCCCTCCTCAAAGCAAACACAAACATCACCACCAGGTGACAACGCTGGGCGTGCAGCCCTCACACTCCCCCCATTTGTCAAATTTCAGGTTACTGCTCCACAGCTTCAAGCACCAAGGCTTTACAGCAGGATCCCCTAGGTGATTATCCTAACTCTTACTATCAGGGAGGAGCAAAACTACCTATTTTTCCTTACCTGCCCCTTTGGAAACAAGAAGACTTGTTTCAAACAGGGAAAGTTGAAGGCCAAAACCTTAAAAAAATCACAAGCAATTGAAAACAGTCTCACGTTATTTACAAGAACTATAACCCAACCCGAACAGGCAGCGCCGTCAGTTCTGCTAATAATTAAAAGGCAGCAATCTATTACATTATTTTTAGTTGTGCCCTCACGCTCCTGCACACAAGGGTCTTAAAATATCCGTGTGTCTGGGAAAAGTCTTCTTCCGTGTCAGCACTTGGATGCCGTCCCACGGGACAGATTTGCCACACACATACAGGGCGAGCACCGAAATGCTGTTAACTCCTTGCTTCTATAAATCAAACACACGGAAACCGCCCGTGCGATGGGTTTGACTGCGCTCCCCCTGTAGATGCGCTGCATCCCCAGCTTTAACAAAGCTGAAATTCAGGCTTTTCCAACGGCACGCTCTGCAGCTTCTGGGAGGTCCGAGTGAAAGGCTGCATGAGCCGGGGAGGTACGTCATGGCGAGCCTTTGCACGCTGCCAAGTGCTGCCAATGGAAATGCTGGAAAACTAAAACAAACAAACCACTGAAATGGATTTCCTAACAAAGAAACCCTACCTAGCGCCCCGAGACCTGACGTCTGCTGCACGGAGCGTGTCGGGAGGGAGCGAGGGAGGGAAGGGAAACTTCTCTGGCCGCAGCAGCTCCCAGCAGCCTTGTGTGTGGGGCCAGGCCGAGCCCAGGGCTGGCACATGCAGTGCACGATGGCCACCATCCAGAAGTACACGGCTGACGTCAGCAGCTTGTGTAATCATCCTGCCTTCGCTCCAGTCCGTAAACAGCACTTCGGGGGGCAGGGGGGCTTTCTTTAAATTGTTGCTTTCTCCTCACTGGAAACTTGTTTTCTGCTGGGTTTTTTTTTTCACCCAGCTCTCAGCGGTTCTGTTTTCTCGTACGACAGAACAGTGGAAATATCTGAAGATGTCTCCACCATAAATTAAACTGCAGCAACCCCAAAAAGTGTACGTCTGCTGTCTGACTCGTCTCCCTGAGCCCGAAGCCTATCTGTGGGCTTGTCTGGTAAAGAAAGCCACGACTGGAAATGAACCAGCACCAATAAAAGAGCCAGAAAAATATCGCACTGCTTATGAAGTATTTCCCCCTTCCCTCACAGCTTTTTTACGCTGTAAGCCTATCAACAGACTTTGTCTTCTGACAATACCTCAGTTGGAGCCAGCTGGCACAGCTCCATCCATACCACCGGTGATCGGATCTCACCCTTAGAAAGCTAGCTTTACCTTCCGACGGGCTAAAACACCAGGACAGATGTTGTCTTTTTACCTGCATGCCCGAGCAATCACCCTAGAGCAGCTCTGTTTCAGCTTCAGCCGTAACACTGGGATGCCCAAGTCTGGGCTGCAGAACAGCTGCAAAACCTGCACGCCGGCAGAGTGCTCTGCAGAGTTCACCTGATGCTGCCTAAGTGATGTACAGAAAGCGAGACATTAAACGTACAGCTTTCTTCCTTCAAAGTAATTTCTGAATCACTTCTAATTACTCTTCAAAACGATCTCTACAGGACGTACAGCAATACAGCCCTTGTTTTCAGGAGAAGAAATGGATAGAAACCTGTCATGTTTTACACAGGGACGGAGTTAAGAGAATGTAAACTGGAGATGGGAACAGCTTCCCTCTTTCCAAAGGTAATCTCAGTGAAAAACACCTCAGTATGTCTGGAAGTCTTCCCTTCCAGTTATTTTCTAGTTTTGTCATGTCTGAAACCTCTCACTTTTTTCTCTCAAATTCATATTCCCGTTCACACCAAACGTACACACAACAGTTATTTCTCCCATATCACCTGACAGCTTTTTAAGTTCTCCGCTACAAAACTGACAAAGATCTAGATGTGGATGAACAGCAACAACGACAGCTTGAAAAAGTATTACTGCAAAGTTTGACTCGCACTGCTTCCCACTACTTGCAGGAGAGGCATCGATCCTCGCTGCGGTGATGCATGCCCCCATCCTTCTTGATGTATTTCTCAAAATCATGAAAAAGAGGCTCAAGGATGAGGGCCAGTTGGTTACGGAGTCAGACACCACATACGTTACAAACACAAGAAACCATCAAAGTGTTGGCTCCTGCTGGAGTCGATGCCGCATGGGGAGAGAGCCTTTAAAAACGTTGTGCCTACCTTGTTGATGTGCAGTTGTTGTTGCTGGAATTGCTGTTTGTGTTTCTCCAAGAACTGCTGGTGCTGCTGCTGGATCACTAACTGCTGGAGGGCTTGGGCGTTCTGGGGAAGGGGAGCAGACTGCGTGCGCCCCAGGGGGCGATGCTGCCGGAGTTTGTGTATTGAAGGGGAGACCCGTTCTCCACCAACCAGAGACTGTGCGTGGAGGGGCAGTCCTGAAAGATACCAGTCTGAAGATAATATGGAGGAAAAAACAGCAGAGAAGAAAAAAAGGAAGAAGAAAGGAAGGGAGAAAATGGCTGTTGAGTAACACTGATGGTGACAACAACATACAACGTTAAAACCAGCCACCTCACCATTTACAGCTGAAGTATCCTTAAAAGAGAACAGATAACCATTAATGACCACTGGATGGAATAACACTTTTAAACTCTTTGCTTGCCTGTTTACTCAGAGGCCCTAGACAATGTTTCATTCTTAAATTCAGCAATCCCTTACAGACCCTTCTATCACCCAGTGGATGACATCAGTTAGACGCACAGTGACGGCTTTGAGGAGAAGCTGAAGTCTGACAACTTGCCTTGGTACAGCAAGTCAGCCCAGCTTCTCTTCTAGGACAGCACCAACCTTTGCTGCCGCCCTGCAGCACGCAGCAGCTCTGCCTTAGAGGATGCTCTCAGACGTGCTGAAGGATGATGGCTGATGATGGAGCTGTTTCTCTCTCTATATCATGTAGGGAATCCCTTGGTGGTGCTATAAGTGCTCTGTAGAAGTGACTAAGGATGAAGACAACCATGTTTGCTTTGGAAAAACATAAATGCATATCAGGAATTTGAGAGCCAAGAGGTATTATTATTTCTTCAGAAACGAGTTAATTTAGAGGATAAAGTGTTAAAAAGATTCCCATCCCTGTCCTGTATATTCATGCTAGTAACTTAAATAAAACATAAAGCTATTTTTTGGGATGCCATGGGTTACTCATATGCCCTGGGCAATTTGGATGACTACCATGTGAAACCTATCTGAGCTCTTGTAAGGGCATATCTGTAGGAACTGTCTTCTTTTTTTCTTGGTAAGCCAGTTCTTGCTCTGCTCTCTTGAGACATACCTTTGCATGCTTCTTAGAAAGCTGGGATGTGAAGACACACCCAACACTAAGCCAAACCCAAGGGTGGAGGTGCTGAGGATAAGCCTTTGCAAGCTATACTTTGGGACAGAAAGTGATAACTAGTGTGAATGGTCACCTCCCTAACGTGGATAAGGCTGCACATAGTCTTGGGAAAAAAAGAACCTCACTGTATCAAACAGTAAAAACTGCTCAAATAGTAACGTTGAGATCTGGTTCTAGGCTTGGAGAAGTTGAAAAAAGAGCAAAGCTGCACTGAAGTCTGCAGCCAGCTGAATGAAGCAGTTCAGAAACACCTGCAAGCTTCTGGCCCAGGACAATGCCTCCTTGTCCCGTTAATTTACAGAACTGCCCTATGTGGAGGAAACCAATTCATGCAGAGGCCTCTTTTCTTGGGCCAGTTTGCCCTTTACTTTTCTGAAGAGAATCATTTAAAAGAGTATCTTATTCTATAACTATGTGTGTGCGTATATATACACACATACCTAAATACACACGTGTGTGAATATATGAATAATTTGAAAGGACGTGGTCCACCTTCCTTACAGCAAAGTCCAAGTCAGACAGTTGAGGAAGGGGTCTTACATGACTGCTCAGGACATCTTGGACTACTTGTCTCCAAATGAATGACCACAGTCCTCCTGCGATGACTTCGAAGGAAGACACATTGATCCTGCTCACTACATACATGTCCATCTGACAGACATGATCCAGAGTAGTCTGGTGCAGGAGCAATGCCAGATCTGCTCTAGTGGGGGACACAGTCACACTGCCTAGATTCTATTACCGCTTTCTATTCAAGGTGAACCACTTACCGTGCTCCAGCTAAAATCCAGAAATCAGATTTGCAAAACCAGCACCGAGCTGATAAAATCAGCACACCACTGTCCAGCAGAGACTCTTAGCTCTCCCAAATCCCCACGTCTAACTGCACGGAGCCAGCATGCTGCGTGCTGGATAATTTTGCAGTAGGCAGGAGACTATCTCCACAGCTGAAGGCTACCAACAGAATACTAATAACTCCACTTTGCTTCCAAGGAAGCTGTAAGTACTAACTGTAGTCTGGCAGCCAGTCCACTTAGGGCTTTCGAGACCACGTGTTAGCTTGCTCTGTTTCAGTTGCTGCATCTGGAGTGTGTGCTTCTTGTAGCTGCTCTGCTGTACAGTGAATATTTCTCCTTGGTGTCAGTTTGTTACAAGTTGTACTTGCTCTAAAAACACCACACACTGCAGGTGGACTAGAAGGAATACACATAATAGACTGTAAACAGATGGAAGCTTTGAGAGAGGTGGAATAGGAAACAGAACAGCACTCCCTATGAGCTCTTTAATGCAAATACCTGTACGAATGGGGAAAAGTTTTGGTGATACGATAAGAGAAAAAGTCTTTTGCAATGACTCTTCATCAGCAGTCCTCTGTCAAAGAACAACTGGTGAAGAGACACGTCATGACTCTGGGCACAACATCACGTCGTAACAACTATGACAGAATGCAATAGAAAACTATATTAAGGCTCAGGGAATCTGCACGCACCACTCTCACAGCTCTGAGGGTGCTGGTTTAACACCACGCTTTTGTGTCTCAGATTCTCCATATGCACATGCTTATAAGCTTATCACAGCCCCATGTATATTTTGGGAATTCAAATTTAAAACCAGACATGATTAAAACTCAGTGCTGTAATGTTTCAGCAATCGACATCTCTAAGTAAGTTCAGAGAACCACGGAATCTTTTGTCTTGGAAGGGACCTTCATAGCCCACCCAGCCCCAACGCCTGCTTGGGCAGGGACAGCTTCAAGTAGACCAGGCTGCCCAAAGCCCCATCCAGCCTGGCCCCGAGCACTGCCACGGACGGGGCAGCCACAGCTTTTCTGGGCAGTCTCTGCCAGGGCCTCACCACCCAAGAAATTTTCCATTAGAAATGGAATGAAAAAAATAAAAATCAACACGTCAAGCAGAAAATCCTTTGTCCCAAAACCACACACTGCAAAACAGAAATGTGTCCTACTGGGAAATGTTGCTTTGAATCAATCCTATTTATAGAAATACGCCTTCCCACAGGTACTTAATTCCGAAAACATGACACAGGGAGTGATTCAAAGCAATTAACATACTGCAAATGTAACATATACAAACAAATACAATCTGTTTGAACGCAGTTGGTTTTGCCACGTTTTTGCCATTTGTAATAATGATAAAAAGCCAGTATTTTAATCTGTGATTTTGTAAATGCGTGCTTCTGTTAGACATGGAACAGAAACCATCAGTGATAAACAGGAAGGTAATCACAAGACACAGCATTTTTGTTGCCTCTTCACAGTGGCTAGAACTGGAACGACATTCTTCAAGTTGTTACATGCATAAGAAAAGCAGAAATAGCAAGTTAATGCTATTCAATTTCATTTTGCCAAACTGACAAGGCATCTTCCTCCTGCCTCTGGATGGTGTGGCTACCCTAGATGGAAATGCATTCATTGTATACACTGGAGAGCCTACAAATTTGTAAGTTAAGCCAACAAAACGCATAGATAATGCTCAAGACCCTGCATGTCAGGCTCTGCACATTATCTACCACGTGCTCACCTGTGACTAAGGGAGTTTGTGCAGTTGGCTGTTCCAGTAAGACCATGTGCTGCAGAAGAGGGTTGTGTGCGGTTCCCCCATCTCTTTCCAACGTTGTAGTGCTCAAGTAGGGAGTGAGGTGGGTGCCAGGAAATAAAGAGATCCGCTGCTGCAAGGCTGGGATAGCAAGTCTCTCAGCATCCTGCTGCGCTGATCCTCCCTGCGAACGCACAGGTGAGGTCAGGGGGGGCTAAGGGAGAAATCAAGCACCAATTCAAAGCCCGTGTTCCCCATCACTTACGCTGGAAGGGCCAGTCGCAGGCAGTCCTAGTGTGATGTTGGGCAAAGAAGGAGATGTGTAGAGTGGAAGCTGTGTTACAGAGCCTTCACGATTCACCAGTCGGTGAGCCAGGCTGGTCTGCAAACAAAATGAAGAACACTGTCCCAGTGAGACCGCACCGCCCATGGGAGGGAGGACACTGCACAGGGGCTGTGAGGGCCCCTCAGGAGAGCACAGAGCAGGAAATTTCACTTTTGTCATTGAGAATACTGAAAGAGGGAGCTTCAGATCCAGCCTTACTTCTCTTTCTACAGAGCGCCTGCCCTTCTAAAGCTACAACAGATTACCGTAACAATAAGCCAGGCATTACTCTGGTGGTTGTTCTCTTTAGCAAATCACAGACAATTTGTTCTATTTACCAGTGTGCTTTAGCTTAAATCAGACTTCAAAATTTCATCAAAGAGCCTTTTTATGTTGCTATTCCCCGATTTTCAGGATGAAATGTGAGATTTACTGAATTACCTTGCGGCCATTTAAAGCAGGAACACTAAAGTAAAAATACCTAATTACAAAATGAGATTGATTTGAAATACTTGGTAGAAAGCCCATTATAAAAATTACATTATTTTAAACTGCCTGAGTTTTCTATTAGGAAACAAGCGCTCTGTTCACTTAAATCAACTTCAGTAAAACTTAAATAAACAGCTTAAATCAAACAGCCTCTAGATTTCAGGAAGATCTGCTATGGAATTTCTATCGTTTTAACTCAGTTGCTGCTGTGGAAAAAAAGTGATAATGATTAATCTAGTATGTTACAATGACATATATTATTCCCATAGCATAAGAGATCTGGATAAAGGATTTATACATTTCAGACCTGAATAGTTATGTGAGGAAATGGGACTTGGCAGGTTACTTCCTTGACTGCAAGACTGGGCCAGCTCTGGGTAACAAAAACCTGTTTTTCTCCTCAAAAGGTGAAACGTGGTGAGAAACATCACTGCAGCAACCACCAGGGGGGAAAAGAAGAGCACTAAAATAAGAAAAAATACTGAAAAACAAATAATGCACAGCAACCTTCAGAAGCAATCCTGCCTCCTCGGTTCACAGAGATTCTGTTGGGCCAGTTGATATCTCTACCAGGAGAGCCCGACTCTGTGAGCTGGGCTTAGAGATGCCCATGCAGGAAGAGCAAACCTTCCCATGACTGCATGAGTCACCTTTATGTGAAGCTGGGCTGGGCTTGCAGATGCAATCTTGGCTGCGCCACAAACCTGCAGCCCCTTGTTGTCCCAGTGTCCAACCAGGTCTGAATTCCATCCAGCAAAGCTGCCTAACTTTCACACGACACGGTGCGAAATTTCATCTGCGGAGTGAATTTTTTATTTCCCTTTGTCTTATTGTGCCTTCATTAATGTCAGTCAAGCTTATGGGAAATATATTAAAGAGTAAATCTGCTTTTAAGATCTCGCTTACAAATTTGCTGCCACAAAGGAGGAAATTGGAAAAGAGCATTTTGCTATTGAATGGTACCTGCTAAGGGCGCATGATTGTGCGTACCCACACACTTATTTTTTCGAGTAATTCTGAACACTACTGGCAATTTGCCTTTAATTTAAATAACACAAAATGTTAGCACGCCACATTGAGAGCAAGATAGTTATTGCCAGCAGAGTAATGAAATATTTTACTGATACCGTAAACGAAATAAACCAACATCCATTTTCTCTTTGAACAATCGATAAAGTGTAGTTGTGCCTCAAACCATCTCCTGGGGATTTGTTTTAAAAACAACGATGAGAAAAACAGCAGCTTGACACTATAAGCATAAGATATTTAGCAGCATTATCATCACTTTAAATATACAAATCCCATCTCTGGATTGTACACAAACAATGTTAGAATTGCACAGAAGAGAGCAATTTCAGCATGCACAATTTTCCCCTGTAATCGAGTACTTTTTATAGGCTCCTACCAGCTACAATGGCAATGAGTATCACGTACCTTTCCAAGGCAAAAAAAACCCACTTCAGAGCTAAAAAACATTATTTAAAAATAGGCATTGTCTTTTTCAAAGGAGGCAGAGAGCTCGAGTCTTTCTATTCAGAAGGCAAGCACTTGAACTGCAGTAATGAAGTCCATCACCACATTCCAACATACCTGGAATGGTTCAAGAGGTGACCTAGCAAACTAACGAGCAGAGGGACACACTTCTCACTTAGAATTGGAAAATAAAGGTAAGCATAGAACAGAAGATTGCCAACACTAATTTTTCAGAGGCATTTCAATAAATATTCTACGCAAAAGTGGGAACATAATGCAAGCCTGGTCAACTGGTAACAAATAAATCTTATTCTCCTAGGCTGCTAGGGAATATTTCTTACACCAAAGAGGATCCGAAAGAAACCAAAGCCCTGCCACATCCAGTTTTTTCCCAAATGAACCTCTCCAGGCAAAAGGATCAGCTAGTTTCACGCAACACAAAACGCAGAGCCATTTGCCCCCAAACTGATGCAAGGAACCAGGATGTTGAGCTAAGCCATCCAAGTATGCCTGAAATGCTGGGAGAACAATTTGTGCGATGGGTTATCGACGTCCTGTTTGCCATCACACAGTGATTTATACTTTATTCTGTTCTATGATGGCAGTGATCCAATACACTCCATGCAGTCCTGGACAGCTTTAACATTAAAACCGCACAAACTTTTGCATGCTATATATTCTTTTTTTTTTTTTTTTAAGAGGAAAAGGTGAAAACACCCCATGCATTCTCTTCAGGGAGATTAACAACTACCTTTTCTTCCTGCTTTTTGTATAAGAAAATGGTACATGACACGTTGTTCTTTTTAAAATTTTAGCTCAAGGTGCTTCCTTCCTCTCATGCAGTGGCATTGATGTGAATTAGCCACTGCAATACAGCCTGCAAAAAGAGGTGAAGGGAAGGTGGTGGCCTTTGATGCTCAGAGGCTTGCAGTTTGCTAAGTATAGATAAGATTGACAGCTCCTGCATCAGCAAAGCTGGTAGGTGAGCACCCATCCTCCTGGGGCTAACAGCTACAAAGCCAGGAAGTGCCTGCAGTTCAGCCAGCCTTCAGTTTCACAAACCTAACCAACAACCCCACTCATAACATCTTTTCTGAGATCTGCTCCAAATTACTAAATGGGGTGCATCTAAAAAAAACACATTTCTTCAGAACAGCACCAGTTTCCAGGGCCAAGCTAAGGCGAACTTAGACTTCTCAGCCTTCACAATACTCGACTTAATCCTTTAAGATCTACAGCAGAGTGGATGAAGACAAGTTTTAGGTAAGTCGACAGGGGAGAATATAGAGTGGGATGCTTATTCCCTACGTAAAACCATAGAATCACTCAGGTTAGAAAAGATCTTAAAGACCATCAAGTCCAACCAAGACCTAACCATATTAACAACCCTCTTCTAAATCAAGTCCCTGAGCACCACATCCAGGGATGGTGACTCAACCACCTCCCCACTACATTAGGAATAAAAATAAAAGAAAAATTTGTAAGACAGATGCCGCATTCATTAGGGAGAACAACTGAGGGCGAGCTGGATAAAAAGAAATGCCCCAATGACGTGACATGGCCACCCTGGTTCTCTAAGGCTTGTAGTCAGGGCCAGTTAACGTGGCCTACAGCCCATAATATACCTTTAGGAAAAGGTGGGCTTCAGGAACACCAAACACAGTGCTGTGTTGAATCCAGCCCTTCTACCCAGCCCAACACCCTGCCCCTGACAGCCACAGCCTCAAGTGACGGTGGGAGCTTATGGGATTGCAAACCTCAGCACCTGGTATCTGGCAACACGCTTTCAACCCTAAATGGGGAGGAAAAAGTTAAATCTGTTTAATCCAGTTCTGCTTTGGCCATACTCAGAGCAACCTCCTGTGAGCAAGATCACCCTGTATACAATATATGAGAACAGATGCCTGATATATTAAAACCCTTGCTCTTGACCAGGAAATGCTCTTCGTCTCCTACCTTGTCAAATCACTCTATTTTTACTCTCCACTCAGAATAAAAGCAGCACAAGTTACCACAAGCAGCTCCTGAGCTGGTTCGAACTGGATTTAATAAACAGGTAATGCATCCTGTCAGCCCAGCCTGAGAGGTAATTCCCCACGTCTGCTCCAAGTCATGATCTGGGGTTTGCAGTGTTCCACACACCCGTCTGTGTGCCCCAACACCTAAACCTCTGTGCGATCTGATTAGAAACCCAAGTGTTAAACTCAGAGAAAGGAAGGGCTCTGTACCTCCGCTTGGATACTAGTGACTGATCCTGTAATTCCATTCTCAGCGCTGATGTTATTGGAGCTGTTGTTTGGAGAGCTGGGACCAGATCCAGGAGCACTGTTGCATGCAGAGTCTAAAACACATCCAAAACCAACTTTTAGCATGACAAGCAATCTCTGAGATGATATTCACACAGATAACAATCCCTCAAGTTTTGTTTTGGAGGAAGCCAACCCTCCTCCCCATCTCCTCCTCAAATTTTCACAGGGCTCTTAAAACACTGATACACACTTTCAAACGGCCTCTCCAAGCACCTACTTACCTTATTTATGCATTCTCCTCATGGGGATTTCTCTTTAAAAGAGTATTCATGACCTTAAATACAATTGGAAGACGATAAAAGACACGGAAAGCTTGCAGAGGCAAAACAGCAGTTATGTGGGATTGTTCTGCATCGCTTTTCCAGGACATTTCTTTAAGCCTCATCAGCCTCCAGTCCCACCCCAACTCCCTGTCACCACAAATTGTGCTGGACTTTGCACTTGCCTCAAAGGGAACCATTTCAGTGTGGACTTTTCACAAAAAGCCAGGTGAAACACCACTGGGTTCAAGAGAGACTAAACCCACTTCAAGACACTGCCTTCTTTTGTGGCAAGTCTTCTCCACTCTGACAGCAAACCACTTTCTCACTGGAAGACCTAAAGCAAAATTAATGCCCCCGGATAATTCTGTTATCACCAGGACGTGCAGAAAATCCTCTCACCTCGCTATGTTTTATCAACAGGCTCCCTGTGAACTCACAAGCCAGAACCACAGAGATGGCCAGCTTGAAATCAAAGCCTCCCCATTAATTATGTAGAACTAACAACAAACAAAACCAGAGTATGGAACTGCAACAGCCAGAAAACTTCCCTCCTCACATCTCTCACCCTGCGCATGGCACAGCTTCCAGTGTTTCTCTTTATTTTTTGTTTTGAAAGTAAATAACATCAAAACTTTTTTTTTTTTCCTGAGCTTTCCTCCACCCTCAGGCACAGGATTTGCCCAACATCAGAAGAATCTCCCAGCAGCTGCAAGCAGTTCAGGCTGCAGCAGTCTCATAACTGCACTACGATGCCCCAGAAGAAATAAAAGCCAACTGTTACAACTCGGAGGATTTCTGAACTACTTTTCAAGGCATTATTCTATATATTGCTATTTTGATCACTGCAAGGACCTCCAGCAAATTATCAGAGATGTCTGGTTGGCTTGTTTTTTTTTCCTCTGTGTTTAGCAGGCTTCTCATTATCAAGAGCTCAGCAATGAGTAACACCAAATTGAGCACCTGACATTGAACCTCTCTATGAAAACACATTCTGACTGCATGCAGAGCAGTCATTTGGTATTTTTTTTTGGTACCATGTCATTACCAACAGTATAGTAGATTCCATGTAGATTTCACATCACATTTCCTACTACCTAGATGTAGGGAAACTACTACGTTCCAACTCTGACTCTATGAAGATGTATTCTTCAAGGATTAAAAGTGATTTCTTACCCTTGCGGAGGGACTGTTAGAAGTTATGTTACACTCAGAAGTCTGCTCTTACCATAACTGCTGCAACAGACACTCAGACCCTCTTCATTCACATCTGTGCACCCAGAGCCAGCACCAAGCACAGCTTTGCTCCTGCTCAGCTTTGCTCAGATATTTCTCCAGGCAGACTCCAGGCTGCCTTCCAGAACCAGGTCTGTGCCCAGAGAGAAGCAGGAGCTTCCACTGCTACCTCTGAGGGCATTATTTGGATCACACAGTCAGACACTGGGGCCTGATTTATCGTAAAAGCTACGTGACGTATAACGAGATGTGAGGAGAGAGGTAAATTCAGTTTTCAGATCTGATATACATTATACATAGCTCTTGAAACCCATTTCCTTTCCAGGCTGAGAGGTGCTGACACAGAGCAGCACACAGCTGCCCCAGGACCTCCCGAAACCTAAAGAGAGCTCACTCGGAGTTTGGGTGAGTCATGATAGAGTGCCTCAAAACCCCGATGAAAGAAAAAGCAGTCACATAGTGGTACTTACACAGAGGCATCCCTAGATGGTGCTAAGAATTAACTTTATGGTGATCTATCCAAACCAGTCTACTCAGAGCCCTCCCTACAAATTTCACTCTCAGAAGAATACTATTTTTCAACAAGGAATTGTAAATATGTAGTCAAAAATACCAGCTATATATATACTAAATAAAAAAGCCTTAAATGTTTTAAAACTGGAACATAATTACTTCAGGAAAAATGGCAATCTTCCCAAATCCAAAAATACCCCAAGGTTGTAAAGCATTTGCTGCTGGACAAAGACAGCTATGAGTTATGGCCTCCCCATGTATATCAGGAGAATCACCTCAGAGAAATTTTATTTCTCAACCACCACTTGCTGAAGATCAGAGAAATGCTCAGGAAAAAAACCAGCAGTCCTGTGGCACATCTGTATCTGTCTATATATCTTAAATGTAGCTCAAAAAAGAAAGGTCATTGTGCTGGCAACGCTGCCTCTGTAGATGGGTACCCGAGGGCTCGTGTTGCTGGCACACGCCTGCATCACCCATTAGTGAACTATTACAGAATCACAGAATGGTCTGGGTTGGAAGGGACCCCAAAGCCCATCCTGCCCCAACCCCTGCTGTGGGCAGGGACACCTCCCACTGACTTCATAGCCTCATCCAGCCTGGCCTTGAGCACTGCCAGGGATGGGGCACCCATAGCTTCTCCAGACAGCTGCACCAGGGCCTCACCACCTTCACTGTGAAGAATTTCTTCCTAACATCTAACCTAAACCTCCCCTCCTTTCATTTAAAACCATCACCCCTTGCCCCGTCTCCATACTCCTCTCCAACATTAAGACCCACACGAGATCCAGACTGCAAAATCAGCCAGATGCACGAACTGCTTTTGGAAAGGGACAACTTCAGTGAGTTTGCAGCTTTTGCAGTTGGCCCAACACACCTGTGACATCCAGCGGGCGCTTCTTCAGAGCAGTGACCACCGGGCCGTCCTTCCTGCGCAACAGGGGGCTGCTCCGTCGTTCAGCAACTTTTTGCTTTAGTCTGGATCGTAATTTCAGGTTGGGTTCGGACGCTGATCAAAAGGAGGAAAAGCAAACAGTGTTTTTTGTCAGTAGTATTTCAGTAGCTGCGTTACTCAGTGCAAAAGCTGGGTTACAGTTCAGCATCGGCAGAGCCGAAACAAAAATAGTTATTTCATACTGCGTATCTGGAGCAATGACTTCTAAATATAATGAATGGTTTCCCGCCTATGCAGTATCTGAATTCACTGATAATGAAAGTCAATACTGTTTTAATTAAAAATAATAACCATCCTGCAGCATTGTCTCTCCAGTGCCTTACAATCTGCTGTGAACTCATTTGGACCAGACCAGAAAGCATCGATTCACCTCCCCCGTTTCCTGCTACTGCTCAACTTTCTCCCAGGCCAGGGGTGGAACCTAACGTAACGAGATCTAAAAATCAGCACAGGGGTAGGTGAGAGGGCTGAGATGTTGCTGCTTGGTCAGCAGGTAGCAACACTGTGGGGCTGGGAGGCCGCCTGCCATGGCTTGGTGCAATGGGCAGCCCCACACCCTTGGAATCATCAGACCATGATGTGAGCTGGCCCTGGGAGGGACACTTGGAGAGACGGAGGGGAGAAAACACAAATCAAATCCCACAACAAAAAACACAAACATTTTCTCACTGGTTTAGCTCCCCTGAGCACCTCACACTGGGATGCAATGAGCACTACAGGAAAAGGGCATGGGAGTGCGGCCAGTGGCAAAGCCAAGGGCAGGGAGGAGGAGGTTTATTTATTTGGGGAGATACTTGATTACATCATTTCGGCCACAGAGTTACACCGTATCTAGAAAACACATCAAATACTTCGAAAATTCAGGGCTGCCCAGAGTGGGTGTGCATCTGTTTGCTGAGACCACAGTCTGACTTGCTTTGTGTACATCACACAGCTGAAATATCCTCTTAAATAAATACTTCTGTACCCAAATCCTGGGATTTCATTTCTCTAAAAGTCAAAGCAGAACTGCTGGGATCCCCTAATACCTCTGGGCTAATGGCAGCTGGCAACACCAAGCACCTTTGTACTGCACAGCTTATCAGGTTCTTACAAAGGTAATGAAGCCTTAAGTCAAGATTCCTCCTGCGAGATGATTTTCTCTGTAAACTTTGCAATCTCTGGAGCATATACAAAATATCTGCTTTGGTGCTTGAGGGCTCCTGACAGTTATGAGATTTGTGAACTGGCCCAATCTTTTCCATTCCTCAATCTCTTAACAACTCGGCGGCTTAATCCCTTTGAACCAGCAAATCCTGTGCTCTTGCCATTAACTACCAACGCACTCAGCTCCCTGCACTCCGAGGCCAATAATCTGCATTTCTTTAGAAGACTTAAAATGGGGTTTACAAACTGATTTGAATTAACTAAGTCTGGCTGCGGATGTATTTCCCTACAATTGGCTTTGACCACCAGGTCACGTAAAAGATCAAGACCAACCGTGTTAATTGCAGAGCTCAAAAATCAGAGGCTGATGAATTCAAGATCAAATGCTTTAAGTTAAGCCATCAAAACAGTTCTTTGATGAAACTTTGGGAAGGGGAAAAAAAAGAGCTTTTCATGACTGTTTGGGACAGAAAAATGCCAGTAAGAGATAAAGGAAGCGCTAAAAAAAAGTGTCACTCATCAAGATGATGCTTAAAATGCAATATGAAGTGCATTAGCAAAGGAGAGAGTCATCTTATAGGACATTTGCATATAAAATAGCAGGGGGCTGAATGCAAATCTGTCATTTGCTTGGAAGACAAAATTAGAGGAGTGGACTAGATAAAGCACAAGTGAGTGCGCTGACTGGTTCCTGTATGAAATTCTCTTCAAAGCTGAAGTTGGCCTGAATATTTTTAAAGCTGTCTTTGGACATGGGGGAGTTCAGTATCTCAGGCTAGATGCTTTAAAGTTGTTGCAAGTATCATTGGTTAGTAGCCATCGAGATGCTACTATCAAGATCTTAAAGAATAAATGGGAATGTGTCACAGCTAGATGCTGATCCATTCCATTTTAGACGCATTTGCACTGCCAGCTAGTAAATGAAATATAAGCCCGTGCCACAGCTGTTGCAAGGATCTATCTTCTGACAAAGAAAAACATGACAATATAAACCATACTTTGGTGTAAATTTCATTCACACACGATTTATATCGTGCGTGGCATTCATCTGACGTACGTCTTCTGCTGGGAACAGATGAGTAATTGTATGATTCTCAAGCACAGAGAATGAATGGATTGGAAGCACCTTAAAAGACATCAGGAAGGACGGATCTGGGGATCACAGTTTACCTAGCACTACCAGATATGGCCCCTGCATGCAGCCGTAACAGAAAATCCATCCGTGTAGGAGGAAGGGAACAAACATACAGCATTGCAAACCTAAGAGAGAGAAGTTATGGCCAAGCTGGCATGTGATAATTTGCCAGACAGAAGTATTTGGGGGTTGAAGTATCCTGCGTGCTCCTGCTTTGCTCCCCCTCCTCCAGATGGAGGATCAAATTCTGAAACACAAAATGTCTACTTAGGAACCACACTTGTTTAGTTACAGTCCCTGCCTTTGTTCCCTGATGGAACTCTGAGTTTTTCTCCCAAATATAATCCCAAATCTAACATGTCATCGAGACCTCGGAAAGCATAATCCCTGCATGCCTTTAATTGGGTGTTACACAACCCAAAGCGGGGGAATTAAGACTCAGCACCAGCAGTGCAGAACAGCCTCCAGTTCAAAGAATGAACCTCTACCACATTTCATAACTAAAGTGTACATTTTCAAGAGGCTTTTCCAAAACTCAGAGCAGTAATTTCAGCTTATTCACGTGGCTTCTAAACTACTACAGTTTTCAAACCAAAGGGAGCTGTCCTTCAGAAGTATACACTCTGAATTTAGGCGACATATGAATTTCAGCAATTCTTTGATTCTATGCTGTTGTTACAGTAGTATGGTTATGCTGTGGTCGGACTCGATGATCTTTAAGGTCTTCTCCAACCCGACACACAACTATCAATACCAGTTCAGTAAATTCGATTTTCAATAACCCCAGTTCCACCGAACACCTCCTGAGGCTCATCCTCCAGGCTTCACATCCAAAGTGGTGTTTGTTCCCAATGACTGCTAACTAGTGCAACATGGAGAACTTTCAGTCGAAACCCAAAACATACTGGTCTTTTACAGCCTAAGGTGGTGAAGTATTTTAAACAAACGTTGTGAATTTGTTAAAAAATCAGTTTGATTCCTGTTTAGCAGAGAAATGAAGCACAGGGCCAAGTCTGAGTCAGCTTCAGAGAAGCCAGTGGGATTTCTTAAGCAGTGACATACTTAATTTGGCCCATAATAGGGGTTTATTCAAAGAATATTTTGTTTTTCTCTGAGTAAATTAATAACTAGAACACAGGCCAAAAGCTTCCTTAGTTTTCACAGACTCAAACCCAAGTTACCCCTCTTTTACTTCATTTACTGCAGCAGGACTCATGTAATCCAATTCTCCAACATTTATGTCACTCTCATTGTTTTCTTCCTGGAACTGCATCCACTAAGCTGCTGAACTAATCTGACATTAAGTCCATGCAAGTTAAAAACACAAAATCCTGGGCAGAGTTTGCCCTGTTCCCATTACACATCTACGAAAAAAGCAAACAATGCACCGTGAAAACTCTAATTCCAGTCCTCGCATATCTTAATTTTGGGGGCTGGGGATTGAGAAAGGCTATTATTTTTATTATTATTATTTATTTATTTATTTATTTTTAACCACATTCCAAGCCACAGCAGTCAGGCAAAGGCCAGTACAATGACCTTGTCCCTTTTCTAGAGTCCAGGTTCCTCCACGGCTAAACAAGGGAGAGGAACAGAGAAACCTGTCTGAAGCAGGCCTTTTGCACAACACAGAGTCTTAATGAAGACAAATGATCTTTTGTTTAGGTAGGAGGGACCGCAGGTTGTGCAATTTAGTGTCTGCCTCTTCTCCCCAAAAATACTCTGCCTCAACTGGTCAGAAGGACCTGGTAAAGCTGGCAATGGCAAAAATGGCTGAACAAAAGGTTTTAACAGCCACAGGATTGTTCCACCACGATTCCTCTGGACCACAAGGGTGCTCACATTCTTGATTTTCCGTCCCTGCAGACATCAGTACAGAGGAGAAGAATCTGATCCTTGACAGACAGAGGAGAGAGGTACCACAGGGCACAAATTCCTGAACTAGAAAGGAAAATGAGAACAAGAAGAGCTGGATCTTCTGCAGAAACAAACTCAATTCTTTGTGTGCTAGGTACCATGTTAGAGAGCATGACCTGAAAGAGTCCATCTTGGAATACAGATACATCAGAAGGGCTAGATATGATACTTGCAGAGTTTTCTCTTGTGTGTTGGCACAAGCACTGTTTAAGAGCTTTGTGGGCAGGCTATTTTGTATATTTGTGGAAGGTTGTGTCCTTAAAATGAAAACTTACTGAAGGCTAATACTCGGCATTTCTTCATGCTGAAGCTTAGTTGTCTCAGCATACAAGCAGTACAAAGGAGGCTTCATTAACCTGAGCACACAGCATTCACACTTCTTACAGCTTCACTATCATTTGCCTGACTATACAACCATGCAAGAAAGGCATTGTCACAGAGTGCTGTAAAGGTTTCCACTGTGAACAGACAAAACTGGACTAGAAAAACAAACACATGGAAATGCCACAACTTGTCTCTGTCTTCCCCTTTCCAAGCCTAAATAAAGACAGCAACTTTGCAGCGTTCAAAGTACTATCTGGAAGGAAAGATAAGAGATGTGGAAGGGAATAAGGAAGTGAAAGAAGGAAAAAGATGAAGTCCAGCATGAGAGTTTCCCCAGTAAGGTGTTTAAAATGGCACTGAGCTCTGCATGAGGGAAGGAGACAAACATGGAATTTCCATGCAGACCCCAAAAGCTGCAGTGCTTGTCCAGAGAGAGCCCCGACTGACTCAGCACAAGGGCAGAGAGCAGCTCCAAGCAGCAGAGATCACAGCGAGGACCACAGGTGCTGGCAGCCCCGTGCCACTTGCCTTCTTCCACCTCCTTGTCCTGTCCTTCCAGCATTGTGCCTCTCTCTGATGCTACTCCTAAGATAAACAAACCTGGGCACGTATATGGGTATTTGCTCCAGAAGTGCTGTGAATGAAAACCCCAGTTTTCTCTTTTTGGATTCCCCACGCTCATGCTAGAAGTGCACCCAGGCTGTTTTAGCAGAGCTCCTGAGCAAGAAAAGGGGGTGGCCCCTCCTTTGGCTTCTAAACAAGCCTCAGTACTGCGCAGGAGCTCAGGCAGCACATTTCATAGCTGAATTCCCTATTATGCCAGTGAGGCCCTCAGAAGAGATGGAAGGAATAAAGAGAGCATTTGCTGGTCCTCCAGCTGCACTTTGGTTTGTTCTGTTCTCTGAAATGTCAATGGTCTGATCTGAAGAGCTATTCTGCAGCATTACAGCAAGAAGTGATTTTTTTCGTCATTAAGTTATTTCTGGACTTGGACTGAGGTTCTCCATGTGGAGCAGAGCACGCTGTCTGTGACAAGATAGAAGCCTTCACACAGCAGAGCACGGCCGGGGAGGCAGGACCCCCAACCAGGCCGGCAGGGAGGACAGGGTGGGTGGAGAGCAGCGCTGCTTTTCAGCTTGAGCGATGCTTCACAGTGTATAAAGCTCAAAGATTTCTCTAAATTACACTCCCACTACACACCAGGATTTCAGCCTACTCTATTTTCCTCTAAACAATCTTTGTCACAAAACAAACCACTCAGAATGTTCCAAAATCAGAACTCACAGAGGTATTGTGCCTTTCTTGACAAACACAGTATTTTAATTACCGACTTTCATTTTGCCCTTTATTGTTTCTAAGTACAAGCTCAGAACAATTTCACCTGCTTAGCTTCAAACACCACTCCAACAACCCTGTGCGTCAGCAACACTGCAAGGAAACCAACAGCATCACAGAACCACGGAATGTCAGGGTTGGAAGGACCTTAAGCCCTTCCAGTTCAACCCCTGCCAAGGGCAGAGCTGCCTCCCACTGAATTAGGCTACCCAGGGCGGGATGCTGGATGCCTTCCTCCTTTATACTCCTCACCAGCATCCATCTTGATCCAGCACCACAACACCTAACTCCCTTTTAGGGAGTGGTTGCTGGGATCAGCACAGGTGATGCGTTTCTCAGATTCCCTTTGTGGCATCTTCCAGAAGCTGCTGAAATGTACAAGAAAACAAGCAGCCACTGTGGCCTTCCACCTGTGCTACCCACAGGGAAGTCTAAGGAGCAGCTCCCTGCTTGCTGCCTTGCTTTGCTCCTGGAAGGAAGTCACTGCAGCGAAGAGGTGCACAAACCAGGCCCTGACAATACTGAGCCACAAACTTCTCCTTGGAGAAGAGTGGGCTGTGAAGGTTAAGGACAGCTTGCATTTACCACAAGACACAGTATTTGACCTATAACCAGTTCTCCTTCGTCTATCAAGAGACACTGCTGGGGAATTTGGGAACTGCGTTGTTGTGCAGGATCCCTGTTTTCTTCCTGGACCTCAGCGGATAGTAGCTGAAAAAGGGGCCTGTGACACTTCCCAGTTGTCGTTTCTCCCCAAGTACATACCACACACATGCACATGCTTGTTTACTACCTAGCCAGGAAACTCAGAGACAGATACTTGCCAAAGGTGTCTTTGTAAGCTCCCAGTCTGGCATTACATTCAGACTGGCTTTGGAAATAGTGGAAATTCACACCCTGAGACGTTACTCCATGGTTCTGCAGTGCAAACACACTTGGGACCACAGGAATCCCTTGCCTCTCTAAGATCTCCATGCTCATCCTAGTCATCACCGCACCAAAGCAGCCAGCAGTCAGGCTGGAAGCAAAGCAAAAAGCAGGAGCCAGAGCCTTGGATTCTCCACAGAACGGGGACAGTGGCTGCAGGGTCTGAGCCAAGCACACCAAGCAGCTGTCCCTTGCTCCTCATCCAACTGCAGAAGCAAAACCACAACCACGGCGAGACCTGGGCCTGCCTCACAGCCTGCCTGGATGATTCCTGCGGATGCAGGCACGTCCATGCTTACCCAGTTTTCGCAGAGCATCTTTTATAAGCTAAGCTGAAGAAATGGTTTTTTTTCCCCTCTTTGGTGTCAGGTTTAAATATAGATCCACAGACAGGGAGATGTTTCCAGTTCATGCATCCCAGAGAGCTGAACGCGCGTTGGCCAGGCAAGTCTAGCAGGTGCTGCGCTTGGCAAAACCACTGATTTCAGTGACAGCTAATTGAAATGCTGTGGCTTCCATTAGAAATCCTGATTAGCTGTCAAGTCCCAAGGAACGTGAGGAATCCTCGCCCCTTTGCAGAAGCCAGAAAGAAAGCTAGTGTCTGACAGAACATGGCCAAACCCTGCATGGCATGTTAAAAAACAAGCAAAGAAAAAACCCCGCACAAGCAAAAGAAAAAGCATGTTAACAAATTAAACTATGCTCTTCGGTCTCTCATGAATCCCTGTGATGTAGGTCATTCCAGCTTTCTAATTAATAGCGTGCCAAGATCATGCATACAGCAAAGGAAGCGTGCATATACGTAGTTAACAAATGGGGAAATAAGAAATCCTTGTCTCAAGTTATTTAAAGCAAAAGGAGAAAAGCACGAATGGCATCAGCCGAACTATTCTTAGTTCGGTTAAGGAAGGGAAAGCCACAAAGGGTTCAGCTAGAGAGAACTCAGTGAAACACACCCTGCAGCCAGGCTAAACGCAAGTTCAGGCCACTGGTAACTGCACCAGCCAGAGCCTGGCAGCACAACCACCTCATGCAGAACCTGAACAGCCAACAAACCGGGACACAGTTTGGTAAAACAAACCAGAGGGGGTGGGATTTCAGGTGGCAGGATGCATTAGGAGCATGCTGCAAGCATCTGCTGTTTCACATGCTGATTGTTTCCAAGCACTCTTAGGACGCTGCTCATGCACACATGTACTTCTACTCAAGAAAGCATGGCCAGCTGATCACGACTCTTATGCAACATTCACACTTGAGTGTGCCACTACCAAGTGATCCCCGGGGTGCACAGAGGGCTGCTATGCACCACTCCACGTCGCAATGCTTTAAATAATCGGAGCGAAGAAGGGTAGCACTTTTAAACCCACTGCAATTACAGGTTCATTCTTTCTGAACAATTTCTCAACACGCAGAACATGCTGCCAACTCCAGAAACGTACCCTAGCAGAAATCACTGCTTCAAGTGCCTTCCTGCGGCGTCCCGAGTCCCCCCGTCCCTAACAACGACACTGGGTTGGTGCCAGCCTTGCTAATCACAACTGTGCTGTGATGGACTCTGTTATTTGAACTGCAAATATTTAATCTAATTTAATAAAATTGGACTACATGATATGGAGGTTTTAAATTACAAATACAAAGCCAGAGTTCTGACTGGTGCCAAAAATCTGAAAAGCTCGCTTGTAATAAAGAACTTTATTTAGGATGGGCTCCAGCCTTCCCTGCCTTTTGTTTACACCAGGCTGTTCAGGAGTCCAAGCAACTTAACATTCTTGGCAGTGGGGTTCCTGCAGGATATCACTGTGTTAGAATCTGAACTGCTGTTACACTGAAAAGAAAATAAAAGAAAACAACAAAAAAGGTCTCTGCTGAACCTTGCAAGGGAACTTGCATGCACTGCATACAAATCCCCAGAAGATTAATGCCAGTGCCCACAAAGAATGAGCATCGGTGTTCTGGAACAACAAAATCAGCTAACTATCCTCCTATTTTAAAACAACAATGATTTTTAATAATGCCATTAGATACGTTTATCTTCTTTAATTCACTTTGTGTGACAGCAGTTTTATCAGCCAGAGGCTTAATCAGAACTCAGTCTAGGAAACAACAGGAGTATGTTCAGATGCTCTTTTCTTCTGCAGAAATCCACTGCTACGGCATTTGCAGTGAGGAGGATGATCTATCTTCAAATTAAAACTGGCAAGAAATGGCCCTAAAGAGAGGGAGGTTTTTGATAAAAGACCATTTCTGCCATGGGGTTGCTAACATGCGCTCCCCCAAAGTGGAGGTTCTGGTTTCAAAAGAGCAGAAAGGTCTTTGGATTCGTGCTGTCCGCAAGCCCTGTGCAATAGATATGACACTTCCTTGTGAGGACATGCTGTGAATTTCCAGAGGAGACCGACAGCCTTCAGCAGAGAAGAAGCAAATGGCACCAGTGGATGCTAGCAGCCCAGGACCGGTCTTCCTTCTTCCAGGCAGATGTGTATGCAAAGCACATCTTTGTGTGCTGACAGCTCCAGAACTGAAGGAAACCTCCTTTGAGGGCAGCCCTCCAGCAGCACTCATCTCCTCCATGCAAGGACAAGTCCTGATGCCCAGACAGCGTCACTTTGGCTGTCTCCAACACTGACTAGGCAGCAGCAGATGCTGCACCTAACGCACTGTTTGGCTTGTCATTATCTAGAAATGGAGATTAGAGGATGTCCTACACATCAGCAAATTCTGCTTCCCTCTCTGCCTTTGGAGTCCTGCAGAAAGGGCCTGCCTTCTTGTCATCGCTTACCCTGAAGGCACAGGGCGTGTACAGGAAGAGCCCTCACCCTGGGAAGGACTTCCCCATCTTAAGTTGATTCTCATGCAGCTGCTGTGTCTGGTACCTGCCACCCAGCCCAGCATGCCTCGTGACTGGGAAAAACATCTACTGAGTGACAGCCAGGAATTCATCCACAGATCCAACCAGCAGGACAGGTACTATGGTGTGGAAGCAGTTCATAAAATGCCTTCAAAGGCACAGACCTGGGAGGCAGGAGGCACAGGGCAGCAGCAGTGTACAAGTGTTATGTTTTTCTAGTCAGGTGACAAAAGAAGGAAAAAAAAAACACGAATAGAAGAATCCACCTTCACATCAATGTACAGAGAGAATGAGAATCATGATGAGGTCACATAAGACCCACTTGACTTTCAGCTATTAGGAGAAGAAATGTTGTGAGAATATCTGTGCCTCTCCTAGAAGGAAACGGAGGTGCAGCCAGCTCCTGGGAACTGATTTAGGACAGCCCATTTGACCAAAGGCTGTAGTAAATCCATAGAAAGGTCTGGTTAACATACCACCACCATTCCTGACCATAACGATCACTAAAACCAGTGCTCATCCCTTACACTTAAAGGTCCACAAGACAGACCTGAGAAACAGCTAGAAGCACCTGTGGGACACGCAAAGCTCAGTCAAGACAGTATTTTCCTATTCTGAAGCAATTTCCAACGTGCACCACCATCTGCATCATCCATGCAAGCAGCAGAACACCCCAGATTGGGGTGCTTGTTGCAGCCAGGCTCTTTCCTGAAGGGAGTTGGCTGCTGAGGATCACAAGCCTGCAAGGTTAGAAGCTGAGGCTGTGTTGGCCAAGGCATGTGATATGGAACTGAGGACCATAGCCAAACAAAACAAACTGGTTTACATAATATATAGCTGAGAAATAACTGACTTGCTTAGCCACCATGCAGAGAGAAACCTAACTGAGAAATAACTGTCTAGGTGTGAACCAAAACCTTTGCAGGAAGTCCCTACACTTTGACTGGCAGAAACGTTTTTATTTATTTAAAGTATAAACTTGTATATAAAATGCAAATCCCAGAAGAAATGAACTTTTCTTGGTACTTTTCTCACTCAGCAAAACATACTTTGACTTCAGACACGCAGATCTCTGTATTAGTTTTGACTTTGTGAAAACATCTCACAAGCTTTGACACACAGCGAAGCTGTCTTCTGCATGTAGCTCTGCAAGCCTGCAAACCAATGCCTCCCTCTAACATTGCTTGCTCAGTGACAGCTGGAAGGGGGAGAGGAGAGTGGGGTGGTGTGAGCGCTTCTTAAATAAATTGCTCCATGAAATACAGCTTTTTGGCAACATACTTTTTTTTTCTTTTGGAAATGTAAGGACCAAGTGTCACAGCAAAGACAGCAGGTAACACAGCAAATCAATGGGAGCATTACCTGTTTTTCTGAGTGGGAAGTCATCTTTGGAATCGTACATCCCCAGGACAGGGTGATTGTAGGTGCCGGATACGCCACTTTGAGGTGGGGAGCTCTGGTCCAGGGAGCTGTGCTGTGTCTTCCTGCATGGTCAGGGAGAGAAAGAGAAGGGAGAAACTTAACAGAAGTGCAGCACAAAGGGAGAGAGTTCGGTTTCATCTTCTCTGTTCCACTGTGAGCAATGAAAAGGGAAATCTTTTGGGATCAGCTTTCTCATTCTGGGTACTAGAAAGAGATTAAAAGATCATCTGAAGGCTAATATACAGGGAGAAGACTAAACATATGCTTAATTTTCAGTACTGGAATGACCCTGCTGAGGAAGGCTCCACATATTTAGGTACTTAACCACAGTTTTAAGCACATACTTGAGTAGGTTTCGATAAGTTCTACCTGTAAAGCTAAGCACAGGTCTCGTTGCTTCCCTCAACTACAGCACGAACGAACAATTCCCCTTCACTGCATAAAGCCCTGAGAGAAAGCCTAAGGATGAAATCAAACCAAAGGATGAGCACGCGGAGGGCCACATGTTTAGGCAGGCCAACAGCAGCTTTGCTGCTGCGCTGCGCCCTGACCCCAGCACTTAGCATGTATTGGGCCAAAGCACTCAGCACCCTCCAAGGTTAACTTCTGGAGGCCGGTGATTTATTGCCTTGTTTGAGCAGGCTGCTGGAAGGAAAGCACACGCTATTTGCTAAGGATATTAAATAATAAGAGAGTTTTCTAAACCTCCTACCTATGTGTGTTGGCTGCATCTTTCCTACTTAATGCCTCGTGTCCAGCTTTGCCATGAACCCCAGTCGGTAAAGACTTCTGGAAACCTCCACATTTCCACGGTAGCAGAGCAGCTACATCACTGACTGAGCAATACAAGTGGCAACCATACAGCTGTCAAGCAACCTCAGCTTTTAACTCAAGTAAACAGCACCTAAACCTTGTTTTACTTCTTCAAATGATTGAACAATACAGGACAAGTACTTAGCTGAGAGACGCAAAGAGCTGAAATTCTACACTGCTCAACAATCAGGCATTCACAGAGATTTTGACTAAAATATTCTGCTCTGAGAGGCTCCTTAAGGAACAAAATCGAGCCATTCCCAACTTGAAAATTGCTCTCCAGTCCACCGGATTCCTTGAGCTCTACGTTTTGAAGCTCAAGTCAGGAGGAGGCTGTTGGGTGAGATGCAGCGTAGCGATTCTAGTTACACCCTTCAAGAAAACGGCAGAAAAACACATCATGCTTTCTAAACGATTGTTACAAACACTTCTGAAAAGTCAGTTCAGTGTCTGTATAGAGTCTCATACCAGCAGTTCTCACCAAGCAGCATGATTCACTGCGTTTTCCTAATCCTCCCTCCTTTATATCCCAACCTTCCCTACACACAGGCTGAATAGTTGTGTGTTCTCACACTGCTGCATTTCACATGAGCGTTCGCACACATCTACACATGTCCTCTCTCACACTGGCAGCAGTAAATGCCCATATGCAGCACAGTTTAATCATCACCTGAAATAAAAACAGAACCACGTTGAAAAATATTTCAATCCCTCCTGAAAACAGACGTCGCTTTCTCTGCCCAGATCTGCTCATACCATGGGAAGGCTGCACAGAGAGATGTTTCACAAACAGGAAGCCCAGGCTACGCAAGCCAAGAGCCCCTCAAACCCACCATGGCACACAATGGCATTTTTCTCTTGCCTGTACAAGCAATAGCATTTTTTTTCTTTCCTTTTTTTTTTAACGTCATGACTTAAGCTGAACAATCACGTGCATTGAAGCTATTTTCATCACTTTGTTAGGGAATGTGCAGGAACTCAAAGGGCCTGTTTAGATGTGCTCTGGAGCTGCTGAATGACAGACATTTCACTCTGCAAACATGAATACATTGCATTGCTTGAGGACTAGGATCCAACACCCTACACTGCTTAGAGCAAAATGCACTGGTCTGCATGCCCGTTCAGGAATTTCAGAGGTCCTGAAAGAGGTGAAATTGTATACCAAATGGAGTTTGCAGGCATTCCTGGAAGTACATACCTTCACATAACACGTTCTCTGTTCTTTGGGCTGCGAGGTCCACCAAATGCCAGTGCACACAGCAAGGCATGTGTGACACTCCCAACATATTCATGCAATGGAAACTGAACACGTATTCGAACGTGTATCTCTGTTGGAATGCTTTGTGCACAGAGAACAACAACATCTACATACGCTGGCATAATTTCACGCGTAGTTATTTCCCTGTATCTCCTTAGCATGCAAATACTCAGTTCAACTCCCTTTCCCGATGGTTACTGCGTGGAGTGGCTACTTCCCAAGAGCATTTCTGAAAACTTCCAAGGGAAATAACAGCCCTGTTTGCTCAGCCCGAGGTGCTCCATCTTTGCTCCTGGTAAGTCACTCTTATTTACGTTAAGTGTCTTCGAGAGCAGGACCCCCCGCAAGGAGGGCTGCCCAGCAGATTCAGAATTCACAGGGGGGACAATCTGACAAGGGAATTCAAAAGAACCACTTCTTTTGTTGCCTGTCATTAACATAATCTGAAAATTATAGTCCACCGCACAATCCTCAACAATTGCATTTAGACTGGAGCTGCATATATTAGAGAGTATACAAAATGGCTTGAATACCATGGAGTCAAATACTGAGCAGGATCTCCGTGAAAGCCTCTGAGAGATAATATGGAGCAGCTGAAGGAGCTGGGGTTGTTCAGTGTGGAGAAGAGGAGGCTCAAGGGGAACCTCATTGCTCTACAACTGCCTGAAAGGAGGTTGTGGTGAGGTGGGGGTCGGCCTCTTCTCCCAGGTAACAGCAATAGGATGAGAGGTGATGGTCTCACGTCACACCAGGGGAGGTTTAGGTTTGTTATGAGAAACAATTTGTTCTCAGAGCAGTGCTGCAGTGGCACAGCTGCCCATGGAGTGCTGGGGTCATCGTCCCTAAAGGTGCTCCAGAACTGTGGGGATGTGGCACTGAGGGACGTGGGCAGTGGGCATGGTGGGGTGGGCTGGGTTGGACTCGGGGATCTGAGAGGTCTTTTCCAACCTGAATGATCCTATAATTCTATGATTACCTAATTCTTCCCTTCACTAGATCATTTGGACCATGAGTACATTTGGCAAGACCTCTGCAGTTAGCTGCTTTCCATCTCAAGGTTTGACCTGCACTTCTGCCTACAACAATGTCCTTAAATACTGGTGATTAATTAGAAAATATTCACTGATTATAGACAAAAGACAGTGCTGAGTGAAGCTCAAGCCCATACAAGATACAGAAGGCAAGTCATCCACACATCTTAGTGGACAATAACAGCTATTTCGCACGCAAAGAGCACGTATTTCACATCAAAGCCACTGATGCAGAACTGTTGTGGTGTTTGAGACCCTTAAGAGAACTGCTGTTTACAAGTAATGCTTTTAAATTTTTTAAAGGAAACTGCAAACCTTAATACCAAAGGAAGTGCTTAAAAGCAGGCGTGTCATTTAAGAGACTATTTCAGCATCTGTTACCATTTAATTGGCTTGCCTGCTCACAGTAGGAGCATCAAATCTATCTTCTGCAAGCCTTGTTTGCGTGTGTCAAATCCAACCACCACCCAATTAAATCACGGTACAAGTATGTGCGTAAATATCCCTGTAACTGAATTGGTAACCTATGAGATAATATACAAATAAATAGCAATACATAATTAATTTAAAGGTTTTCTTTCTCTTTTTTTTGCGTGTCTTTTTTTTTCTTCTTTTAAATTTAAATAGAAGAGAAACAAGCAAACAAAAATCTTCAGCTCGTGCCTTAACAACCAAAGGGCTGCACTCAGAACTCCCATCTGCAGTTGCACAGCCTTGCTGCCCTCCTCAAAGGCTGGGCAAAACGAGCTGCCATCTGCCTGCAACTCATCACTGAAGGATGCCCTCGGAAAGATTTGTGAGGCCTCTGAGTCTCCTTCTTCCCTCCCCATGTTTGTGTCGGAAACCAAACCCTGCTACTAAACAGATGGAGGGGGGAGATGAGGGAATGGTAAGCCTGTAAGAAAGGGGCTTAGCCTGCTGTGCAGCAGTCAGTATGCTGGCTCTACCTGTTGCATCCTTGAGGCACCACAAGGAAGGGATGTTCAGGTGAAAACGCGCCACATTAGTAACAAAAAATCCTAATGATAATGAACCTTAAAGAATGTATCCTTATTCAGAAGGGTCTCAGCATTTGCTCGAAGTGAGGAAAGAAGGCTGAAGCCCAAAGCACAGCTGGGCTCAGTAAGTTACTGCACCACAGCTGGCCCTGCAGTGTGTGTACCCCATGTCACAGACCTGGACTCAGCCGAGTGCTGGCATCTTGGTGAAAAAGCAGTTAATTCTAAACTGTAAAATATAAGGCATGCACACCACTCCCAAACTTCTTTTTTCCCTTTTCATCATAGATCACAGACTATAGAATGGCCTGGGTTGCAAAGGCCCACAGTGCCCATCCAGTCCCAACCCCCTGCTATGTGCAGGGTCACCAACCAGCAGCCCAGGCTGCCCAGAGCCACATCCAGCCTGGCCTTGAGTGCCTGCAGGGATGGGGCATCCACAGCCTCCTTTTCTAACAGATTAAATTCATCTATGATGACAATTCTAGGTGAGGTTTCTCCAAGGCAAAAGGAGCACAGATTTTGGAAGAAGGCATTTATTTACTGGCCTTAATTCTAGTGTAATATAACTTCTGCATTAAAAGTTAGGCATTTAAAACAAATAAATTATAAAAAAAAGAACACAATGCATCAGAGAGCCTTCAAATGCTTCCAAAACCCCTAAATTTCTTTGTGAGTCTCAAGAAAGAATAGTGGAAAATCAGTTATTTAAAAATATATATTTATGCTGTCATGATTTAAATTCATTTTTTTCCTATTTCTTCTCCTATCTTTGACACCACCTTAGCAGGCCTTAAACATTACCTCTGCACACCCTACCCACATTTCACCACTTTAACCAACGTCACAGCCACACAATTTTCAAATCTCAGATGAGATTTTCACAGACGTATTAGAATTGCTCAATCTCCCCCTGGCAGAATAATGTTAGAATCTTCTGCCAACTACACTTCAGCATTTCTGTTCTGGCTCATGGCTGGGATATCTTTCCAATTTAATTTCAGCTTAGTTTCTTGCATTTGGAACCATCGGCTGACAATGACCTCATCAACCCTACAGAAATGCTTATTGCTGAAGACTGAAAATAATATCAGATTCTCAACCTGAAAACAATTTTCACAGCAAAATTTTCTTGGATTTTCTCATTCAAAACTTCATCAATGTTATGGTCAACAAAGCAACGTTCCAAACACATTACTGTTGCTTTGTTTTGTTTTGTTTTGTTTTTTTAAATATAGATATTTTTATAATGTTTTAGTAGAGAATGTTTTCAAATTACGTTAAATTTCCAAATTTTCTTGACAAAGAAGCGGATTTCTAGAACTGGAACTTATACCTCATTTCTAATGCCACCCGTGGCTCTTTGGTGCATTAGAAGCAATTGAAGAAATCACTCTTTGCTTGTATGTCATTGTAAGAACACCTGCTATCTTCTCACTTCACATGGCATTTGGATTTTCTAGGATACCCACAGCAGAGCATTTTCAGTAGAAAATGTAGACATCAGCAGAATTCCAGACAGGGTGCACTTCGTGTTTTCAGCAGTTTACAGGGAAACAAAACTTCCAGCTTTGAGAGACTGAGATGAGCAGCAGGCAATAAAAGCAATGCTAGCTCAACTATCCTGAGTTGCACTTCACTAAGCATAAAACCTAATTTCCTGAAAGTTCGTGTTTTATAATCCTTATCTGGATCAAATCCTGGTGAAAAACTAAAGAACTTACAAAGGTAGATCTTGACAGCAGAACCTCTGGGTTTAAATCATCATGGATTCAAGATGTCAGTAAAGACCACTACTCGGAAAAATACAGTGACAGCACAGAAGATAGGAAAAATATTCACTTTGAAACCCTTTAAAAATGCTTTTCACTCGTGTCACTCATCAAATTCAACCTCTAGTGCTATCAGTGTTATGGCTGATGGGCAAATACATCAGGACTATTCCCCAGCTGCAGCAATTATGAGAAAAGGTGGCACAGGCTGAATCGTACAGATAAGCCCAGCACCACTTACCCATACCAGAAGCGAGGGTCACTGGAAATGCAGTGGTTGAGATTCCGGTGTGCCAAAGCCTTCTTCTTATTTAAAACAAATTCTTGTAATTTCATCTTTACTTCCGTGCTCGCCACCGCACCTGACAAGTCAAGAACAAAACCTCAAGACATTTAATCAATTGACTTGGGACAAAAGCTGCAGCAAATAAAAAATACACGCTTCAAGAATTAAACTTTCTAAAAGGATTCAGAATCAAACGCTTGATTTTTCAGTCCAATAGAGGAGCTTCTGTTTCAAGGAGGAGAACAAAGTGCCTCCAGTAAGGAGCTCTCTTTTTTCGCCCCTTTAGCTTTGCATATAATCGCGGCGGATGTTTGAAAGCAGAGATCTAATCACAGATTTATCATTTTACTACAAAAGATCTCTGAAGAGGATTTTTACACTTGCATAAAAGTTAGCTTAGAATAAAGCGCTGTACGAGGTACTGCAGCTTCCTTTTAATCAAAGGTATTTAGGAAAAAGGGTCTTGTGTACACTCAAGTTTTTAAATGTCACATCTGCAAGCAGAAGGGGAACGAGACGAATGTCTCGTATGTAGATGCTGCCTTGAAAAAGCTTGTAAATAAGGACTTCTTTGTTCAGAAGTATCTGTGTACAATAAGACATACATAATATTCCAATTCACTTACAAGTGTGCAATCTATTTCTTCAAATAGAAAATCTAACATTTAAAGAAAAAAAAGTCAGTAATTTCGTAGCGTAGAGTTAAAATGTCAACTGTATAATTTCTGATCATTATTTCCTCCACAATAGAGACCAGTCTGTTTTACTGTGGTGATGGATTAAAATTATCATTCAGTTGACAGAACAGATTCGCAGGCAGAGTTCCTGATGGAGTAATGCATAGAAAGTTTGGCAAGCAGAACATGTGGAAAATTATGGTTCATCTACACCGCAGCGTAAACCAAGAATTCCAAAAGGAAAATAACTGGGCTGCAAGTAAATGAAAAGGCCAGGAAAATCGTCTGCTCTGCTGGCACACCTAAAATACGACAGGGTGATCTTTTGTCTCCTGGATCCTACACAACAACACGGTGCCATCTGACAGACTGGGGAAACAATTTTATTTTACTTTATTTTTTTTTAATATCTCCACAAGAGAAGGAAACTGCAATAATTCTATAAAGCACTGCCTGAAAATGTAATATTGCTCAACCACTGCAGCAGAGTTGAAAAGCTTGAAAATTCACTTTTTTGGAGCCCTGCATTTCTCACTAGTTCTACAAAATGTAGGTTTGGCATGCACCCCAGTGAGAAGTTCAACTGAGGAGCTGGAGATAAATTCCTTTGAGTTTGTGAGCAACATAGCCAGACCAGAATAGGTGACAAATTCTCACATAAAGGCCTTATCTCTCCAAAAAGTGTCATCTTTGATCTATTAGCATCTTAAAAATACTCAAACATGGTTGTGTTCTATTGGTTTTAGATAAATCTGACACTATTTAGAGGATCTGAAGCCAAACGTTATTGGATTGTGAGGTTTCCAAAAGCTTCCTTGGCACATCTTCCTCCTAAACTAGCAGCTGAAGGGCCCCACATATGCTAACAGGATAAAAACGTGCAGATCTTCTCTACCCTGAGCAATGCTGGATCTGTGGATGAAGATGACATGTCGAGCAGACCATTGTTCAGCTCCTGTTCCTTGAGTCGAAAGATGAGAAGAAAAATCTTATTCATTTTTAATGAACATCGTCTTATATGTAGTGATAGGACACAGGCTGAACTTCTTGGAAGACAGATTTGGTCTGTCTGGATGCACACAGCTGGTCCTAGGTTCAGTCACAGCATTTGAAATACAGGACAACTGACTATCGCTCCTTATCCTGCCCCAAAAGCACCTTTAGTCTCATGTAGACTTTCCTCCTTCTCTTAGAAGTCATGCTTTGATCATATGCTTTGTGATAACAGAAACAGTTCATAAGGCACAGCTCAAGGATCCTGAGATGAGAAAGCAAGGAGCTAACATTATGTTAAGCTAACTCTATTTGTGGTTTGCCTTCTAAAAGGTACACAACAATGTCTTTTGGCTTACAGTGATGGAGGAAGGATGGAGAATAAACCACATTCTTCAACTATTACATACTGTTCATATTTCAGATTTGGGCAATGTTACTATTACTTTGTAAAATTTTCTGATGTGAGAAGGATAAGTACTCTTAAGAGGTAAGCTTCTATAGTGTTTATATGCTGTAGTACTTCTTAAATAAAAATATTTTTAAAAGAAAACTGTAGACACGGATTCTCAACTTAACACCCTCAAGTTCTGCTCTTTTCTCTACACCTGTGCTTCGACCAAAAGGTGCTTCAGATGCTTCAGATTCAGGTGCTCAGGCACTCAGGAGCTTTTGTTTATTGCCAACTATCTTAATGAGAATAGTCAGATGTCAACTGAGCAGAGGCATCCATTGAAACACCGATACAGTATAAGCAGTTGATGAGAACAGCAGGATGAAGTGGAAGGACTTACAGATCTCACTCAGTTCAAACTGATTGTTTTTATTTGGGAAAACAGCCCAGCTCAACTGCTTCTTTTAAGGAAATTCTGATCCTTTGGTTTCTCTCCTACAGCTTAAACACAGAAAACCCAAACAAAACCCAGCGCAAGCATACAGACATTGGACCTCCTATGAACTGCTTTGCTGAGACGTTGGGGCACGTCTGCAAGTTGCCTCACTTGAGAGCAGGTTAAACAAAAGTCTGTTCTCGCGTGATGCACACAGAGGGAATGAGGAATTCAACCTGCAGAAAACATTTGCAGCCTCCTACACCCCAGCTTCTTCCTGCTGGAAAAGTTGTTCTTAGAGCTTTGTCTCATTTCCAGTCCCCAGACAGCATCTCTTCTGCTCTTAGCCCTCTCTGCTGCTTCCATCACAGGCTTCCTTATCTCACAAGGAATGGAGACCTAATGAGTTGATAGTACGACTGCAAGGTATTTTTCCTCCCATTCACTTCTAAAAGAAAACTGAACAAGTAACCAAAGTGTCTTTGATAAGGGGATTTGTGAGGCCATAATCATGTTACTGAATCTTGTGAAGTGCATAATAACACGTGGGGAAGCCAACCACAGTCTGTACCTCATGAAAGAAGTGCTTCTGAATGAAAACACTTTAAAGCTAAAAACTGAGAACTCGCCTACAACTTAAAAGGGTGAAATTAAGAAAAGAAAAAGAAAAGCCGTGTGCATCTGGTGTATTTTATGGTTTTAATATTCTGCCTCCATTAGGAAAGCTGCCAAAAATACTTCAGAAAATGTTAAATCAAATAAAGAGACGATGCGCTTCCTTTTGAAAAATGCTAAAACGGCATTTAGAAAGACAAAAATGAAGATAAAGCATAGAAATAAATTCCTCCTTTACCCTCAGTACCTCCAAAACGTTTACATAAGCTGCTGTGCAGAGAAGCACTGTAGAAAGGCTATCAGGGAGGTTTCTTCAGCTTTATGAAGCTGCTTTATGGCTTCCATCCATCTGCTCTACCTGTCATCACTGAACCAAGTGAGCTTTTGCTACTTACTCTCCTTTCCTTTCTCCTTGTTTTTCAGCTGTTGAAGTTTCTGCTCCCGGTGCTGCTTCTCCAGCTCCTGCTCCTGCCGGTGCTGCTCCAGCTTCCTCTGGTGCTCCAGTAGCTCCTGCTGATGTTTCATTGCCAGCATCTCCTGCTGCTGCTGCGGGGAAGGGACGAGAGAAAAACAGCAAATTAACACAGTCAGACCTCCTGGTGCTAGAGCAGAACTTCCCATCCGTTGACACTAATCATGTTTAAACCACAGAAAGAGGAATGGCTGCATTTTCTTTCTGGAAAGAAGCACTTCCAGGCACTTTGTGCAGCCCCATTTTCTAATTCAGGGCAGTACTTGATGCCACCCTGCCAAAACCTGTGGATCCTGTCCTGTCACAGCAGAAACCACTGCACAGCTTTGCTGGACAAGTCTCTGACCCAGCTGAGTTGGATTGGTTTTTTTCCCCCTCCTATTTCACTTGGGCTTTTGTTTCCCCCCCCGCCATCGCAAAACTCCATTATGACATCTTACATGCACTCCTGCTGAAGGAATATGACTGAGCTCATGTTCAGGTGCTTGAACCAAAGTATGCTACCATCAACACTGGCTCTGCAAAACCAGCTCCACCACACATATGTTTTTCTGAATAAACCTTAATTACATAACTTTACACACTGGTTTCTCCAAAGGTCCTTCTCTATCAGTGAACAGAGAAGAGTTCCCACGGACCAACTCACCTACTGCAGCCTTTTAATTTCATCACATGCTGGTCACCTCCTGTCTGCTGTGCAGACCTCACACCCGAGATAAATGTGTCCTCAAGGAAAGGATCACCACCCGTTTCTAAGCTTAATTACAAAGAATTCCTTCCTTAGAAAAGCATCTTCCAATAACCTCTCAGGAAGGGTACAGCCCAGCCCTTCCAACATCCATGCAAGAAGTAGAGATGGGCTGCTTAATTAAGGACAAAATTTGCAAAGCTTTCATCAAATGGGGCGTTCGGGAGCTGAAACACCAAAGGCTGCTTTACCACAGTGATTCTTCACAAGGCCTTCACACAGCCAGCAGTGAGCAACATGGGTAACTGGGACCAGGCACTTGTTTGTTTTTAACTAAGAAAAATTGATTTTGAAAAGTCAGTTTTTGGCAGCTTGCCTTCTTGTATAAGATAAGGAAGGACATCATAGCATTTGGTGGGGAATCATAAAAGCATTCTGGTTGGAAAAGATCTCAGATCTTTCTCAGATCTTCTCATATCCACCCCAAACCACCCCACTATGCCCACTGACTATGTCCCTCAGTGCCACATCTCCATGGCTCTTGAGCACCTCCATGTACATCACCACCCTGAGCAGCTGTGCCACTGCCTCATCTGAGAAGAAATTGCTCCTAACATCCAAGCTGGAAAGGGCAGTCAGGAAGTTTCCAAATGATTCCTTCCCTAAAATTGCACGGTAACCCTCCAAGCCTATAATGAGCTCCGCCGCCACCAAGGCAGCTGCCCAGGGTCCCCATCCAGCCCTGTAGTCTCCACTCAGGTCCCCCAGATCCAGCCACCTAATGGACGTATGCACACACCAACCCGCTGGGACACATGGAATGATCCTCTCCAGCCCCAAGCATCCCTCATGGGGCTGTTTTATCAGTGGACTGGAGGTGGTGTGCAAGGCTGTGGGGCCTTGGGGCCTGTCAGCGATACCTGTCAGTGATCAGAGAACACCCTGTGCCCGGCCAGCAGCGAGCTGTGCTGAGAAAAGCAGCTGACAAATGACAAGTCTCGGCAGCTCTCAGCTTGGCAAGGTGTGAATTGATCCGCACAGGGCTCGCAAACGGTGCTTCCCCCTAAAAAACCTCAAGTTTCACTGAAAATCACTTTATTCTTAAGAAAAAGCCGACACTAAGATACCACCATCTTATCCTAAGAGAGGTCACTGCTATTCCTCTGCCACTTCCCAGTTTCATCTGCACCCTTCCCAGCAAGACAGGCACTGAAGTCAAATCCCCAGGCTGCTCCAATTACCCTTCAACTCCCCGGGGATGCAGGCACCCCTGCCACCTCGCACTCGCCCGCACTCTTTATGTTGGCAGCTTATAAATTAGCAGATTGATCTGAAGCTGGCAATGTTAGCATTCAAAACCTGGAATGCTGCACACGCTCTGGCCATCGCTGAGATTCTCTGAGCCTGGGCTTAATGGGTGTCTGTGCTCCGATGCCACCCACTGCTCCAGGCTCCCGAAACTCTATGGGGCCAGGCCAAGCCAAGGCCATTGTGCCAGGGAACTGCTCCCCTCAAGCGTGTGGCTCACTGCATCCTTTCTCAAGCCCTGACAGCATATGTGCATGTGTATGCAAGACTTCTACACCCAAAACACTGATTTTTTTTTTCCTTCCCTTTCACATTTTCTATTTATGATTTGACAGCCATTTCTCATTTTAACTTGCGGTATTGTGCATTTGTACTATCAAGTGTTTCAACCGTGGCTGTGCTGTACATAAAATTATACAATTCTATATAAAGATGCAAAAAAATAATGCAAGTGGTACTGTACAATCTGCTGGGCTATCTGCTGGAAGCTCCGGATCGAGGAGTCCCTGCTGCTGCTGGCTCCAGGCAGGCAGACTGTTGTACAACAGCGAGCCGGAGTAGCACAACTCACAGTGACTGCACTGTGCTTTCCTCCATAATGCTATTGTAGTCTAAGGAAACAACAAAAAAATCCGACTCTGAAAACCTACAGAAGTAAAAAAAAAACAACGAAACATGTTGAAAAAAAAATAATGCAGAAAACAAGTTATTTTTGTTTCATAATTAAGCAGCAGCTTCCACTAACACATCCCCATTTGGAAAAGGAGTATCTTTTCAGACTTCCAACAAGTCCACCACATGGTGGGCTTTTATAACCTAGCCACAGAAAGTATGCAAATGAACAATATTTAATGCACAATATGTTAAAACAGGTTTTGTTATTTTTATGAAATCAGGAGCCTTTTCTCTCCATCTGCAGTCTCCAAGGCTCTGCATGCTATGCTTCCCGCAATGGTTTACATACATTATGATGCTTTAGGAGGATCTGTGCTTCCATTGACATCTGTAGTGAAATGTAAATGAAAAAAACAATGCGTATCTGGGTGGCTTATGGAAAGAGATGCTCACTGAGAGGTGGCTCTGATCAAAGTTATTAATTACTGTGTCCGATCTGGCTCAAGAGCCACACACTGTATTTGGTCTCCCTTGCTGGTAAATGAAATCAGTGCCATCCCTGCAAGGCTTGCGTGCTAACTGCACATAGCTGAAGTGGTGTGCTTTTCTGAACTGCAGTGAAATCTAAATATCTGTGAAATACAAAGTGATACAGCAAGGGGAATCCCTTGCATTCAGCAGTAATTCAGCTCCCAACTTGAGAAGCGTGCCGAGTGACAAATGCACACACTGTATTAGTGAGCACAGCTCAGAACATCTGAATAAGGTGCTTCTGCCAAAATAAATATTTGTAAATATTTATAACTATGGGGATTCCTGCATATGTTTAATGTCACTGCTTCCACTATTTATGAAAACTGCACAAATGTTCAACTGTACCTGTAGTTGGTGTTTCTGGTGCTCCTTGAGCATATATTAATATTAATAAATGTAATAGGGAACATGTAGAGCATTTCCAGCTATTTATCAATTTTCCACTGGCCCTATGGGCTCAGCAGTGCGGTGGATTTTGCCATCACATTCCACAATTGTCTTCAGTTCTCAGGCACATCTATCTGGAACACAAGCTAACACCATAACTGCACGCACTTTGTAGACTTTCTCTGCACAGAGAAACTTCTTTTCAAGTTACGTGGAGCAAAATGGTTTCCCTTAGCAATCACAACAAAACTGGCAAGGTAGTGCCATGAAACCTTCCAGCAGCCTTAGCCCAAAAGAAAACCGGTGTCCTCCTGGAAAGAGGGTGGTACTGACACCAAAGATCCCATTTACTGGAAAGAACGAGGATGTGTTTCACAAAGATGTGCTGCATTAAGGCTTCCACAACCACTGCTTCGTTTGCTAGATGAGCAAAGAATGCAGATCCTTCCTTCATCCCCCAATCTGCTGCAGACACCACCTCATTGTTCCCCCAGAATCCAGACACAGCTCTCTGCCCACATTCTGCTCCTCCCTTCCCATACAACGTCTGCTTTAAAGGTCCTTCTGTCACTCACTTGACACACCACGGTAAAACTGTTTAAAATCTGCAAAGCAGGAGAGGTTTTGAAGCTTCAACTATGGCTCCTACATCTTTATAATATATATTTTGAACGCCTCACCTTACAGCAATTAGTGGAAGGCAACGTAAAACTGCCTGTAAGCAGACAGCTCACCCTTACACATAACCACACGTGCAAGTCTGGGTGAGCAACAGCTGGCACACTTACTGCTGATAAAAGTTTGCTGTGATCCAAAGCAGCTTTGTTTTGTGTCTGTCTCCTCACTGCAACCTCAACCTGACATCACCTGCGGAAGGAGCTGCAACACGCAACACCACTGCAGGACATCACACTGAACACTTCTGCTCCTCTTTGAATTTGACATTTCTAGCTCCTTCCAGAGCAAGGCAGGTAAGCAGAAGCACAGATGAAAGGGCAGTCCGGCCCCACGGGCCAGCATACCTATTTGCACAGGTGGACATCAGTGACAAATGGTGTCTGTCTTGTGACCAGTGCTGCCTAGTATCTTTATCAGTGATAAATAGTAAGACCGAATGCACCCTCAGCAAGCTCGTGGATGATGCCATGCTGAGTGATGCAGCTGACAAAACAGGAGGAAGGGATGCCATCCAAAGGGACCTGGAAAGGCTTGAGCTGTGGGCCTGTGTGAACCTCACAGGGCCAAGCACAAAATGCTGTCTCTGGCTCAAGGCAATCCCAAACACCAATACAGACTGTGTGACAGAACGTGGAGAAGGAACTTGGGGGTTCTGGTGGAATAAAAGCTTGTCACAAGCCAGCAGTGTGCACTTGCAGCCCAGAAAGCCAACAGTATGCTGGGCTGCATCAACAGAAGGATGGCAGTAGGGCAAGGGAGGTGATTGTCCCCTCCAGCTCTGCCCTTGTGAGGCCTCCTCTGGAATACTGCATCCAGGTCTGGGGTCCCCAGCACAAGATAAGGAGCTGTTGGAGCAGGACTCCTTGCAGGAAATCTCAGAGGCTGTGTACAACAGCTTCAGCTGCTGCCCATTACCACCCCTGAACAACAGGCTGTTCAGGGATAGAGACAACAGCCCCAAAGAAGTCACAAGGATGTACAAGTCAAATACGTGCTTCAAAACTGACAACACCAGACGTTACCAAAAACATCCCACCATCTTCTCAGCACTTGCTGAACATGCAGCTTCAAGGCAGAGGCATGACCCAGGAAATACTTTCAGAGGCTTCACAGGATTAGGCTCTCACCTCTCAGGCGATGAGGCTGGGTTTTGGAGCAAAGATGTTTTTAAGGTAAATCGTACGCCACTGGTTTTGGCACGTTCTGTAGTCTGTGAGAGGTTAATTCATATACTCAGAAGGTTCTGGAGCTTGGATTGTTTAAAATTAAAGGAAAATTGTAGGTGATAATCAAGCAAGCACCAGCTGAAAAATATATACATCAAATCACAAAAAAAAAAATCACAGTGTATGAGTGGACAGCATATTTTGATATACTCTGGATGAACCTCTATTCTATGGGGTCATTTTAAACAAATTTCAAAGCTAGCCATTCCTTTGGCTGAATTCTTCACTTCGTGTTCTCCCCATCCTGTTTACTGCAGTCTCGGGCTATTGCTCCTGTTTCAGGATTCTCTCTCTTGGCTCCATCGCAATGGGTTTTAATTCCAAGGACAAAGCCAGTCAGGCTTCATGGAAGATACCTTCTGGAATACTGGAGACAAGTCATAATTAATTGGTTATACGGGGATAGGAGGGGGAAGAGTTGTGGTTTTCAGCAGGAGCCAAGTAGCAAGAGCTCCTAGACACAAACATCTGAAAATACAGCTCAGGCAAACAAATGCCTATCACCTCTTTTCTTGGACATATCTGAACGTATATTCAGCCTGCCCCCTTCCAGCTATCAGACAGGCTGACAGCAGGCAGACCTGTGCCAGAATTTGCTGCAGCCAGCCTCTGCGCAGCGCAGGAAAACAATCCTTCCCTGCTGACAGCTTCCTGGGCAAGAGATGGGTCTGAGGTAGACATATCCAACTGAGACTGTCTGGTCTTCAAGTTTATGAGGCTCAGACGTCTTCAGGCAGGGGAATGATGCCTAAGTTTCCTTATTGCCAGACCTAGGTGAAAAGATGCCACGTTATTAGTTTAGCGGTTCATACACGGATATATACTTCTGTATCTCCATTTCTTTCACACCTACGACTGCACACCATTCCTAAAAGGCTGAAAGTTTGTGCAGTAAGTTCAACTTCTGTCCTCTGCGTATCCAGAACTGACCATGATGGCAATAAGGACTCTTGGTACAGTGGAGCCATGTAATTCCCTGGTATAGGTATGAATCTCCAATGTTTAAGGCCACATGAGATTTTGTCACGCCCTCACTGATCAGATGTCAGTCCCCAGAAGAAAAATTTTGTCTTTCCAAAGTTGCTTCAGGGTGCAGGGAATGGAAGAGCTGGAATGGAAATCTTATGCAAAAATCAGTATCAGGAGTGGAGACGTTGGGCAAAGATCCTGTAATGGGAACATCTAGAGAAATCACCAGCAGATTTTGGTCATTTCAATGAAGGAAATACGAACAAAGGAAAGAAGAAGCATGGCTGCACCACTGATTCACCACTCCTGGTCATCTGTATAATGGAACTGGGACAGAGCAACCGAACCAGTAAGTTGGCAGGAACAAGAGGAGGGGAGGGAAACCTCACCAGAGCATTTCTGCCAGGCTTCAACACCTGCAAAGCACCTGTGCAAAGTGAGATGAGACAGGGAAGTGCCTTCCAATCCTGAACAGAAAGGGACTGGAGGGCAGCAAGACGTGTTCAGTTGCATCTTTGGCATTCCCACTGTTGGTAGCCCAACTGCTGCCACGAAGCATCAGCCACCACTTGTGTGTCTGGGATTTCTGGTTCAGCTCCACGTGTCAGAGTTTTAATGCCCTGAGATGAGGTGCAGCAGACCACCTTTGGTTCCTGTGCCTGAAAGGAGACAGTGACAACCCACATGCCTGCTGTGCCTGCAGGAAGGCTACCGACTGAGAGTGGCCAACATCATTCCATGCTCATGCAAGCAGAGCAGAAGCATCGTGTTTAAAGGTGGCACACCACCAACCGAAATACCAAACATCTGTCATTTTTACACATCATCACCAGTTCAACAGGAAACATAAACATGGAGATTAAGCCTAAAACATTGTTCGTACTGTGTGTAGACAAGTGAGGTTATTCACTGTGTGATTTACATTTTAAGCACAACTTCACCCTCATGTACACCAGCTGAATCTTGCTGAGACCATATACAGTAACAGGAATTCTCAGTTTATGAATGTTAATTTAATCAGTGATAGTATATATTAACAGGTCACTATTTCTGATATTTTAACAGGATTTGCTTGGGTGTTTCTCTGTTCCTGCCTCGATTCTCAACGTATTCCCTTAAACCTTATACCGATCTAATTTTATCTAGTTCAAAAATAATATAAAGTTGAAGCTGAAAATTTAAGTGTGAACTGGAAATGTGCTTTTTTTTTTTTCCCTGCTGTTTATTTTGAAATTCTAAATTGAATAGAAACCATAAGGCCTTAAGCTTTAAAAAAATACCAGTGAGCCCCACTCACATTATGCCAGGAGACAAATTCATGCTATGAAAAGAACACATTTAACCACTTCAAAAGTAGCTTGGATTCCTCTGAAAAAAATGACTAAGTGTTATCAAGTAAGCAAGATCTTGTTACTTGTGAGCCAGTGAACCCTGACATTTCTCTCATTTACATCAGTCAGGCTTTCAGAATATCCAAGAGCCAGCCCAATTTAAGACTTCATGGAAAGACTCTGCGTTCTGATAGAAAGCTGGGCACCTCGAAACAAAGGACACGGGTGATGGTGCAGGAGGGCACGGCTTGCTCCACAGCCAATGCCACAGACATTGCCACAGGGCTCCACAGGATGAAAGCCACCGAGTCCACCTGCTGGAGTGAGATCTGTGATTTCCCATTCTGCTTTTTCCACCCAGCAAACAGGGCCCATCTCAGGAGGAGCCACATGAAAACATGCTCCTTTAACCACTTATTCTTCTAAGGCCATCTGTAAGGACTACTGCAGACAGTCCTCCTGGCTGTGCAATCCAGCCTCAGTCCAGAAACCGGTGATGCTTCTCAGAATTCTCTAAGAACCCAGCATTACACACACCTCTGCGTGCAGATTTGCCCCTCACTGTTCTTGGAAAAGATCTTGCCTTTGAGCACGAGGAAAGTCACCCCCAGCCTTCAAAGGGAGCAAACGCTCTGATCTTACAAAAGCTTTCCCTGGGGCTACTGCCATCAGAAGTTAAGTTTTGCAGGATCCAGGTTTAAGACTTTCAGGCCACAGAGTCAGCTACATGTACCAGAAGAACAAGAGAAGGTCACTGACAAAGAAAACCATCTAGAAATAGCAAGAGAACACCGTGCAATGAATTCAAGTCGTAACAAGGCACAAAATGTTCAGTCTGTTTTTACCACTGCCTGTACCCAGCTGCAGTTCTCTAAGATGAATAATCCTATCATATCAGAACACAGAGGCAGACACCTGGTATCTCCGGGCTTTTTAAGTTTCTCTTGAAAGCGGCGCAGACTGCAAGGAGTGGGTGCTCTGCAGAACAGTCACAGAGTGGAGCTGAGGGAGTCTGGCTACATGGAGGCAGGTCAGATCCAACAAGCAGCTCAGCAGCACAACAGAAGTGGCAGCAGCAGGGCAGGACAGGCCTCTGGTCAAGGCTTCAAGGTGTTTCTTCAGCATCCCCAGCCCGCTGCACAAGGAAGGAAGCAGCCAGCAAAGACGTGGGATGAAAGCAGATGACACCAACCGTGTCAGCGGGTTTTTAACAGTATTTTTTCCTGTCTGGAAAGTAAGAAACAACTCATCTCAAAGAGGCCACCAAGAAGAGACTGGGCAACACAAGGGCTGAAAGCAGCCACACTAACAGCTAATGTCACTGCAATCCTGTGAGCAAACCAACCGATTCAAGGGCAGCTGTCATCAAATGAAAGCAAAGAGCAGCTTCTCACTTCAACATCAACATGATACAAACTCCAGATATCTTTGGAAAGAAATTCCATTTTATTTACGGCATTGCAAAACCTTTCAGATTCCCTGGAAGACTTCTACCCTCAAACAAAACTAAGAAATGGCTGGAGAGCTCCTCCCCATGTCTCTGAATAACCAACTCAGGTACTGCCAGCTTAGGTATGTTATCTCCCCTCCATCAGCCCAGAAGTTGTGCTAATGGAAAACACGTCATTTGAAAACAGCAAAAACAAATCCATCTCCCTGTGTTTTATCTGAATGTTGCTATATATAAAGCCAATGTCTGAAAACATTCCACATATTTTTATTTATTGGCATGGGGCCACTCGGCAGCACAAGCATACTGCTGAAAGTATGAAATTTCTGTGTTAATAAAAAAAACCCCAAACAATTCCAGCATCGCTCCTTGGTGAACTCTGTTACAGAGCTCCCTCCTATGCACAGTGCTGTCACTTCTTATGTATGAACCCACAATGTTTCTGACCACCCCATACGTGCACTTATCTGCCCTATACACACACAGACAGCACGGTGCTCTACTGTGCACTCTAATACTTTGTTACCTGATGCCAGAAAAAAAGAAAAAGAGGGGTTGCGTGGCAGAATTAACAGCACTGCATGCCTCCGGGTTAAGATCTGAGTTTCACAAGGAACCATGAGAGCCTTAGCTGCTTGCCTGCAGCCGCCCCATCACCATCAGCACACTTCTGCAGCCTGCTGCCATGTGCTAACACTGATGTGCGTCAGCATCCTGAAAAATTTTCCGGCTCTGGCTATAAAACAGCCAGAGCTCCTCCGAGCCCTGCTCCAACCTAGAGCAGTGCAAAGGCAGAGATGAGCTGCATCACCCACCAGGCATGTCGCTGCTCTGCGGAGCTCACGCTGCCCCAGCTGCCTCCAGCACTGCCAAAGCACACGTCCCGCCCCTCTTCGATCGTCTAGCTCCAGCCCTTGACCAGAAGGCAAATGGAAAAGCTTTTGGTAACTTCCAGCTGATCTTGGCTGGGAATCAGTGACTCAGAAAGGAAAATATTCCCTGCCGGTGGCTTCACAATCAAAAGGTCAGGCCGAGCTCACGCTGGAACCTGCAGAGAGCCTTTCCACAGTCTCACCGGCAACGGCCTGGGCGCCGGGCTCCTTGTTCCATCCTTGTTTTGATTTCAGAAGGCAGACTGGAAGGCTATAAGCGCTGCTGCACATCTGGAGAGGCACGCCTCCGTGGAAAATCTGCTTCACCAAAGGTGAGCGGCCGCGCTGGAGCCGAGCTCCTGTCCATCCCTCCAGCCAGCCCGCTGCAGCCCCGGCTCCCATCGTGCTCCGCTTTCAGATGTCAAGTCGCAGCAATTTACAAAGCTGCACTGTAGTTGTGAAAGACAGTTTTCTGTATTTCCATATGGTGTGAAGTCTTCAGAAGGCTCAGCTAATTTTCCCTAAACAAGTCAGACTTTTCTCATTCCTCCCCGTGCGCGACGATCCCGCTCCCTCAACACGCCGAGCTGCAGCTACGTCCCATTATAGCCTTTCCTTCCACAAACATCATTTTGCTCTCAGCCTGCTCCTCCAGATTGCACCATCTTCCGGAATGGGTCCCGTTTTGCATGAAGGCCATTTTTTCCCAAACATCATTTCTACTCAAATGCGAGCAGCTGACGAGTATCTGTGACAGCAGGGACTGATGGGGGGACAGGGGATGATGGTTACCCTCCTGCTCTAGATCAGACGATTAAAGCTGGGCTGCTGGGATAAAACCAAGTTCTGGAAAATACCAAAACTTCAGATTAAGTTATCTACTGGAATAGAAATGCAGAAAAACATGCCAGCATTTCTCAAGCCAAATTTAATTGACTTAAAACGAATGTAAGATGTTTCTTATAGTACTGCTTTGGCTGGGATGGAGAGAGGGAGAGATACAGCCCCACTCCCTTAGCTTTGTCTTGAATCAGAAGATTCTCTGCTCACACCAACAAGACGGTACTAAAAAGAAAGCAAACAAACACAAACCACGACTGCAACTGTATGAGCTGAGAGTTTAACACGTTAAACAAAGAAGAGCTTTAAAATCTCAGCGCTGCTTGCTGTAACTCGAAAATGCCAAACACAAATTCTGCCTCCTTTGGGTAAAGGAGCTGCTAAAGAAATGCATCAAAACCATTCTTATCCTTGCTTCTACGCCCCGTGTGTGACTCTCTTCAGAGCAGGTGCCCAGCCAGTGCATTCCTGTTGAAAAAACTATTCAGCATCTACAAGTGGAAGAGTGCAAAGGCATTTAATCCAAACATCTTGCCAAATGGGAGGCACAACGCAGTATTTGCTCTGTGTAGGCAACTGCACCCAGAGGCTGGCCCACCATACCAAAATACACCTACCATCTAGGAACTGTAGGCATGAAGTTTCAGAAACAGGCACAAGACAGGGTAAAGCACAGAAAGCCCTGTCTTCGCACTTGTTTGTTGAAATACTGGATGCTAAGCAGCAATGAGAAAAGCCAAATTAATAAATGCTGAATAGCATTGTCAAGATATGCAAAACACGGGAAGGTGCAGAACTCTCCTCTCTTTGCGGAAACTGTCTACAACAAAGCAATTTCAGAATTCAACAGCATGAATAACAAAGGTCCTGACCATTTCCAAGGAAACCAATGTCAGAGAGAAAGTCAAAGAACTGCCATTTTGTTTGATATGACTGTAAGGTTTGAACTTTTATGTTTTTATTCTATTTTTTTTTTTATCTGTTTCATTACATTTGGAGGTTGTTCTGACATTGAAAGTTCTAGCTAATCCGCAGGAGCCACTATTTTTTCCTTGAAAGCATGCAAGCTTGCAAGGTACGCAATTACCTTGCAGTAGCTGCTGAAAGGTTGCTTTCTGCATCAAAAAACACCCAGTATCTGGAGGGAAGCTGAAAACATCCAACAACTCGAAGTGATGCTGCAGTAAGGCGCACTGCAAGTCCACTGTAGTTGCCAGTCTTAACAGGCAATTTTAACAGAAATCGGGCAAGCTCAGGCTCTCCTGCAGCCTTCAGGCAGGCTACAAGTCTGCCTGAAGAGGAAACTGGGAATATAAATTTATTAATGGGAGTGATAGACACCTTCATTGCAATGCTGTAAACTACTCAGGCTACAAAAGAACATTTTCAGTTGAAGAATCTCATAACCGTATCACTCAGTCTGAATTATTCCCGCATACTGAACAGTTTGCTTTGGAGACAAGAGACTAATGAAATTCTTAATCTCATCAGTGACAACATAAACCAATCATCTAATTCTGAGTGTCAGGGATTTGCTGTTTCCTTCTCACAGTTAATCTAAAGACTCAGCGCTGGAGTGAACAGAAAAGATCATGAACTGCATCCCTGTCTTGTGTTTCTGTTAAGAATACAATGGATCAGAACCGCTCTGCAGCAATTCTTTAGACCCACCATCTTCACATGCACCAGCATTTAGGTCCTAATAACCTTAGGAGTGCAGTGCACTCCCAGGTCAGCAGCATCAACAGCAAAGAGGAGGATAAAAGCAGTGGGAAGCTCTCTTGACTCAATGTAGAGTCAGTCCTCCCCTTGCATGCTTGGAGCAGTGCAGGATGTATGCACGGTTTTCTAAAAGCACATGAATTCCTCCATAAAAAAGCTCTCCATCTTCATTCAGAGCCGCTTCTATACCATATTTCACATTTCAACCCCTTGTGCTCAGATTTTTATTTCTTTCCTTTAATATTCTCTCCCCTCCCATGTTGTTTTTCATGAGCCATAAAGCAGCTGAACAGATCTGAGTTCAGAGTTCAAGTACGTGGTTGTAAGTTTAGTTTCTCCAGACAAACTAACTGATTCCCTGCACTTACAGCCACTGCACCAAGTGCAGTTGTCAGCTTCTGAAATTCAGTAAACAAAAAACTGGTGAATTTAGCATCCGAATGCTGACCAACGAACACAAACACAAGAAGTCTGCTCTCACCAAAAAACTACATTCCTAATTACTCACTGGTTGGTCCGGGGGTTGTTTTCTTTGTGAGATACCGTGGGATTGATTTATTTAATTATAACTTGCCATTTCATTTTAAAAGGAATTCTGGGCAAGATGACACACTTGCTACAGGAGATGGCCTTACAGGTCATCATCCTTTTTTGTACAGGATTACTTCATTTCCATTTCAAGTTTTTATCCAACCGGCCTTAGAGACTAGAGGAAGACCTTCATCACTTTATGGTCTACCGTGAGAACTGGCTTCTTAAAATTTGATCTTGATTTTCTTCTAATGCAGACTTTTACCCAAATCAGCTTACATGCACACATGTACACACACACAGCTATACACACACCCACACACATCTCTGCATACGAACATATGCACATGCACGTGTATCAGTGTATATACACATGCATCTCCCCACACCTCTGTCCCAAAGACAGCAGGTTACAGGCAGGACTCACTAAGGAAAAGGCATTTGCTGTTAATCAATCTACTTCCCAACAGCCACTATTCTTGCAAACCCAGGCTAATAACTGTGCTTGAAAAGTCTGTAAATAATACAACATTAACTTTTAATCCTATCTTCCCCGCTCTGACATATACTTTATATTAAAATGAAAGTTATATAAGGTTGAATTGAGGTTGCTTTTTAATATTACATTAACACTATTTACCATGTGCCATGCTAATCCCCCTTTGAAAAGGGAGCCTATTAGCAATTCTGAAAGCTTACGTTACCATAGCAATAGTCTATCACTGTGAAATATTTATATAATGTCTAATGTCACTATGCAACAGCCATCTTCTGAACTGCACTTCCTACTTACCCCGTGTGTAAAAAGATTCCCTTCTTGTCCTGCATGATGGAGCCAGGTAAAGCACCCGGCCCGAGAGCTGAACTGGGAAAGCCTTGTGGCGTGCAGACCCCCAAATGTCACCTCCATCCCAAACCAGCAGCCCCCCACAGCAGGGCTGCCTGCCGCTTACCTTGATGTGCTCGTGCAGCTGGGCCTCGTGCTGCCTGGAGAGCTGCTCGTGCTGCCGCTGGAACTCAGCAATGAGGATCTGCCTCTGGATCTGCTGCTTCTGCTTCAGCGCCAGGAGCTCCTGCTGCAGCTGCTGCTCACGGAGCGTTGGCTCTGTCACGGGCATGGGGAACTGGTGGTCCAGGCGCAGATCCATCGGGACTGAGGTTGGGGCAACTTGCAAGGGCAGTGCTGTGCTCACATCAACTGCAGATGGAGAACACATGGAAGAGATGAGCGGTAAAAAAGCACTATGGGAGACAGAGCTCAAGCAGTTTTTCTCCAGCTACCATCTCCTATGAAGACGTGCGTTTTCTCAAAGCCAAGAACTTCAATGAACTGCATGTGACCCTACTTGTTATCACTCCGAGCCTGTGTATTCAAACACACGTCCCTATTGCACTCTTCTAGCATCACTTGAGATTAGATGGATAAATATTACTCTGGGACTTCACAGCAAAGATCCATCTTGTCTTACAGCTGATCAATTCATAGACTCTTACGGTCAGGAACATGAAGCTCTCAATAAAAATTACACAGAAAAATCACTACACACTGCATCCTTCGTAATAGTTTTTTGAACGGAGTTTGAACAAAAGCAAATGGGCAACGAAGGACTCCTATGACAGTCCAGAGTTAGCTGCTGCAACAGCCAGAGAGGTGCAAATATTTGGGCACAGGGAAGTGCCTCAACGTGCCTCCAACTCAGACTCTGAAGGAGACAATGCTGAAACACAACCAAGAGATGGGCAAAGAACAGCAAATTTCCCTACAAATTAAGCTCTTATTTCATTTTAAGCCTGACCAGGTAGTGCTCCAGCCACCTCCCCATGGAGGCGAGACAAGCACACAGAGCACGCAGCCCACATCCCTCCAACCACTGCACACTCTGGGGTACCTGGACCCAGCTGCACACTGCCCAACAAAAGCGAGGATGCTTGCTTTGCTGCCAGCACCTGTGCCATGGAACACCACAGCACCGCAGCCAGATTTGGGCTGGCAGGAGCACGAGGTGCCCGCAATGAGACCCGCAGGCACCTGCACTTCGCCCAGGGAAGGGAGCTCAGCTCACGCAGGGAGGAGGAGGCTGTTCTTGGATGGAAATATATTTTGTAAAAGGTCACATTGCTGGAAGTGCTGCTGTTATTCAGCCCATGAATTCTTCCCCAGTGTTTTCCTTCCTGCATCCCTCTCTCCAGGGCTCTCGCCCACAGGGCAGGCTGGCAGCACAGAGTGTGGGGCAGTGCCTGGGGTGGCTCTCAAAAACCCAACCGAACCATCTGCATCTAAGCATTATGGCTCTCAGACTCTGAGTATTACTAACATGAGGACTGAATGCTGTGACAGATACTGAGTGGCTGCTCTTGGAACAGCAGCAATTTCATTTGGCAGCAAATATTGGGGGCTTCATGCTTCAACCCCATTTTCTGCAAGCACAGCAGCTTCACAGCAAGGTTCAGACTCATCTCTAAAAGAAGATGGAACCGAATTAAACAACTCAGCAGGGCTTTACTCTACTTCAGCCCACCAAATCATAGAATGATAGAATGGCCTGGGTTGAAAAGGACCACAGTGCTCACTGAGTTCCAACCCTCTGCTACGTGCAGGGTTGCCAGCCACCAGACCAGGCTGCCCAGAGCCACATCCAGCCTGGCCTTGAATACCTCCAGGCATCCACAGCCTCCTTGGGCAACCTGTTCCAGTGCGTCATCACCCTCTGTGTGAAAAACTTCCTCCTAATATCCAACCTAAACCTCCCCTGTCTCAATTTAAAACCATTCCCCATTGTCCTATCCACACAAACAGCCTTTCCCCCTCCTGTTTACACACTCCCTTCAAATACCGGAAGGCCACACGGAGGTCTCCCCGCAGCCTTCTCTTCTCCCAGCTAAACAAGCCCAGTTCCCTCAACCTTTCCTCACAGGAGAGGTGCTCCAGCCCTCTGACCATCTTAGTGCCCTCCTCTGGACCCGCTCCAAGAGCTCCACGTCCTTCCTGTGCTGGGGGCTCCAGGACAGCACTGCAGGTGGGGCCTCACAGGAGCCAAGTAGAGGGGGACAATCACCTCCATCTCCCTGCTGGCCACCCCTTTTTTAATGCGGCCCAATCAAACCCCAAGTGATCAGAAAGCAAATCCTGATGTAACAAACACATGAACCCACAGCTTCCCCCAGCCTGCCTTCTTCCCTGTCCAAATGTACACATTATACATATTTTTCCAGAGCTCCTGGACACACCAGTGTATGCATTTGATGCAACTCCACAGTCCTAGTGCTGGAGGAGAGCTCCAAGAATTTAATGCAGGAGGATCGAACGCAGCGATCAGGACAGCAAACCAGGCTCTCATACCCAGGAGCATGGGAGCTGGGAGCTCAAGCCGTGCCAGTGACAAATTGCCCCGCTCTACTCCACAACAAGAGCCCGAACCCGCAGAGAACGGCAGCCAATCTCCCAGGAAGGACCCAACAAACCCTCCGTTTCCCGGAGCTGGAGACAGCCGCACGCAGGCCTCCCAAGCGCCTGGCACTGCACACAGCTGGGGCACCGTGGCCACAGCTCCCATTCATCGCCCCGCAGAGCTGCGTCATCCCGGCCTCTTGCTATTTTGGTCTCAAGAAACTCTTGGAAACGCCATGAGTTCCCAACAGAAGCTGCGAGCGCTTCTGACCTACGGGGCCCTCCCGAAAACAATAAAACCTTCTCTAGTTAATGAACGCATCATCAAAACAAAAAAAGCCTGTATTCTTATGAATATTTTATGGTAGACTAGAAAATTGCTTTTATAGGTTCTGCCTTGAGAACATATTAATACAATCAGATTCATGACGTTAGCAAAAGCACAAAGACTATATTCAGTTTTAATGAGAAATGCCAAACCCATGAATTACAAGACAAGATCTCAATTATGAATAATAAACTATCTCATGTTACCCTGCCTCTTCCTTCACTGTAAGAACACAAGACAAAAAACAGGAGGAATTATTAGCAATATTATTATTTAACCTAAGCATGCAAGGATTTTTGCCACAGTCCAGTTACCATTATTTTTACACCAAGTTGGAAACACTCTGATGCTTTTCCCTCCCCGCATAAATAAAACATGGCTATACATCAAAGGCCGCCTGCGTGCCGCACGTTAATTAAGACCTAAAGCATTCCAGCCCTCATCGATTGCAGGCACAGTGCGGCCCCGTGGCTGGGACTGTAAATTTGGCATCTCCCAGCTCTGCCCACGCCATCTATCAGATCAACAGAGGACGGAATCTATCAGTTAAATGTATTTGCTTTAACAGACCGATCAGCTCAGTTTGCAAAGCAAGGGTCCATTTCCTACAGAAAATGTCTGGCATTAAAATCATTTCACATCAAGGCTGCATATAAATACATTATCAGAGAGTCATACGTCGGGCTTGTCTGCAACAGAAAAATCACCTCTCTGCAAGCACCGGGCAGTTTGGAAGGGATTAGAAGAGGGAGATGCTATTTAGATATGTGCATGCATTATTTAAATAAGAACTGCAGTAATAACTGTATTTTCTCCCTCTTCTCCGAAACAGCATTTTCTTGGAAGTCCTTAAAGGACTGACAAAATAGAAGGATTCAATCCTGAAAGCACGCTAAGATGTACGATAAAAGAAAATTTCAGTATGAGAAGGACATGGGATATCTGAAACATTTAAATTCAAACCTCGTTTCAGTGTAACCTTTACTGAAGCTGAACTTTAAGAACATTTTCAAAACTACTTCTTTAAAAACCAAAAGCTGTCGCCAGAAGGACTCTTTTCATTTCAGTTTAAGCAGCACAGAAAGCTGCCTCCCCTCTATTTCAAACCAGCATCAGCTTCAAATAGAAAGTGCTCCCCGAGACCCCCCTCCCTCCAGCCCAGAAGTCCCCAGATCCGCTGCTGGGGCTGCAAGAGGACAGAAAACGACAAAGAGGAGGGGAATCACAGCCATAGCACCACATGCCTGTGACAGCATGAGCTCAGCAGCCCAGCCACACCAAACCCTGCTGGGCGAGCAATTGGGCTCCTGTGGGAACCCACAGCTCCGTGTGCCTGTGACTGGACATCCCAGGCCAATGCTTTCCAGACACCACTGACTCAGCTTCTCCCCCATGCTTTATTTCCAACTAACGAGTCTGCTTTCTAATTACTGGTGTGCCAGTGTTGCCCTCCGGCCGGATTTTGCCAATAGCAGAGCAGCAGCCTTTCAGCAACAGCCAACAAAGAACTGCAAAAGCAGGAGTCTGTGCTGCGCTGCCCGATGGCTGGGGACGTGCGTGCACAGATCTCCCCCCAAGCTTTATTTTCGGCTGCTTGCATGCAGGTTCCAAAACCACGTAGTTAAATCTGCAGGGGAAGAAGGCATGCCACCAGGCTCAGGGCAGCGGCCCCAGGCAGGCGGCTGTGACCGTCACCCGGTGATGGGGACACAGCTCTGCTTGCACAGCTCGGCTTCCCAAAATGTCACAACTTGCCGAAACACGGAGAGACAGTGAGATCAGGGCTATTAATAGCAACAAGCTGCTGCAGTATCTGCCTGCAGTGCCAGGATGAAAGCAGCATGTATGGTTTTGTGCACACCGTAAGGAAACGGCTGAGAGCACTGCGCAGCACTGTCAGAACGCCTGGAAGACAGAGCTGCTCTGAACCTACAGCATGCTGATTACTACAGAGTGCCTCAAAGGCAAGCAGTATTTCTCCAGAAGAGAACAGTGGAGAAAAAAAAAGGCCATGCATCACCATACGCATTTGGGCCATTCTCTAGGCTCAATCTCGGCCTGATCCCTGAGCTCGGCCATGGCGCACTGCAAGCATCTGAGGGAGCTACGGGCTGCCATGAGGGGCTGCAGGCCGCCATGATTTCTCCCCTCAGCCTCCTCTGCTCCACACTGAACAAGCCAAGGGAGCTCAGCCGCTGCTCACACACCTTGCCCTCAGACCCTCCCCATCTTTGCAGCCCTCCTCTGGACCTTCTCATACTGTGGCAGCCAACCTGCCCCCAGTGCTCGTGGTCACACAGGCAGAGCAGAGCAAGACAATTCCTTTCCTCGCCTGGCTGGCAGGGCTGGGCCTGTTTAGAAACAAGAGCTCTAAAGAAAGAAGGTTTTCGCCTCTACATAAAACAACATTCCCCTAGTCCAATCAGGAGATGGAGCCATCCCCCAGAAGCATTCAGCTCAGCACACACCGTTATTTTTGCAGAACTGTGTGGGTGAATGCGAAAGCAGCCTGGATCCTTCCTCAGCACACAAGCGATGAGCAAACAGCAGTGAGATTTCCTACGAGCACCACACATGCTGTAGTTCAGCAAGGGCTGGAGTCATTCCCCACTATGAGAACATGTCATGCTGCATGAATGGGAACCGAAATTAATCATCCCATCAGCCACTGAAACGCATCGTGAGGCACCACACCGTAGGCAACAGATGGAGTTCTAAATGTCACTCATTCATTCATGGCAAAGAAAGTTTCTTCTCATTACTACCAAGACCTGAAGTCATGATCAGGACACAGGGATTCTGGATTTCTAGAATCAACTTTTTTTCATCCTAATACCTTTACTTGCAGATTGCTCATTAACATGTATTAACAACCTGTGAAAGATATGCATGCATGTTTTATTCATGAATGTAAGGAAAATAACACTGTAAGACCTGACCATGTATCCCACTCTCTCCATCTTAGGCTTTAAACATTAGAAAGTATCTCTATACTAGAAGAAGAAAAAGAAGTCACTAACCTACGTCAACAGCAGACAGACACAACACTCTGTAGTGTTTTGCAGCACATCACAGTTGGGAAACATGCACTCTCCCAGCTAAATACCAGGATCCTACAGGCAGGATGCATTTCTAAGGGTCCCGTCTGAAGGACCAAGAAAGATCTGGGGACTTGAAGCACCCTGATCAGCTGAGCTATGTCCTTCTGCAGCAGGAAAGCCAAGCACTTAACAAATGAAACAGCAGCGCAGAACGCACAGAATAGGAAATAAATTCTTAACAAGACACTGAAGATTTCATATCATATCATCTCTGCAGGAAGGCCAAGCATCAGCCCTTGATCAAGAGACGAGCCTGGGCAGGAGGCAGGACAGAATGCTCCAGAGGGAGACATTTCCTGCACGGCCTCCTTTTCTCACTGTTCCAATCAATATCTTTAACAAATGAAGATGATGTCAGTTCTTTTACTGAAATTTTAAAAAATGGAACTGAAAGAGTAAGCTTGGAATGTATCTCACTTTAAACTTCATACAACCGGGGCAAGTCCTTCCTCGCACAGTTCTCTCGTGCCACCCTTTTGTCCTGAGGGGAATAGCCAAGTGAAAGCCACCTGAGTCTCCATGGAGAAAGGGTCTAAATAAATAATAATTTAAAAGACATTAAAAAGAAAAGAAAAAAAAAATCATACTGCCCTTCTTCAAGGACATACCTTGGACTGTAATTTTGCCTGCACCCTCATTTCAAGCATTATTCAACAAATGAACCTCTCTGATCCATCTGTCTGGCTGTTGGTTTCAGAAACTCCTCACTTTACCAGATACCTGACAGAAAAGGGAGATAACAAACCCACAAGATTTCTCCAGTGCTTTTTCTAATCTTACCCTGACCGCTCTTGAAGGGAAAACAGTACTTTAGAAAGGAGAGCAGGGGAGATGGGAAAGGAAAAGGAATCAAGTCTCATCTTGAGATAATACATTAAAACCACCACCCAACTGGGTATGCACAGCAGGGCTTGAGGAACCTGGGCAACCCGATCTAGTGGGTGCCAACCCTGCTCACAGCAGTGGGGTTGGAACTGAATGATCTTGAAGGTCCCTTCCAACCCAAGCCTTTCTATGACTCTATGACACACAGCAGAACTGAGGTTACACAGATGTCTGGACAACCTGATGAGCCAGCAATGCAGTGACCCTACATCAGCAAGAACACAGCAGGTGAAGCAGCGACGGGGCATCACAGGAATGCCAGAGTCAGAGAGGACTTCCAGGAGGACAGCACACGCTGCATCTCCTCCTCACTCTGATGTTTCAAGGTTCTCCCATTGTAACCCCTGCTGTGCAGACAGAGGGAGGGGATGCTGCGGCAAGATCACAGAATCGCAGACCTTCTCAGTCAGAAGGGGTCCTTAGGCCATCTGGTCCAACTCCCCTGCAGTGAACAGGGACACCCACAGCTCCATCAGGTGCTCAGAGCCCCCTCCAGCCTGACCTCGGGTGTCTCCATGGACAGGGCATCCACCAGCTCTTGGGGCAACCTGTGCCAGTGCCTCACCACCTGCACTGTAAAAAACTTCTTCCTTATATCTCATCTAAACCTCCACTGTTTTAGTATGAAACCATTTCCCCTTGCCTTCTCACCACAGACCCTTTAGACACTGAAATGCTGCTATCAGGTCTCCAGTAGATGCAACAAGAACTGAAATGGTTTGCCTGCAAGTTGGGATGGTGCCAGCTGGTGAACAGCCAGGCCATTTGAACGAGTTGTGCGATAAAAGCAGCTCTTGCTCGGAGGAAATGCTGTCAGCTTCCCAAAGAGATGGAGAGAAGCTGGGAGATCAAGGACACCTATCTGTTGCTGGAGAAATGCTGGTCCTCTGCCAAAACCTCGCAGAGCACACAGCCAGCCCGCCTTCCCGTGCCTGCTGCATCCACCAATTCACCAGGCAAGAGACTCACAATCGCCAAAAGGAGACAAGCAGCAGCACCAACAGTGCAGAGCACAGGGCTGGTTGCCACCAAGGGAACTGCACAGCCTCCGAGATCAGCATGGATGCTCTGTGAGAGCCAAGGCTTTAGCTAACAGCTCGAGATCTAATGCACTGATTTATCTAGAACGTAAGGAAGAGTATGCAACTCCCCATGATCAAAAGAAAACATCAAATGGAATTCTAAGGAATTTCCCTCCCATTACATGCATGTGCTGTAGTGTGCCAGAAAGGTTTATTCGGACTGTTTCAGGACTGGCTATTAATAATAGGCTAGGCAGCTAATTTCTATCACCACCGAAGTGACAGTGACTCCCGGCTTTACAGCAAGCACTGAAACATGCCGTGCAATCTCCTCAGTCATGGAAAAGCAGCAAAAATAGCAGCTAAATCACAAGCTGTAAGAGGAAAGAGTTCAGCAGCTCTCACAGAATTTCATGGATTGCTGAAAGGCTGCAGTGTTTTCAGCAGTTTATTAGAAACCAAGATCCCAGTCCCACACAACCAGCATATGTTCAAGCAGGCAAATAGCCACAGCTTTCTGTATCGCTCTCTGGGGGCTTTTGTTCCCAAGCAATTCTAACACGCAGGTGCATAAGCTGTGTCAGGACCCAGGATGGTACTTTTAATCCATTCAGAATGAATAAAGTGCTATTTTAAGAGAAGGTAAAAACCAGCTTTCTAGAAAAATTCAGACAAACACAAAACAGTCAGATTCCAGGACACAGTGGAGAAATTACACTGAAGCCCTTCCTTGTTTCCCCCAAATGAGCAAATGTTGTCTTTCAGCTCCTTAACGCAAACACTTCATAAAACTTTCGCTTAAGATTTCTATAAAAAAAAACTTTTTTAAAAAGAAAAGCACCAGATAAAGTGAGCGTATTTAAACACAGCAGGCCGATAAAGGACAGAGTAATTACAAAACCCTTTTGTTAAGGAAACCCATCTGAACCAGCATGGTCTAAAAGAAACAATCAGCCTTTCAGTTTTCAGTTCCAAAACCCTAAGAGCGGATGGCAGATTTCTCTTGCATCCCCCATCCTCGTAGTACTCCATGCATGACGAGTTTCCCAGCGTCACAGCAATGATTCTCACTCAAAGCTAGCTTTTTCTTGGCATTTATGTGCAGCCTTCAAGCCACTGACATCAGCATGGCCTTTTAAAGACGGAACAACAATTCAGCAGTCATTCTGCTGAAAACATCCTCAGTCTGGAAAGACAAGAACATTATTTTCTTTACTGTATTACATAGGCACTTCTTCCCATGTCAAAAGCCAGAGTGACATAAGGATGAATTTCAACAGAACAGAACCACAACAATGCAACAGTTAAGATTCACATTCAGTTATAATTTCACAGAATTTTGAATTCTGCTCCTTCCAGCTTCTAGAATCAAAGTAGTATTTGATTAGAACATAGAAACTGGGTGGTTGCCAGCAGCATCTGTATGATGACAGAAAGATGACTGCTGTCAATGCCCATCCACCCCATGCATGCAAGTCTTTAAGCAACCCACTGCAATTAAAGAGCGCGAGAATTGAGACCAATATCTGAATTTAGGAAAACACTGCTTATATGAATGGTAGGTCAAGCACTTGAAATGCCCATTTCCTAGTTTTCCCAACATCAATGAAAGGTGGAACACAAAATGTGTCCTGCCTACCTACCCCTCACCATTTCTCCTGCCATTCAGCTGCAGCTTACCTGCTGACTTACGTGTAAAAGCAAGAAAAAAGTAAATAATTATAGGGCTCACAAGAACAGTTTGCCCTTGGATGACTTAACTACAACTGAACGCTGGAACAATGACCAGCACTCCCACCAGGCTCTGCAGTGGAGGGCAGTATTCTACTGGGATTTGTACCATCAGTGAAACAAAACACACTTACTTAAAGGTTGGATGAAAGAGGACACACATCTAAACGAGGTCCCTCTTCTCCTATTCCTTCATTGTGTTTTCACCATCTTCTCCATGGCACCCATCAGTCTGAAAAACCTTGGTAATGTGCATGGGAAAGTAGGAAGCTGGGCACAAGCTGGGCGCAGAAGTGAAAGCCTCAACTTTGACACCACCGTGAGAAACTTTTAACTGAGAAGCATTCAAGCCAAAGACAAATCACTGCTGTCCAAAATCTGTGTCCTATACCATCTACTATACTATCTTGTGGTTGGCAACCCTGCGCATAGCAGGGGAGTTGAAACTGGATGATCACTGTGGTTCTTTTCAACCCAAGCCATTCTATGATTCTGTGATCTACAGTACGTTGACTACGGCCACCACAACACGTAATAAACTGGAACACAGGGCAGGAGCCAGTAACAACCCTGGGGAGCTTCTCAGCAGGAGAGGAAGGCCACAGAGAGGAGGAGGTTGCTTCCCATCACATCTCCTTGTTCTGAAGGTTTAGAAAGGGATCAGTATCCCTTCTTTCCCCAGAGGGAAACAAGAGCAGCAAAAAAGCAAAGGCTGGGTACGAGTTTCTCAAAGTCTGTCTGCAGACCCAGAATCTATTTTTACAGCACATTTCAATACCTGAAATGTGTGACAAAAATGGAACGTTCAGTTCTTGTATCCACTTCAACATTTCTATACAAAAATTTGTTTCAAAGAAGGCAGCCAGAGCTAACCAGGCAGATGATCAGCACCAAACCACAGCTTCTTCTGATAAAATTCTTGTTTGATACCAATACACAATTCATCTCTATTGATTATGTTCTCTATAAATACTAGCTTATTTTTAGGTCACTTTAGGTAAGCACCACGTGTTCTGCAGCCTCATTCCTCTAGTCTGAAACTCTGGTGTTTTTTAGATGTTCGAAACCCATTTGTATTAAATCTTTTTTAATGCTTTTTGTTTTTCTTCTGAGCAATACAAATCTGGAAAAATAAAGAAGGACAAAGCTGCTGAAGAGGCACAAATGACACTCCAGCAAGTGGCATCAGACCGTGCTTAGCTCTGGGGCAACTCACCATTGAACACACTGCATGTATGAAAATGAGCTGCTTAGCTCTCCTTAGAGCATCAACCTCAGAAAAGCAAGTCTTGCTCACAAATCCTAAAAATAGACATACTATAAAGAGAATTTTAATTACAAATAGTACTGATAAAAATTTACAGTTCCAGTAACTAGTTTTTAAAATGCGTGTTGAACTCAAGCAGCCACAGAGAAAAAGACCGCAATGGCCAGGAGGCAGTGGAGAATACACCGCTACGATGGATGTGAGGTGGATAAATCCATGGAAACTGCAAAGCAATCAGGTTACAATGTGTAAGCAAGAGGGCTCTTGGGCAGCAGCGAAGGGCCTTTCTGTTGGAAGAAGCAAGTTTAGCTGAGGTCAAAGTAATTAGCAAGATGGAGATGCATAGTAACTACTGAGAGGAGTGGTAGATCTGCACAGCCCCCCTTCACAACTCTGTCTTACCAGATGGAAATCCTTTGCAAAACATAAGGAACTGACCTAAATGTTTCTGGGTGGCACTTAGTTTTAAATATAGTGCAAAGCCAGGCAAGGTAGTCCAATGGCATCCTGTGTGATGGACTGCTTGTGTGAATTCAGAGTTGCAAGACGAATCCCAGACCACGCATCTCCTGCCATGCCAGAAGCCGTTGCTTGAAGGCCACACAAAGATCTTACACCCTGCAGCATGCCAAGGCTGCAAAAGTCCCTCTGCTTTGCTCTGCTCTGCTTTCCCAGCTTCCAGAGAAGCTGGAATGGAGCTTCAGAAACAACCTTTAGCAGAGTGGGAAGAAAAGAAGTGTATTAACTATTCTCTTATCGTCCTCTGTACCAGCACAGTGGGAAAAAAAGAAAAGCATGCAATCCCATAATTTAACCAACCATAAGCTCCCAGTGCACAGGAGTACACCAGTCTCTTCCTAGAAGCTGTCACTTCCCCCAGCACACAGTACTGCCCTGAGCTCTGAGCCTTGAGACTACAGATTAGTTCTCAGCATTTCCAAAACGCCATTGTTACAAGTTTGGGTATGAAGAAAATTCCAGAAATAGGGAGATTTCTGTGTCTGCCTATGTGTCAGACCACCCATCTTAACTACAAAGACAACAAGCAGAACTTAATGTACATTAAGTTTAATGTAAATGTTTCCATGCTGAAATAAAGCAGTCTTAAATCACTGCAAGTCTAATCCTCCCATGATTTAGAGCGCTTTTAATTTGCATGTTTCCACTTCACAGCTGATTTACCTCAAGCTTGCCTCACTCAAGGTAGCAGGCTTTCACTGCAAAGCCCTCCTTTGGCAGGTATCGTGCGACAGCACTGCCTCCACTGTGCTGATCCGGAGCCTTGCAGAAAGCCAAGGAGCTTTGCTATAGCCTTCACTGCTCATGCATAAGGTACTTGGGAATCCAGAAGCAATGCCTGAAAATGAGGGAGGGCTGGAGCAGCGGGAGCTATAGTTCTCCAGCCTTCAATGGCAGAGGGGGTTGAGGTCCTGCTACCCGCATCCTCTTTCAGCACAAGCACAGTCCACCCCCAGCAGGCACTGTGAAACTGGGTTATTGAAATGACCAGAGAAATGGGTGCCACTCTGCAAGAGGAGGCAAAAACTAAACAGAACTGAATTGGTTTGGCAAGAACCAGGCTGGTGGGTACAGAAAGCTGCCCTGACTAATCTGATCCAATGGACGATGTCCCTGCCACCGCAGGCATCTGTCTGACTAGATAGCCTTCAAGGGTCTCTTCCAACCCAAACCACTCTGTGTTTCTCCTGTTTCTAAGAATGTATATATGAAGTAACTCTAAAGAAGCACTATTTGCTGATAGTACATTATTTGGCAAGGAAGTTGGGCCCTATGTCCAGGGAGAGAGCATATACATAGGAAAAATCAGAGCTGTTTCCCACAAGACACTTAGGCCTTCAAAGTGATGCAGAAGGTTTGCTGTGACAACTTTGTTTACAGATAAAAACAGAACGAGATAAATCTGACTGCAGTTGCATCAGGAAATAGTATCTGATCAGCAGTGTGTACCTGCAGGTAGCAAAACTCATCTTTAGCCTTACCCAAACTTTGACTTCCTTGTACAATCAACATTTTGTCAGAAAAGTCATCGCTGAAGCTTTAGGTGACATTACATTTGTCTGTACTGCATATTTCTGGAGAACAAGCCTGCTGTATTTGGTAGGTCAATTTGCTTTACCATCTGCCTTGATTTATGCTTAAGAAACATGTTGTTTCTGAAATCCCTGGTGCTGTACACAATTGCATCATGACAAAATCACTGCGGGCATAACAAGAAGCCATTCGATTTTGTGTCACCTCAATGTAAATACTCACGGCTAATGGAAAAAGTGGTACCACCAAAAGCTTGCATAAGAGCTCCACAGAGGTATTTAGTGGTATTTGTCCTTCTGCCCACTCAGCCCCACACTGAGTGAGAGTGATTACTGGTTTCCCTGGAAAAGCCAGTGTGTGACAGCCTGAAGGATGCCCAGTGCTGGGCATTGCTGATGGCACCACTCAACAGAAAGAGTCACAGGGAGATGCCTGTCCACCACCACCTGTCATGCAACAACTGGAGCTCAACCGCTCCTGCATCCATCCCTGGAAAGGCTCACAAGTGGGAACACAGGCAGATCAACAGCAGATTAAAATGAAATCACACATTCAACATTTTCTTCCAAGAAAATAATCACAAGGTTTCACAGGAAACCTTTCACAGGAATGGTAACAGTATTTTTCATTAGTCATGTTCTAAACTTCAATAAAAGAAAGCTTTTAAAAGCTTAGCACCGTGGCGTGATGAAAGTATGGGCCCTAGGCTACAGACAAATACAGGTATCAGTGCTGCACACCCTCAACTCAAAGTGACCATGCTTCTGCAGCCTGACATACGCAGCAATGCAGAACACAGTTAATTCATCAGAGCATGGACACGAGAGCAAGCAGCCTGTGCAGTCATGTGGCACTACACAACAGGAGACTAAACCCATGGCAGGACAGGTCCTCCATTGCCAGGTTCTTCCTCTCACTGTGATCTCAGATGCATGAAGAAGCTTTCCCAGCCATACTAGCAATGACAAAAGTACAGCAACACAACCTGTGGGTCCTGTAGATGGAAGAAAAATATTCAGTGAGGTCTTGGAATTTATGCCTGATTTCTCCTTACTTTGACCATAATCTTCGCATGTGATGCCAGTAGCAAATCCATCTGGCACATATAAAACTAAATATCTGCTGCTTGTGAAAATGACTGTCTTAAAATTAGCATACATGTTATGATCTGGCTTACAAATAGCTTAAAGAACAAAAATTTCAGTGTAATTTAAAACCCTCCGCGCATTTATCAAGGAAGCCTAAATCGGTTTAAACCTAAAGGAAAAAGGGAAGGTTCCAAAATTCAGGCACACTCTTCGCATAGCCCCCAGCTGCCCAAATTTGCTGTAACAGTGACTTAGTTTATCTCACAGGAGGCAAACAGCTTCCTGACCACAGCATTGCAGGACACCCGTTACCTGATGAAGACCAACAGCACGACATTCATGACGTTACAGCTCTCCTTTGCTCAACAGGATTGACTGTGGCAGGTAATGAGGCAGAGAGAGTGCTGAATCCATTAAGGAGGCCGCAGATTTAAGAAGGGTTTAATCTTCATTATCATCTATGTTGGAGTTAGAAGTGTTCTCAATACTTGCAGACAGCTAGAGTCACCAAGTGATGTGCAACACGCTCTTTTAGATGTAAAGCGGTGTTTAGGTATAAAACAGCGGTTAATGCTATAATTCGAATGTGCAAAATAATACCAGTATTATATAATGGGTACTCAGAAGCAGAAATTTCTGTCGTACACAGGAACCTGCTTTCTGGGATAAAGAGCAAAGAGCATTTCAAGCTGCACGCCAACTAAATATCAAACATGCTCTAGGAAAGCTTGAGGAAAATGAATAAAGCAGCTTTAAAGAGCTAGAAACTTAATGTTGCTGACTTCTATGCTGCATGTAATTCTTACTGTCTGTCCCCTCGTGCACTTCACTCAGAAGTAAGTCTTTTTTCTTGCGCAGAAAAACTGGAGTGTATTTCCTGTGCTCTATCCTGACATCAGTGATGTTGACCGCATCAATAATTTCGTTAGCTCTCATACACATAGCCACATCCCGCAATGGCAGCCCAACTTCTTAGAAGAATACAAGGAAAAGCACACGTTGGTAAGCATGTGAGAAACAGCACAAGAGAGCTATTGCTTGGCAGAAGCATATGAGTATTTACGAGCTTCAGGAATTTGGTCTGATTCAATGATGTACAGAGACAAGTTGCCAAGTAACTGCATTTTCTGCTTCTCTCTTGGCGCGGCACTGCAGCAAGCCTTTTCAAACCTAGCAAACAGCATCAAAACTTCAAAGCTCCCCTCTCTGTGCAAGAAAACATGAAACGTTTCCTTTTTACAAGAACCCAATTTCCTTTTTACAAGAACCCAATTTCACAACAGGGTTTATCCAACAAATGATTTTCATTGAGTATGACTAAACCATCTTTTTTGCCTCTGAAAATGCACAACTGGCATCTGTAAGTCAGTGTTTTCAGGGGGAGGAGGGATGGTAAACCAGCACAGGTAGCATCTAAATCAAATCCAAACTCTCTTTTGTTGAAGGGGGAGAAGCAGTTACAGCCTTACATTTAGATGAGGGCAGTGTATCAGCATAGTCTGCCTACACTTACCTGAAATGGTTTACAAGGCTGTTATCAGCATCCTGAGGGCCACACCGGAGAACAACACTGAGTGCAACACTTACAGGCAACACAGCTATAAACAAGAAGAAATTCTGCACTTAAGATGGCTGCAAAGAGCCCAAATGGTTTAAAAGAAGAGGGCTGCCTTGGATGTAATATTTGAACAGTGCTTTGGAAAGATTTCAGAAAGGTGAGCTGAATTCCAGGATGCTCGTGCAGTAGCTGTGCCACTTCACACCTGCGGTTGAGGACACACAAAAGCAGCCACAGCTATTTGAGGCAAAAAGAAATCCTCTTCAACTGAGCAGCTGGTGAAAGTGCACTGAAGACTGCTCTAAGATGACTGCATGTGGAGAGCTGCAAGGCTCTTACTTCAGATGGAGAGCAAGCAGCACAGACTGCAGAACCATACAACACCCTCAGCTGGAAGGAACCTACAAGGACCATCAAGTCCAACTCCTGGCTCCACACAGCACCACCCCAAACCCTACATCTGAGAGGTGTCTAAACGTTCCGTGAACTCCAGCAGATTGTGGCCACAACCTTTTCCATGCCCACTGCTCTCTGGGCGGTTTTTCCTCACCCCCCTGCCCCTTCCCTGACACAGCTCCGTGCTGTTCCCTCAGGGTCTTGTTGCTGCCATAGAGAGCAGAGCTCAGCACTTGCAGACTGCTGCAGGCCGCCATGAATCCTCCCCTCAGCCTCCTCTGCTCTGGGCCGAACAAACCAAGGACCTCAGCCACTCCTCACACACGTCGCCCTCCAGATCCTTCAGCACCTCTGCAGCCCTCCTTTGGATGCTCTCCAGTAGCTCAATGTCCTTCTCACACTCTGGCACCCAACCTGCCCCCAGTGCTCCAGGTGAGGCTGCACCAGGCAGAGCGCAGCAGGACAACCCCATCCTCTTCCTGCCGCACCCCAAGGTATGGTTGGCCTTTTCACAGCCCCATGGGGCACAGAGGACAGCTGGTGATGGTGACAGCAGCTCCAACCTCGGCCTGTGAGCCAACACCAAGGCTACTGCAAAACCAGACCATGGCCCACATTCAGGCTGCCTTCGCTGCTCCCTTATCTCCCCAGGACTTGCACAAGTCCTAGGCCTCTGGAAGGCTGCAGAGATGAGGGCGACAGATCTCTGTCAGCCCATGATCACTTCTCACAAACGCTTCACGGCTTCACTGCCATCTGTGGGAGCAGCACTTGCAGGGAAGCAAGTCAGGCAATTGCTTTCGAAAGGTTTTGTGCCCCTTTCAAAGCAGCAAAATCAGCCCTAAGCGCTGCTGCTGCTATAAAAAAAAGTGCAAAGACAGCACAAGAAAAGGATACAGCACAAGGAGTAACAGTGAAAAACGCAAACAGGAATCCATCAGGCACCCAAGCCACACATATTTTCTGTATCACAGAAGGTGCAAATCAATGGCGTGAACATTCTCTAACCAGCATCCCCTGTGATGCTCTGGGAAGGCAGAAGAGCATCCCCAGACGTGCAGTATGTGGTCTGACACCAGAAGCCTTTAGTAAGAGCAAACTTCCAAACCCTCTGCCACCATTGCTCAAAATACAAACCAGCCTCTTTCCTAAGAGCACCTATATATCGTGTCATCACTGCGATCGCTGTGAAAGTATATGTTAAGAAGGGAAATCCGTGGGTTGCTTTTTTCGTTTTAAGATCCATGGGTATTGCTTCCATTCTGTTAGTGCATACAACCTTAATCTTTGTACAGAACGGTGAGATCCCCACCAGCCAGCTTCAGGAACAAATAGTTTAAAGCACAGGGGATTAATCTCTGCGTCCCCAGAACATGATGAATAAGGAATTTTTGTGGCAGTTCCCCTAACTCCCTGTTACACTGAATAATGAAATTACACCCCTCCCCACCTCTTGCTCTGCCTCAGAACAAGAAAAAGCCATTTACAGATGTTGTACATATTTGGCTTCATATAAAGCTAGATGGAGTTTCTTGGCTGCCAATGGCTTTCCGGCTATTTTATTTCCATCTCTTATCAGTATTTAGACACTGCCACATCATGTCTCAAAGCAATAAAGCAATAGTCTAAACTGAAGTTAAAACTTTTCCCTACGCTTTCATCCCAGTTCTCTGCAATTTCAAGGATTACTTTATTATTCTTTTTTCTTTCTTTTTTTTTTTTTTGCCGACTATTAATTTCTCATTTTAACTACCTCTTCCTCTCCCTTTAAAAAACAAACTCACCATTGGAAATAAGAAGTTCACCACTGATAATCCTCATGCCTCATACATTGCAAGCTCACTTGCCCAGCCAAGAAGCTCTACAAATGATATGAATTCCAAAACTGGAAACTGTAACTCTTTCCCCAGAGAGCACAGAATTTCAGAGCAGCACTCAGGAACATGTCCGAGTGGGGCATCATCCTCCCCTTCTGCTCCAAATGAAGACATGGCACAATTAACCACAGAGCAGGAGACCCTGTCCCGTTGGAGGGCACCTACTGTGACAGAAAATGCTCCTGCTGAGAGAAGCACAAGCACTGCAATTACTGCTCAGCTCTCCCTTCTCATCCTACTTGCTTGAGTAGCACTTCATTTCTGAAGCACGCAGGAAAAACTCTTATCAAATGGGTCATCTAAGTACATAACAGGAGAAACAAGTACTGTAAAGTTATTCAGGTGCCTGTTTTTCCCTTATTCACTCTAATTGCACCATCTAGCTCATAACACAGTTGACTGGTGGACAAAAACAAAAAAACCTCCATGAACAGAGAAATGCAGTATGGGTTTGTTTGCCACCTCAACACTCATCTCTTAAAACACACTGGGTTTTAATATTGCCAGCTATAGAATCACTGCCAGGCGATTCTAGAAGATAGAATATTGCCAGGTATAGAATACCCTGAGTTGGAATTAGTCAATGGGAAAGAAGGAATAATTTGGGAACTGGTTTATTTTTCTTTCTTTTTTTTTTTTTTTGCAACAAACCTTTCCCCCACAAAGCACCACAAACGATGCTGCTGACTTCATAAGAATACTTAACCACACTTCAAAAAAAAAAAAAAGGAAAAAGGGAAGTGAAAGCTTCCTATTCAACCTCAAGCATCTCAAGCATGCAGTCACTGTTACTGACCCATATACCCACTTGATACAAGATGCATGGGGCTCTCCAGCTTCCCCTGGGCCATGTTTGGACCTATCTTCTTCACACCACTACCTTAGAAACATGTAGGAGCTGAAGGGTTGCAACTCCACACCCTGAAAAACAAAGCTAAGGATAGAGGACAAAGATCTGGATTTTGTATGGCACTGCTTTAGGACACGACAGTCCATCGCAGAGCAATCCAAAGATGCTATGCATTAAATCTTATGAGCTTTGTACTATATACACATAAATAGGTAGACAGACGTGCATGCATGTGCTTTTCCCCTTCCCTTTTTACCCCCACTTGCAGCTTGCCAGCACAACATAGTTTCCACCAGGAAAAAAACAGCTGCTTTTTAGCCCCTATATACTACCTGAAGTAGAAAGACACAGGAGGAGCCATTCCCTCCGGAGCACCCGAACCGGCTCTAAAACCCAAAACATATCTTGCGTGGCTAAATGCCCCAACACAGACACTTCAAACAGCAAGCAAACCCAAACTGTGCTATATATTTAGATTTCAGAGGATGGTGCTTAGCATTTCTGTTGAGCTCCATGCCTCTGCTCCCACCTGGGAATGCCCCATGGCTACTAGCAGCAGCATGGCAAATCCTGTTCAGCTTGTGTAATGCCATCTTTCACTGAAATACAGTAATGAAGTCTGTTCAGAAATAATTTAAGAAAATTCATGCAAGTGACAGACGTACTCCTGAAGCAGCTTTTTTCTTCCTGTATATTTAGAGGTAGGTAGCGCTTCCAGCTCAGGCTGCATCTCAGTCTGGGTAGGCAAACGTGCAACTGCTGAGCACAGAATCACAGAATCTTAAGGTTTGGAAGGGACCTCTGCCGCTTGTTTGAATTGAGCTCTTTCCTGAATAGCGGGAGGAACCACATAAATACGCTCCTGGACCCCAGGACCGAGGTGTGCTGCATTTGAGTGTGTCACACCAGAGTGCTTCAGCACATTAGGTAAAAGGAATTACTGTCACTTTTATCAGCGTAACTTCACTGCTCAGTTAAGTAAAATCCTTCGCCATCTAGCCCGTGCTGAGACAGATGGGGCAGGTCTAATACCATCTTAAGAAACTTTCAATTTGAATAAAAAGCATATCGGTTTCTTGGCTTACTGTCAGAAGAACACAAATTAGATCTGCTTGCTTTTTCCTGCCAGTGGATCACAAATATCTCCATAAAGCTATTTCTGAGGCCTCAGATCATTACCTTTCCCTAACAACAACAACAAAGAAAGAAATACCACTGATCATTACAGAACAATTCCAGAAATGGAAGAATAAAACCTTCAGGCTTGCCAGATCTGCCATCTTGTGAGTCCCAAAATGTCCCGAGTAAATGCCTGAGTGCCTAATGGGCAGACAGCTAACAGCAGCAATCATTTGTTCGCTTTGATACCAGACCTTGTGAGACGAAGTTGTGTCGTGTGATGACTACACGCTGCTTCTTCCCAAAAGGAGATCTCTGCTCACAAGCCTAAAGCACTACAATGCTTCTGTGTTCCCTGTTCCTGCAAGTCCTACAATATGGGCACGGCCTTTGAAAGGGTCCGCTCTGCCCTCCTCTTCTTTTTAACCAGGAAAAGACGTCTCGCAAAGTGAACAGTGGTCGTAATTAGCCAAGCTAACAATGATGTATCTACATTTTGGAGAGTGCATGTTACAATTCAGCCATCCTTCTCTGTATTACAGTAGGAACACAACAGAAGCAACACACATTAAAATGAATTAAAAAAAAAAAAAAAAACCAAACTAAATAGATTTTAAAAAGTATGACGGTGGCACACAGAATTCATACAATCTACATAACATAAAATCTAGTGCATTCACCTTCAGGTGTGTTTAGCAACGACAGAAGGAAATAAGAACATTTATGACCACGAGGATTAAGGAATGTTATCTTTGTGACTGCACACCAAAATAAAAAGCAGCTCTGTGTTATAAATATTTATCGACGGTAAGGAGATCAGAGACATGAATATGCAGATAGGACTCATGACACTGAGCTGTCATGTGTTGTCTTGAACAGCATCAACTGATGAGCACACACGACGGACATCCACTCCTAATACTGCACACCTAGGACTAAGTTTCTGGGGACTGAACAGGCACTGGCTGCAGGAGGAGGTGAGTCCTCTGGGCTCCCCAGGCACGCACATCCATGCTCACAGCAGGAACATCTCAGGGCCTCCATATCCACCTGGACATTGTGGCAGACCAGCTCTACTGGCCTACACCAACCAAACGAGCAAAGAGGGGAACCACTTATGAGCAACCAGGACTTCGACATTCCTGCTCTGCAATGTTTGGGGAGCGGTTTTTTGTTTTTTTTTGATGTGGGAAATGATTTCTGAAAGAAAATATACTATATGCATCAATATACACACATGAGCAACGAGGTGGATGCAGGATTCAGAGCTGCCCGTTGCACCATATGCCTAAGGGAAGATGCCCACACCCCGGGGCCGGCCACAGCCCTGCCGACACCACACGGGTAAGATAACACTTCTCTGGCCCTGAGGCTTATCTCAGCACAAGTTACGCTGCCTTCCCCATGCAGTAAGCTATAAATAGGACAGCTTATGGGAAACACAACAGAAGTAAATGCCAGTTCCTGCCGGTTGATTCAGGGCACAAGAATAAAATTCAGACTGCACCAACTGTATTTACGTACAGTTAATCAGTCACGAAATGCAAAGCTTTAGCCTCTTACAAAGTCAGTTGCCAAAAGAAGGTATGAGCACAGTATTTTGTTCAGGTCTCTAAAATCCTCCATTTAAACGGCAGCAAGGCTACTGCTGTTTCTATTAAGGATGGCAACTATCAGGAGAAGCCTGACCAAAACGTTCCAAGTTCAAAGAAAGTACAAGAACAAAGAATTCAGACAGACAGTATTAAAAGAAGAAAAACACACTGAAATGCAGGAAACCACTGCCACTTCTCTGAAGTGCTCTTTTGCCTCCACCATTTCAACTTTTTCCCATTTAAAACTCCCCTGGTGCTGATTTAACATCGAGAATACTCTAAACATCTTCCAGACATTGCTATGGCTTTCATCTTCAGACAAGGTTTTTTCAGTTCTTGTCACCGTTCTATTTCCCTTCATTTCCAACAGTTCACAAGCCCAGATTATTTCCTGCAAATTCTTTTCACCTCCGTCCAACTCAGTCACTCTCACAATACGTTATTTGCGCAATAGGAACTAATTGTGGATGCACATAAAAATGCAGCCGTGGACCAAATCAGTCAATATATTAACATTGAACAGAACTTACGTTGTATTAAAGCACAAGATTGTAAAAATAAATAAATAAACAAACAAACAAGGAAAAATTCTTACTGCACACAAGCCCTGATGCTAACAGTAGGCTTAACATGGAAAAACTGATTTTTTCCAGTGAACCAACAAGTCGAGCTTCATCTTCCTGAAGAGGACACAGATCAACAGCTGGTAAGACAGACTTGAGGTCAGATGCCCAGACGATCACCCAGGACCAAATTAATTTCAATTCCCTACTACCTGCTGCAGGTACTAAGCAGGTGACAGCTACAGCAGAGCCCTAGGAAGACAGGCAGAGCCTGTTATTTTTGGGGAAGGAAAGCCAACTCACTTGCCAAAGGTCACCGAGCAAGCTGGCACCAAACGCAGAGCCTCTCATACCAGAATAATGAACCTCTGGAACAAATCCTGGATATTTTAAGCCATGTGAGGAGCTATCGCATTCCCTCAGAATGCCTGGGTGCCTCTCCAATGCACAGGCCATAAAGCACTGCTCACACAAGCCCAGCATCTATGCAGGGCTCACAGACCAGGCCTCGAGGTACTGGAGATGCTGTGCAAGGAGCCTTGCTGTCTATGTCCATCTAGTTCCAGGGTGGGGTTTGCAAGCATGGGGCTTGTATTTGCAGCAACCTGTGCATTTATTGCATAGGTTGCATTATTGCACATATTGCATTGCATATTTATATGCACCCACCCATGCTCCAGCTTATGGGCCTAAATCTCCCAACTCCTCTTCATGTGTACAAGCTTTATCCCCTCACTTCAGGCTCCATGCAGTGCCCTTCCAAAAACCCCTCTGAACACAGGACTCCACTCCTTAATCCGAGCTCCAACCCCCAGACAGACAGGCAGGTCACAATTCTGTCCAGACCAGAAGGTTGTGGCTGATACACAAGCCATCTAGTTTCTCTCAAAAACATTCATTTCTTTATCTTCACGACAAAATAGCTGCCCTTCTGTTATTTTCTAGCTCTGCCCCATCTACCCACTGCACATCCCCCATCTCAGGATGACCACCGCCACAAAGCCAGAATTCTGCTCAATCACCAGAGCTGAACAGGGTGCCGGCCTATCTCTCCTAACACAGCTCAAAGAGTCAATCTAAACCAATCCCCAAGTGCTATAGCTGAAGGCAAGCGTTCAGCAAGGCTTGTGACGAGGCCTGGCTTCCCATGACGACTGCCGATGAGGAGCGGCCATTTTCTGGTTGCCCCCCTCAAGGAAGGCAGGCCAAGCAGCTGTCTTGCTCTTGTAAAACATTACACAGGGGTTTGTGTGTTATACCTTTTTGGGACTGCCTTCGGTGATCTCTGAGCCATGTTAAATACGGCTGTGTCAAATTCTGTACATAACCGTTTTCATAAGAATACGTTATGGCTGAGGAGCAGCCTGACCGTTAGCCTGTACAGACCCGATGGTGCAGAAACTACAGCAGGAAATAACGTGGCCTGATACCATTTTAATAAAACAAATCCCTAAGTATTCAAAGGACAGATATAAGCCCACGTACAACTGAGAAGTCCTGAAGATCTTCAGGTAGTTTTGGAACAGTAAAAAACAGTGCACAAATGCAGTTCCTCCCATTACTTTTATTGTTACTATTATTTCAAATACTCTATTTTAGCAGCTTAATCAAGCTTTAGAAGATATTGAAAAAATACTGTGTTCATTACTTTCATCTGAGAAACAATTTGCACGCAAGATCCACTCTGTTACTGAAAATAAAAACCTGCATTTGCCAGATACCCCAACAATTCAGGATCTTAAAGAGCTTCATCATATCAATACAGCGTGACCGCTTTTATGAACAGGACAAATATGGGTTAAGGAGGGCAAAGTCTGATCTGAACTTCACTGACTGCACCCTTAAGTGCCACCTGGATACAACAGCACTGGAAGAACTCTTCTGAACAATGTTGATGTTCAGTCCCTGAATTCTGTTAGAAACTTTTAAATGAATTCACCTCACACAATCCACTAGCAAGAACTGTAACAGGATAAAAAAATACAGGGAAAAGCATCATTAAAAATGTGCAGTACGTTTATTCTGTATGATATTACAATTACAGCTCCAAGTCAGTGATTCCGAAGCCTTTTATTAGATCATAAAAACTTAAGACCAGCTTATAATGAAATCTCTAATCAAATACGAATGAATCATCCAATATGACACAATTTCTTGAATGAGAAACAGATGGAGAAGTAGTAACAATTGAGTGGTTTAAGTCACAAGATATTAGTTAAGCCAAAGGAGCAGATATTTAATCATAAGCACTTGTTTTAACTTAAAGGAGACACCGGCTGAAGGCAGGCCTCAATTCAAGCCATGTAATTGGCAAATTACAACCCAGCATTAACTGTAAACTTAAATGAGACCACTGTAGTGTGAATGAAGGCATTCCTCTGTACGTGATGCGGAGAAAAATTCTGATTTCACATTTGCTTGGTGACGAAGCCATGGTCTGACTGCAAGAAGATGGCAGGGAGGTAAGAGGACATTCCCACAGGTACTCTTAGAGAAGTTGGAGAGAGGTTTTGGAGAACAGGGACACGGAAGGAGATCAATACTGGTGAGCTGGAGCGTTTGCACTGCAATTTAGCTCTCAAAAGACCCAATCTGTTGAAGGCAACGTCCCTCCTCTCGGCCTGAACACTCAAGACGTCCACACAAAGTTAGGCCATTACACATTGGCAGAAGTCTCGCATTAACTTGGCCCAACAGTGTTGCTGGGATTTTTCATTTTGGAGTAACTAAGTTACAATTTTTATTTGTTTACTTTGTGAACTCTATCTTCATCCAAATTATTTTGGGTTTTGGAGAGGATCTTTTGAGGCAGGGGTAGGAAAAAGCAGTGGAGAGTAAAGGTGTGTTCAATTAATTAACAGCAACTCTCCAGATCAGCATCTGGATGATTTTAAGCATCGTTGCAAAAGCCATTCACCTGATATTCCCTTCACTGCCCAACAACAAAACAGAGCCAAATACAGTCCTGAAAATCAATATATGCTGGGGAAGAGCTTCTAGCATTTTGATAAATGCATGTCAAAAGAGGTATTTCGAAAACCCCTGGAACGCACATGGCTGCTGGGCACAGACCTGACATCTATTTCCCCCATAGCAATAAACTATATCTAGTTAATTTTGGCATAAAGCACTCTAGGGAGCTCTGCAGCACAGAGCACACCAATAAAAAAAGAACTTGGATCAAAGTAAACACACTGCATATGAAGCAGCTAATGGGCACAGCCACCTAGCAGGCACTGGGAGAAGCTGGTGGAAGAAGAGGACAAGGTAAATCAGGCCACTCCAGAATCCTTAACAGCCTTCGAAGGGAAACACACAGGTTTGTCTCCCGTCCAGATGAAACAAAATGTCTGTTACGAGCCATGGGGCAACAGTGTCACCTGGAAAATGTGATGGAAGAAATAAAAAACAAAAGGCTTCATCTTCATTTTCGAGCCTCTCTAGGGTTGCAGACCCAGACAAAACACACACAGACTGCGCTGCACACACGGAAAACACGATGCGGCACAGGCACTGATAGATCACATCTGAAAAATGCAGAATTTTCCCCCAAGAAGTGCCTGATTCCGTGATCAACTTTCCATGAAATATTTATCACTTTTCATTCACTGCACAGTACTGTTATTTTTAGAAGAGCCAGAGGCAATGGGAACAGATTACTGATTAACAATTCAAGTGAGCCTTTAAATGTCTGCTTGTATCTTGCCATCTCCTCCTCCTTCGCTAAGAAGTCAAAAAGTTTAATATAAATTCTGTCATGCACTCAAAGGCTCTTCCCTCCCTCACCTGCTTTTATACGACAGCAAAGGCACAAAGCAGCCTTTCCCTTGGTGGGGGAAGTGAGAGCAGAAGTATTGTGAAAATAACACTTGGTGAACATTCAGGGCCGAGCAAATCCGGGGAAATCTATAGTCAATTACTACAAACTTAAGCTTAACAAGATGAGGGAAGAATAAAGAAAAGCAGCATGTTGAGTCCTGTGATAAAGCAGACTTGCCTGCCAGTTACCTCTCATCAAAGAAAACACTGCAGTGTTCACACACTCAAGATTTAAGTGTTGCTTTCAGCTTTTAGAACAGGAACAAGCCATTAATTCATCCCACCTCCTCTCTTTAATAGCCGTTTCCTTGTGCTTAAGAAAGGAAGTGACAAACATATTTTTTTTTTCCCAAGAAAAAGCACAACAAAATAGAGGTTAAGAGTTCTGAGCTCCTTCCCACCACCCAGGTTCAGGGACCACGTTCTGGGCAAGCCCTCAAGCGGTCCCCACTCCAGCAAACCCAAAGCAGCAAGAAAAGTGGCTCAATCTCTTGGAGCTTCACCTGCACAACACTCACACCAGGGTGCCCACTGGAAAATTTGGAGTTTGGCTGAAGCATAACACAGCACTTTCCTGGCTGATTACAGAGGTGAATTTCACTACTGCCTCCAGTTGGCAAACATTAATTGCCATCACAGAAGCTGCATTTTGCACTGCTAGCTTAGGGCAGGAAAAAACCTTGCATTTAGTGCAACAGGTAGTAACTCGGTTTTACAGAGCAACTACCAAGGCTCTCATCTACTTTAACCCACAGTTTCCTCACTGTCGTATGTCAGAGCATCTTAGCTAAACTCACCCACTAGGTCTGACAGAAATAACTGCAGCTAATAAGTAAGCAAACAATAGGCTAACAAAAAGCTAGCAAGCAAACAATGATTCAATCTTAGCGCACTGTTTTGACATTTAAATGATTTCTCCAGAACTCGCTTTGCCCCCCTTGCCAGACTCCACGGAGAACAGACAAGGGTATTTTTAACATTAAAGCACTGGCCTTTCAGAACGTGAGCTCCCCTCCTGCAGCACCGTAAAACTGCACGCCATCCCCATTCCGACACGTCCCGGTGTGAACAAGGAGGAACAAGCTCCTGTCTGCAGAAGCACGAGCCTGTCGGGAGCCCCAAATCCTGACTGACCAGCAGCAACCCGGCCCTGCTTCAAAGCCCCACCGCGCCACGCCAGCTCGGTATCACTCTGAAGGAGCTTTTGAAGCAGACGTGCTATAGAAAGCAAGCAAATATCTGAAAATGCAGTGTAGTGAGAGGGCATTCTCTTCCTTTGAAGGGATAAATTAACAAAAGCACGCTATTCAGCTCTGTGAGGCCAAATGAACTACCACTCCTTCCTCATCAGGGCTGGGATTAATCTTGGATTTCAAAAGCCTGTAAAATCGTGTAACAATATTAGTCCAGAGGCTCTCGCAGACCATTTGTTCTCAGATACATCAGCACTTTTTCAAATGAATGTGGAAGCGAGACTGGATAATGAGACCTGGGAAGAAGCAAAGGCTCTGGCTGCCCAGCACGGGCTGTGTGCTCACGGCAGCACCGAGCCCAGCGGAGCCCCAGGCCCATGTGGGACAAGCAAAGGCCTGCGGGCAGGGCTGCGTGAACAGGAGATGGGGCAGCCTGCTCAACACTGCCACTGGGACATCCCCTGCTCATGATTATTGCTATTGCTTCTATCACAGCTTAACCAAGAATACCACAAACACAGCCTTGATGAGAAAAAAACGCCCATTCTAAGTAGTGAAGGTATGCTTAAGGATCATCTGTCTATCAAATCTAGAGGATGGAGTCAGCAGTACATAAGCAATGTTTTTAAGAGGATTGTCTACAACACATCCAGGTACTCGTACATTTGAGGTCTTTAAGACTGGCTCCCTAGATGTGCAGTATGGAAAGACATCTCATTCTAAAAGCATGGAAGAAAAAGGGGACAAGAGAATTCTATCCCTCCCTCCTCCATATTAATCAGTTCCCTTAGCCACAGGCTGTGTACATTCACGGGAAAGGGAAAGGGAAAGGGAAAGGGAAAGGGAAAGGGAAAGGGAAAGGGAAAGGGAAAGGGAAAGGGAAAGGGAAAGAAAAGCACCCTAAAATCACAAACTACTTAAAACCAACATTCCATCACGCTTCTGCAAGTGATCCACTGCCACTGGTCACAAACAGACAACGGCCACCTGTGTGCTCATGAACCTGAATGCTTTCTCTCCTGCTGACTGTGGTGTCTGTACCTGTGCAGTCCCTGCTCTGAACCTCTGTGAATTCTGCAAGCAGAAGTTAGGGAAAGGAAACACAGAACCATCACCTAAAAACTGATGCCCTTTGCTACCCCAAGCCAAGCGTGCAGCCCTATTCTGATGATGTACAAAGAGAAAGCAGCTGGAACAGGTTGTTTATTATCAACAGCAGTCGATAATATTCCTGAGCAAGATATGGGTTGTAGGGAGTTTGCCTTGTTTTCCTCTTACAAGCAACTAAAATCCAGAAACACCAATTACAGACGATACATTTTTGAAAAGGGAAAATGCATCTTTTCTCAAATTCATCCGTACTTTCTGTGAAAATGAGAGAAAGCACCTCCATAAAGCCCCACCTTGTTGCTGACTGAACTCCATTCCACTCAACCCCATTCACTCCTGAAGCAGATTCATAGAAATGCCCTAAACATTTCAATTCCATACCTGAGATGCTGCACGAGACAGGACAGAGCGTGCTTAGCACTTGGGTATTTTACATCCCTTGGCTACTTTTTTACACCAGAGAAGAACAGTGAACATGGATCAGACTTCTCCTTTGCTTGGCTTGTGGCAAAGAGAAAACATTTTGGTTTCCTATAAACTCACCACAATGATTTTATCTCAACTGTAAATGCAATACTGGGGATACAGGTTGCTCACCATCCTCTGCCACACAGCAGTGGGTTTATTCATCATGAGGGCTGCAAATCAGTTCCTTTACCACAAGGGGATAAAGTCTGGAGGGGAATATCCCAGGACATGACCAAGCATTTTCTTTTTCCTTAAGCTCTTTTTCAAACCCATTATTTCAGCCATGCCTGAGACTTGGAGTAACACCCCACAAAACCAAATGCAACTTCCTTCTCCAAAGCAATACTTGGCATTTCTTTCCCTTTCTTCTCCCAGACAGATCTGCAGCAAACTTTCTATACATAGCAATGACAAAAAACATAGAGGACAATGGTTTGCTCACCATTATTCCATCAGTTCATTTCAAAAACTCGCCAGGATACACAGGTAAAGGCAGGCACCACACCTGAAAGCCAGCTGATAAGCCACTCAAAAGGTCAGTGGTATTTGCTTGCCATCACAAACTCACCAAAATATCTTTCTGCTTTTTATCAGGCTCTGCTTCCGCATTTTAAAATTAAATTCAAAATATAAGATGCACATTTCTGGCTCACATACGTGCTGCAAGGTTGAGAAGATCCCTTCAGCAAAAACCAAGTTCAGGATCCCAAGTACCAGGGTGACTGCAGATCAGAGCTGGTGCTGCTTCTTGTGTAAGGTCACTTTTTTTATTTCCCTCCCCTCAGAAGTCTCTCCTGCCCTTCACCCACCACACAGCCAGCATGACCTAAGCTTTCAAGCACGAGACAGAAGTTTCTGTGGCTCAAATGCTGCTGGAAGTCATCTAACAGAGTCATTGCTGCCTGTCTCACATTATGCCCACTTCACATGAGCACAGCACTCCATTGATGTCTAGCTGCTTATTTTTCAGTAAGCAGAGAGCTGAACTATTGAAAATACTCAAAATGCAGTACAAAAGGTAAGAATTCTATGAATCCTGAAGAGTTCATAGCCCTTTAAACAACCTCCTAGCATCTGGGGAACTCAGAGCACGACGAACTCTAGCATCAGGTCACCCAAGCTGTTTAACCAGCAGCACCCTTTGTCCTGAAATACCTCTAAAGAAAATGTGAAACATTACAAGCAACAATGAAATCAATTCCAAAATAGAGTAGAAGGCTAAAAGTCATCACACATTTATAATACTGCCCATTGATCTATTTACTGACAGAAGTGAGGAACGCGATTCCTCTTGTGCTCTTAAGCAGTCTCAGAAAATTCCATCTAGCACACAGATACGAAATGGGTAGGAAAATCTTTAAGTTGACCTGGGTTATCAAGGAAGACTTAAAATGAGAATCTTTCTCAGGGTTAGGAAAATTTAACCTGCCTTACTTGACAAGACTAGCTTTGGAGCACATGCAGCAAAGAGAGATTTCTCAGAATGCAAAGCCAAACCTTCATAACTGGTAACAATGGTCTCCTCTCTTCCCCCAGTGCAACAGCTCAACCTCCTTAAAGGTTTCCTTTCCCAGAAATGCATTTAAGTCCACAAAAATCTAGGTTAGATCACAGCCCGTTTCCCTCCTCCTGATCTACTGAAGTTGTTTTGAATATATTTCATTTACATTTTCCCAACTTGCATTACCAGCAGCTCTTACATCTTCTGCAAGATCTCTTCCTTAATATAAAAGGACCTAAGGGGATTTTGGAAGGCAATCAAGAAGAGAAAGCTGGGGTTTGGGAAAATTTGAGCTCCTACCTGGAAAGTAGATGATGCTTCATATATCAAATCATCCCTAGTATAAATACTTCTATCAGTATGCGCCTGGAAACAAAACACTTTTGGAAAAGAGAAGGCAGAAGTACAAAAGAAAGCAAGAGATTGCTTTTCATAGCATTTCATGTATTTTGGATGCAAACAGTTGCTTTTGTTTTTTTGAAGTGCTCCAACTGTAAGCCGTAAGATTTCTCTCCTCTGCCCCACAAGAAGCAGCCAACCTCCAAGACCAGCATTGGCTGCTTTGCTTGCTTCATACCAGGACAAGACACAGGAGACAGTGCAGCAGGATCATTAGGACAGGGAAGAAAAGCGAATAGCCAGGAGGTCAGCATGATCTGCTTTGATCAGCCTGAGTTTGGCTCCGACTTTTTCCTCATTTCAACACAAGGAGATTTTTCCTTAGTAGAAACTCAGAAAACCTACTTTGGTTTGCAGTTCTCCTTTTAAGCTGCGAAAACTGTCATAGGGTGCTGCATCGCTCTGCTGCTCCCTTCTTTCTAAGGGCAATCGAGCAGCTCTGTCAGGCCAGCCTCTCCTTAGCTCCCTGCCGATGGCTGGGGCTGAGTTATTTAAGCCTCCCCAAACTGCTGTGCTCTTGTTCTCCCTCCACTCCCAAACCCCACTTGCCCAGCCTGGGAAAGTAGATGTGTGCAAGTTCTGACACACTTTGTTCCAGCGTACTGCATTTGCATTCTGCTCATCCACTTGTAAGACAGATCTGCATAACATTTTACTGCATTCCCAGAATAGGAGCAACATTTAATAAAAGTTTCTTCTTACCAGAGCTGGGCATGTGGTTCACTCTAGGTGGATTCAACAGCTCTACTGGCTGGTCTCTGCCAGAAAGCCCATCTGGAAAGAGAAAAAACATCACAACAACTCTTTGGTTAGCTGAGCTATTTTAGACGTTCCAAGCAGAAAAAATAATAATAACAATAATAAATCACTAACCAATCAGCAGTGAGAATCAGAAACACACGAGTAACACAAATCAATAGAAGCAAGAACGTTAACAGGACAGCAGCTGCCCAACAACTGCTTACACTACAGCAGAAAAGAAAAGACTCCCAAACCACGCTCAGGTTTTCCTGGTCTTTAAATCCAACTGGTGCTGCTCCCAACTCACAAAACCAGGCACGGCAGCTGATAAACCTTACCATACAATAGCTACACAGCTACTCCTTCCTTCTTCAGGAGAACCGAGCAGAGTTAAGACAGAAACACATCCCTGGTGAAGCGAAGTTGAGGAATGGTTATAATATGCCGGGGAGATGCTAAGGAAAACTGGCAAATCACTGCAGGAGATTAAAATGCGCAGACATACATAACAAGTCCCACTTTGCATAAGTTTGGATTTCAGAAAGGCATTAAAAACATACTTTGTAAATGATATGCAGAAATCCATCGTGCTGAAGCAGTTCTCTATTTAAAATATTTCAAAGATTGTATCTTGCATTCAAGTAGAACTAAAACAGAAAAACATGATCCCTACTGCTGGAGACTGCCAGACCAGATTTTCTAGTCATCCACTCCCCTCCCCTCTGCCCCCCCAATAGGAGCTGAAGCATAAAAATGCTAAATTCAAGTAAGTGATGCTTCACTACAGTATGTTTCCAGTACTTCGGTTATGAATACTCCATCTCAGATTGGTTTGTTCCACTGTAAATACCCACACCTTTGGCAGTTGTGTCTCACTTGATCTCCTGTAACGTGTTACCAGGCTGCAGCACAGATACCATCAGACCAAACCCCGTCTGGAGACATCAAAGAAGCCACCCCATCTCTCAGTCAAAGCCAAGTTCAGTACTATAAAACGTTACGCTGTTGGTGGAATGTTAAAAAAAGAAAACAACACAAATCACACTTTGTTTTCTTCTCCCTGTTTGCACCATTTTGGGCTCCTGGGCAGAAAGAGTGGTTGGGTCTTCTCCATCACTTGCACGGCTTTGCCTCCACTGCCAACACCGAAGCATCGGTGCTGCCCCAGGCAATAAGTAAATGAACCAAACTACAGCCACGCTGAGCTTTCCTTCCCAAGCAAGTAATTACTGTCCTGCAGATAAAACAGGTTGTTCCCATCGCACATTATTTGCTTTTGGATTGTTACCATGAGACCAACAGCACAGCTGGGGCAGACAGCCCTGTGTCTACAAGCAGTGGGATGTGCACGGAGCAGACCCCAGTGACACAAGGCTTTATTTTGGTCTGTGGACTCCCTCCCACACTGCTGTGTGTGCTGAGTGTCACCAGAGCATCAGAGATCACCAACGCGTGTTGGTGAGTGGGGATTTAAGAGCTGTGCCTGCTTTTAATTCTAAGAAACGAAGTATCTGCATTTGCAATTAAGTGAAAAACCCAAACCAACAGCCTCTTCGATCTCTGCTGCAAAATGAATGATAATCACAGAAAAACATGAATGTTTTTTAAAGCACTGCAGTCTAAATAATCGAACCAGGCAAGACAGGTTCTGTACTCTGTATGCTGACTGACAAAGAAAGGCTCCATCTGTAAGAAGGAAATAATTGCACCGAGCACCTCTTCTTCTAGGCTACTGGTAACGATGAAAGAGGTTCAGGCAGGGTTTGAACATGCACACTTATGGAGGGTGAGCTAGCTCACAGCCAGAGCGTGCACCTGGCCATCCCCACACAAGAAATAATGCACCACCAGCTCAGCTTCCTACAGCCACCCAGAGATCCTACACGAAGCAAAGGATCCATTTCAAGAGAATGGGTGAAGTTTATTCAGAAAGTCAAAACAGCCCTGAAGCATCCGATCTGCTATTACTGCTACGCTGCTTTCTTCTTACCACCATTACCGGAGCCTCTCTCCTAAATCAGCTGCTACATAACTGACTTCTGCGTAACAAGAAATGCGTGATGCTTTATGCCAAAACTTACGAGGAAGCAGTAAAACAAAGATTGGCCGGGGTCTGCAAATGCCAACATGAACACCATCGGTTTCCCTCACAAAAATAAAAGCTTTTCCCCCGCTCCCTCCTTCCCATAGAACTCAGCTCCAACCCTCTAGAAGCTTCACCGTGCATTTCTAGAGACAGCTTTGGCAATTACAGAACTAAAAAAAAATAGGAAAAAAAAAAACAGACAGAAGATGCTAAAAATATCTGTGCCACACACACAGATCTCCAGTTTTGTCCTTGCTATTGCCTGGAGGGGATCACAGGGTGCTTCTGCAATGCTGAAAACCTGGGCAGGGATGGGAAGCAGCTCGTCTCACTGCTGCAGAAGGGCAGCAAGGAACATGCACGGAGGGCAAGCTGTGCAATCACTGCTCGGCACTTGTACCAGCCACAATCTAGCAGCTACACACAGTAGCACAAAGCAGATTACCTACAAAATACTTTCAGTCTCTCCACTAGACAAGCGTTTCCTGAGATACTACAAAGAGACGCCAAGAAAACGCAATCTTGAATGGGCTGCAGATGACTCCACCTAACAGGCAGCACCCCAGAGCTGCCCCAGCCATGTGGGAGCCCTGCACCCTGCACACAAACCCCCGGCTGGCTGCACGCAGGAGATGCCAGAAGCGATGCTGCAGACCGTCCAGCCCAAAGCCAGGCAACCAGGTGACGTGCTGCAGCACCCAGCAGGTCTGCAAGGAGGCACACGTCTCACTGATGGCCCAGGTTAAATGAGATTTAGCACAGCTTCATTTTCAAAGGGGTAATTCTACTCACTAATTAATGAGACGAAGCTATTATTCATTGACGGGGACTCGAACATTTCATTTTTATCACAGTCCGTCCCGAAGCGTTCCAAGGAGTCACTTTAAAATACATCCAGGTCACTTTCTGAAGTAGCTGAATTTAACTTCGTTGAAAAGAGCAAAACAAAGACAAGATGGCTACAGTACGCACAGAATAACAGGGAGAAACCTGCACGGATAAAAGCTTCCAGAAAAGATGAAGAAGCCAAATGAACTAGAACAACATCCAAGGTGAAACCAGATGAGACAAGGGCAGGGAAGTGCAGCTTTATTCCTTCTCCCCACTAAAAAAAGGGCAGATGATGAAGGAAACAGAAGGCTGAAACGCTCAGTTCACTTCCAGCAGAAAACTGTATGCAGCCTTCCTATAATTAACTCTGATGAGTGAAAAAATGCGGGGCAGAACTGGAAAAGGTTATTTAAATAGCTTTTCAAGTATTCCGATCTTTAGGCCCGATGCAAATCAGCCTGCTCTACTTGAACTCCCCAAGCTAAGTGATGAACAACCACCAGTTGTCTTTAAAGACCTCCCAGAGAACAGGGAAAGTCCTAAAGAGACACAAAGGCAGATTCTGAGGGAAGGTGGGAAACAATTACAGTAAATAGGAGTTATTTCTGTCTCCCAGAAAGAAAGGACGTGGCAGCACAGAGCTTAGTGCCGCCAACGGATGGAGGTGAAGCTGAAGGCAATTACCCAGTGTTGTCAGTGTGTCAGCCCAGTAAAGCCTTGGTTTTTAAAAGATGCTACTTATTATTTGGGGGGATTTTACCAGGATTTATAAAAAAACTTCGAAAGGTTTCAATGGGCACGTTATTAAAGAAGTCAGGTCTGCATGAATCACCCTAAAGCAAGCACAAATCTACTTAAAAAGCCCATTCAGTCATCATCTGCTTTTAGATGGATTATACCCAGCATGGTGTGGTAGTTCACTATTTAATGATAATGCATTAAAGTTGCATTTAGATCTCAGACCTGACATCACACCACAGAGGTCACACTTGGGAGCAGGGCAAGAAGAATTCAATGACAAGTTGGCGAATGGGCACAAGGCTCAATCAGAAATGGGAAGATCCCTCCCACCTCACTAACAATAATGGTTAAACGCAGAATTACGGGATGAGCAATACCCGGCCAAGTAACAATACAACAAAAAAGAAGCACTTTGCAAACTGAGAATTGGCAGCGATGCAGAAGACACAAGTTCATTCCAGGATGCATTAGCAGGCACATATGCAAGACACGGGAGGTAATTACTCAGAGACGTGACAGCCTGCTCGGCAAAAGCGCTGCCCTTGGTTTGAGAAGATGAATTGCAGGCAATCAAGGAGAAACCTCTGAGAAAACACTTGAGAAAAGTTGGCATCTAAGAGAATATCCCAACCACATCCTTTCAAGAGCGTGCATCCACATTTAAAATTCAGCTTCTGCTACGGCCTCTGCAGAGAGAAGGGATGTTTCTGGATCAATGACTCCTGAATTTATATTTGTCATCGAGCAAATAACTACCTTGCCCTCTCTACTGCTTTCTAGCAAAGCAGTTGTGAGCTTGTCTTACAAAGGAGAGGAAGAGACCCATTCCCCTTCTCCCCGAGCCCACAAGGATCCTGCCTGAAGGTACAACCAACAGATGCTAAAACGCAGCACCACACAGAAATGCTCAAAGGCTGATGACCAGCCTCGTATCCATCCTTACTGAAGATGGAGACTGACCTTGTATGTGACAGCAATAGGACAAGGGGGACCATTTTAAACTAAAAACTGCAGGTTAATGTTAGACGTTGGAAGGAATTCTTCACAGTGAGGGCGGTCAGGTGCTGGCACTGCTGCCCAGAGCTGTGGGTGCCCCATCCCTGGAGGTGCTCAAGGCCAGGCTGGATGGGGCCCTGGGCAGCCTGAGCTGCGGGGACAACCAGCCTACAGCAGGGGTTGAGACTGAGTGAGCTCTAAGGCCTCTTCCAACCCAACCATTCAACGATTCTTTGAGAAGAGTTCAGCATGCCTGACCAGTACCACATCCATAGCCTGGAAGAAGAGAAGCAGGGTGGTGGCAGGTCCCCCTCCATCTGCATGCCGCCCTGCAACTGCAGAGGGCTTACAGCCAGCCCCAGGCTGCGTTCCTGGCCGTGCTTCTCCTCTCTGCATGTGTTCAGTCCCAGCACGGAGCAGGCTGAGCACAGAGCTGGATTTGGGAGGGACACAACTCGAACTCAGTGCCTGCCAGTTCACCTAATGCGGTCCAGCCACTAATGCAGACCCTTGCCTGGGAGACTGGGTTTTAATTCAGCCCTAAAGCAAGCTTAAAAATAAAAATTACATCAAAATTCCACTTCCACAGCCTGCATACAGCCTCCTCAGCACCAACTGTCACACTGCGCAGAGCCGACCCTTCGCACAGCGCTTGCTCTCCCAACCACAGCGCCGTACACAACCTGCGAGCAGCATTCATCTGCATTGCCTCTTGGGGGTGGGGTTCTGCTCAGAGGCATTACTGAAGTGCTAAAAACAGGTATGTGCTAACCTCACAGCCTTGGGATAGCAGGTGACAGAAACAGAATGGCTTCGGAATAGAAGTCTGCCCCCGACCATTAAGCACAGCCCGCTGAAACATCCTGACTCGCATATTAACAGCTGTGGTGTATAACAACAAGTTAAAATATTAGTAATGAGAACAGTAATTATCATGGATGTATTATTTATTTGTCTACTCATTCGGAATTTACAGAGAAAAAAAAAAATCCTCAACATTTACAAGAAAGCAATTAAGGCAGCAAATGGATTATTTCTCTTTAAACCTATGAGAAAATGCTCAGCGCATATTTCCTCTCTAATTTGTCTGCACTCAAGAATCTATTTTTGGACGTCTCCCTAGACTGTATTGTAGCACCACATGTACTGTAATGGCATTTTAATTAGCCCAGAGAGCTGGAAGATGCACTGTGCATCCGAAAGAGAAGCAGCCTAACAAAATGAGAGCATCCTTCTCTTCCTTTCTTTGAGATTTACAGCAGCTATCAAGTAGAAATACCAATTATGGTTTCAATTGGAATTGACTGCAACTACTATAAAAATCCACTGCACTGCAACAGCATATAGAATTGAACAAAAATAAACGTAGTATTTAAGCACTGTTTACTCATACTTTAAGGGTGGATGGTAAAAATAAAATGCTGCAGATACCTATAGGAAGAACAAGGGATTAGAGCAGAGGAGACAATGAAAGTATTTTGGAGTTGGGCTCTAAATATGCATGGCCTGCAAGCATAATGAAGAAGCTACTCACAGAGATGAAAGCTAATCCAGTCCTGTTTATGTAGGGTTGGATTTGTTTTATTCTTATTTTTATGGGCTCTTATGCTCAAGGTTAGCCACCTTCCTTCCACTGCCAGCATGTGGCACAGCACAGAAACACCATCAGCAAGTCTCGTATGGAGTCTTGTTTCCGCTGTGTTCCTATGCAGAACCCAGCAAGGAGAAACCCAGCAGATCGCCCTACAGTTAATCTCAAGGTAGAAACAGCACTCAAATAGCTAGCACAAAAAGCAACCTTGAATTGATTGCCACGAAGCTTTCCTAGAAGCCAAACAGCGAAGATGTGAAGCAACGCTGAGGTCCTCGAGGTGCCTACAGACCACTGCAGATCTGTCCATACACTACTTGTCAATGCAGATCTGTCCATACACCACTTGTCAAGCACCAGATGATGGAAGTTCTGTGATCTACCCGTGTGTACTTCAGTGCCTTGCTGTGAGATATTCATCTTTCATCTTGTTTTTCATCCCATTCTCCTGTATCGATTTGCAAAACCAACTGATGAACAGGAATCAGCCCATTCTGGCCAAGCTGGAGCACGCACCTGCAGGAGAAGCAAAGCAGCATCCCGCACCCCGACTACTCACTGCATGCACAACGGCAGGCTGAGCGATCGCTCGGTCTTACAGGTAGCCAGGCAAGATGGAAAACCAAGCATGGAAGGCTTACCTGCTCCTGTTTGACACCAAGCATTTACCCAGCCAACGCAGCCTACCCTAAGTCGCACTAAGCAGCACTTACAGCATTTGTTTCTTCACAAACACCCCTCTGATTCCCAGTGCGTGAGCGGCTCAGCTTCCCTCTGACACTCAGCACCTTCTGCACGTGGTCAGCCCAAACACCCGCCGGCTCTGCTCTTCAGTTACAGGCAGAAGAAGCTGCTATTATATTTCATACACACAGCTGTAGCTCAGCACGCGATACCAGGAAAGCACGGCATCAGATTCAGCTCTATTTTTGGCTTATCTTACCCAACCATTTCCCATAGGCTCTCTTCTGCAGCCATCCATCCAGTGCACCCACCTGCCTGTGCTGTCCTAGGGCTCCAGAAGGACAGGAGCTCGGGACTTCCACGGGGAATGAAACTGGGATGTAGCTGTGCCCACATCCTCAAGATGGAGGCTGCCAGATCCCGCTAGGGCCTGACGCTGATGGCTCAGACATGGTGCTGTGTGAGGAGCCAAGCTGGTACAGCATCTCCCCTTTATCGCAGCCCTACCTGATGGGAGGTCAGCTACTGTCAGCTGCAGACAACAGGAAAACTGCCCCAAGATACCCGTTCCTGAATACACCACGCTGGTACCTACCGGCTCCAGACAATCCATCCGTAACAACTTAGTGCCAATTAACGTTCAGATTTCTCCAATTTGCAATTCAGATATTTTTAAATCCCAGAAGAATGAAGAAGGAAAAAAGAAAAGACTACCATTCCAAAGTATCTAAAAGTAGATTTTACTTTCACAGACTGGGTGGAACAGCAGTACCCCTGCTTGCGATGAAGGCGCTGAGACTACACTGTTTATTACTATAAATATATGCCTAGATATTTTCCCTGGCACTGAGCGCTTTGATTATGCAGGCAAGAGATTCATCAGCCCTTACGGATAGCTCCATCCCTCCTGCTTTTCCCCTGCCAGTGAGCACGCACTGCTGGCAGGAGGGGAGGAGGGTGCAATCTGCCGCCATCTGCAGGGGGCTGCCATCTGAAGAGGTGACTGTCCTCAAGAAATTAGCATAGTCCAAGTACTGAGCTTAAATATGGAACAGAAGTTCAGCCAAGCGTTTTTTTCACGGGCCGTTCTGCAAAGCGCTCCCTGTTAACTGTATGGTGACTTTTTCGTTCTCATGCGGATTTGTTCCCGAGAGGGAGCAAAACTTTCCGTCCTAGCTAGATACGAGCAGATGAAGCCAATGCTCCGACAGGAGATCCCCGCTGCCAGCGCAAGGTGCTTCATGTGCTCAGACAGATGCCACGAGCTCCAGCGCAGCAGAAAAGCAGAAGCCATGCAGCAGGAGAGGTGCTGCTGGCTCCCAGCCATCTCACAATCACCGACTATTCAGAGCATAACAATTCACGTTTGATAGCTACGAATTCACAGATACAGCGCCTCCCCTACCACAACTAATATTTAAGCAGGTTTTAAAAAAAATGACTGGCGACACAAAAGTGAAGAGAGAAGGGGAAAAAAAATAAAAATCTTCAAATTATCCCCAATTCTCAGCAGAAGGAAACGTAGGAAGCACTTAGAAAGGCAGGAGAGAAGGCTGAACTACCGGCTTCAATTTCCCTTCTCACCAGGTGAATAAACCGTCAGGAACAAATCCAGCTGAAGGAGAGCCTGAGTCTTCCACAGGTTCCAATGGGGCTCCAGCTCCAATCCACAGGCTCCCATCCAGGCCCTGAAAGAAAGCCTGCACCAAGCTGACTGCTCTGACACCTGCCTTAAACACTGAGTGCTGGCAAAACTCATAAACCACGACAGAATTGTTTGCAACTGCAGCTTTGCATCCAGAAGCCTCCCAAAACAAGCTGCAAAACCAGGAAGAGTGAGATGTACTGCAAAGCTCAGCTCACCCTCTTAACCCTTCCTTTTATTCCTGCCTTGGCCAGCATAAATTTGCTCACCTGAAGAAGGAAACTAAGGAGTTGTACTGCATTCACTGTCTTCAAGCTAATGAGCTGCTAGTGGGGAAAAAAGTTTGTCTCTTTAAAGAGGGAATGGATGGTATTCTACTTGCACAAAGCAGCATGGGCTTTTTTCCTTCTTCCAGCCCACACCACACAGGACTCGGCCATGAAACTATTTCCATGGCAATCTGTGTCCAAAGGCTCTGAGCATTTCCAGCAGTAAAGGGAAGCAATAATAATTCCTCAGCAACCCATGACACCAGTGCTTTCAGCAAGCAGCTGAAGCTGGGGAAAATTCCTGGATGGAGCAGAGGGCAGGGAGAAAGGAGGCAAAGGAAACTGATGGTCCCTGGACGCTGGCAATGGGATCTTGCTAGCTGCTAACCAGATGCTCCCCCGCCTCACAGGCTGCAGCTCCTTGGGTGCATGGCAGAACTGGAAAGAGCAGAGGAAAAAAAAGGAGTCTTCTTCACTGAGGAAAATAAATACAAAGACATGGAAACAGATCCGTCAGCGAAGAGAAGACTTGGGTTTGATGGAGCTGTGGGGTCCCAGGCAGCTGTCAGCGTGCCCAGCAATCAAGGCTGCAAGCTCTCCATGCTCCACCAAGCCTTTCTTGGTGAAAAAAAAGGAGCACAAACAGTAAAGACATCTCCCAGCCCAGGTAAAAGCATCCCACAGGGGTCTGAGAAAGCTTCCAGCCAAAGGCACAGAGGCACAAGCAGTAAGCCCAGGGTATCTGAACTGGATGCATCTCCTGCCTAGGGAGCAGCTATTTCAGAAGCTTGAGGGACCCTGAGAGGTTGCACAGCTCCTGGGCTGCATTACAGAGAGCAGCATCATTTGTTTGACCCAGCTCCTGCTGGTTTCACAACACATCCAGCTGGCAGAACTCAGGAACAGCCCTCACCAGTAAGCAATGCTTCTGGTCAAACGTTTTAAGGACCAGAGCCGAGCCAAGCACACTTAGCAGCAGCCTGAACCGTAGGTAGGTTGAAGATGTATGCAGAAAAAAATGTTAACCTTTTTAAAATGCAACCCCTCCTCTTAAAAGACAAGACAAGGGACAAGTTTTGTTTGCTTGCTCCACTCATTATTCCAAGAGGTGTGCATAAAAATTTCAGAAACTGGTATGTAAAGTTTAGATAATTCCTTCTGCTCACTGCTGCGGAAGACCAAAGCAGCACCTACCAGACATGCCCCAGCACGAAGACTTGTGACACCATGAGCATCTAAAGTAACAGCCCAGGTAGAAGGAGCAGCCACTAATCACTGGGTTTTTAATTGCTAAGAAGAGAACTAAATGACACACTTCCACCTGCCACTGCGTACCGCTCCAGGATTAGGATTTCGGATGTCAGTGATTGAGATATCCTGAATCCAGCCCAGAGACTGCTGTAACACAAGCACTGCAGTGAAGGAGCCTCTGGCCATTTTTCATGCTATATTCCAAATCTGCACTAAAAATAAACAAACGAACCCAAGGAAAGTGCCAAGGAAGAGAGCTTATTTTTAACAGACGGTAAGGATGCAGCAATCAGAGCCACTCAACAGCAAACTCTCACTTTAAAATATTCAAACAAGGCTGTTTTTGTGGAAATGACCATCTTAGATCCAGGAAGACCTGTACTTTGTGCAGAGAACTGGATGGAGATGGAGAAAACCAATTAGATGTGTAACAATGTGTCTGTACTCACATGAGAGGAGGATAGCGAAGGACACTCGATGGATGCTGTCACCGTAATGCTGACAGCAAGGACAAGCCTTTCATTTATTGCCAGAAAGGCAGAAATCCCATCAAAACCATTAATGCACCTTTTGGACTGCATGAATTTCAGTACTGTCTTAGCAATGGAGCACACAGAAGAACCCCTCCCAGAGTATTTTACACTTTCTTTTACTGCATTAATATGTGCTCCCCCAGCCTGATAACGGGCCCCAAAGCCAGCTGAAATGGCACAAGATCTCAACACAGAGAGTTTCTGTAGGATGCAAATAGCAGCACGCTGCCTCATGTTTTTACATTGCATTTTTAGCAGCTCTGATCTTCGCCTATAATGGTTCCAATGGCTTAATCCTGCATGCCTCCAGCTCTGACTTACTGCCAAGTTCAGGCTCTTCTGCTGCCATGATCCCTTCTGCTCTCCACATTCTTACAGGAAACACTGCTCCTCTCACTCCACTGAGATGGGAAGTTGCAGTAAATTCACACCAGCAGGACACAGGACACTGGGACACAGGTGAGCATTTGGGTAAATAATGGGCATTTGCACTGAACTAAATAGAGTAACATGAGAAAAGCAATTTCTGAAGCAGAAGTTTCAAACCCTGGATCTGTTCAGGAGCAAGCCCAGTTTTCAAGCCAAGTAGAACTGAATAGAATAGTTTCAGTTGGAAGGGACCTTTAAAGGTCATCTGGTCCAACTCCCCTGCGGTGAACAGGGACACCTACCTCAATCAGGTTGCTCAGAGTCCCACAGAACCTGGACTTGAATATCTCCAAGGATGGGGCATCCAACACTTCTCTGTGCAACCTGCCCCAGCGCCTCACTGCCTGCACTGTAAAAAACTTTTTCTTTATATCCAATCTAAATCTCTCCTCTTTTAGTTTGAAATCATTTCCCCTCGTCCTATCACAACAGACCCTGCTGTGACAAGAGACAGCCTGCCCTCATAGGAGAGGTGTTCCAATCCTGGGAGCATTTTGGGGGTTCTTTTCTGGATGCGCTCTAACAGCTCCACATCTTTCCTGTACTGAGTACTCCACATGTGGAAGCAGTACTCAGCATTACTGTGGTGTCAGCCCAAAGCACCAAGCTCTGTATAAGTTCAGAATGAACTGAAGCTCTTGGTAGCAGGACTACAAAGGTGATCCTTCCTCCTCCAGCCTATAGTAACAGCAATACTCCAGGTGCTCGTTGCTGTAGTCAGCTGGAGGTGTGCAATCATGGGGGAACATGAAGCTACAGGAACATCACCTCCAGCTGACTGCAGTGATGCGCAACTGGAGGATCCACCCACGCTGGCACGGTGCGCTGACTTCTAGAATGGCTCCATGGAAGCTCAGGATTATTGCTTCCTATATGGACTCGACTGAGCCAACACCTCAGGCTACAGAAGTGTAGCCACGCTCTGCTCAACATGCAGCTCAGTGTCGTTCCCTATTCCAAAGGGACTACTGAGAGCTGCAGAATGGGTTCCCTCACATGGGAAAACCATTAGACATACTAAGTCTCCATTCCCTATCTGACCAGCACAGGCTCCACTTCCAGCCCAACAGCATGCGTGACATTAGGCTCACCTGCCTGATGATGCTCAATGGCTTCAAGATAAGGGAAAGGAGTGCTAACTTTAACAGCAAAACGTGCCAAGAGAAATTCACAACACCTATATTCTGTGCCAGATTTTCCGTGATAAACAGGACAAAATAAACATAAGAGTATATTAACAAGTATTACTTGGTCGTTCCTGTTGAGCCCATAGGCTTTTACTTGCAACGTGAAATCTCACAGAGGACTAAAAATCAAGAGCAGCAAACAACCCCACAGACTGCATCTGTGTAAATGCCACCAGCACCTGCACGAGCATAGTGCTCAAGGTCTGTCCAGAGACCGTGGTAATGACACAGTAAGAAGACTCAGGAGATTGTTAACGTCAAGGTGAAGTCCAAAATCCATGGGGATTCCTTTGAACGCAGAACCAGGCGGCTGCATGATGAAATGTTTCTCCTGTATTACAAAAGAAAAAACATGTTTTCTTTAAAAAAGTACATCACGATGCTTAAGTCGGAAGAGACTCTACAGACCATCCAGTTCCAACCCCTCTACCATAGGCTGGTTGCCACCCACCAGATCAGGTTCCCATCTAACCTGGCCCTGAATGCCTCCTCCAGGGATGGGTGCACCCACAGCTTCTCTGGGCAGGCTGTGCCAGGGCCTGGGCCTGTACAGGTCTACAAAAGTTACAGAAATGGAATATGTGCTGTGTGCTTGGGTATCTGATCTCCTTCTCAACCAAAGGCACTACTGCTAGGACTCACCTTCAGAAGCAGAGAAATTACGAGAGAAACGGAGCAAAACCTACTGGAACCAACCCAAACATCATGCAAAAGAATGCACGGAATGCCCAGAAAAGCAGACACAGCGACCCGACAGCCTGCGTGCCAGGCAAAGACTCGTCAGGTTGTCCCAGGGGCCTTCACAGCCCTCCTGCCATTCCCTCCAGGATGCTGCCTTCAAGATAAATGAAAAATTGAAAGACAACAATAAGAAGCTAACTCCAAAAATGAAATGAATGTTAAGTTTCAAAACAGAATTATCCCATACGATCATGGCACATTACTGATGTTTTAGTTTAAAAGCTCACTCCACACTTCAGCAGAACCCAGCGCTGACTGGTGGCACTGACAGTACCAGGCTCTGGGCTGCACAAGCCGGCCAAGCAGAGTCCAGCAGGCAGCTTGCACGGAACCTGAGAGCTGCTGGAGGAAAGGCAGGCCCACTATTGGAGCTATGGGGAATTAACAAACAGAGGCCCCACCGCAAGCAGGAAATTCAAAGCCACAGCTAAATAAAGCAAAGACTGAGAGTTGCAAGCAATGCAATAAGGCTGCTTGTCAAAACAACTATGCCAAGAAGTTTCATCATTCTTAGTAATCAGAAAGTATCTGAAAACCAAGGCTTCAAGCAAATGGGGGTGTGGGGAAACCCAAGCGAACTGCTCACAGTGCTGCTGATTGAGGTGAGCACGGCCACACAACGCTCTGCTCCTGGAGCTGCTGGGTTGTGGTCCCATGGACCAGGCAGCGTGCGGAGCAGGCAGCGCCACCGGGAGCTGTGCCACAGCCAAACAGGCAGCAGAATGGCCCAGGGGCGATTTCACATTTCGGAAAGGCATAAAACAGATCCAGGGCTGCTCAGGGATGGAGGAAAGCTTGTTATTTAAGGTCTACAGGTACAGCACATCAGTACCCCATGTGGCTGCTGCTCCCCTGCTGGAGGGGCTGGGCTGTCCCCATGCTTGCTGGAGGACAGGAGCTGCTGGCTCCTGCCTGCCTGGGGCACCTGCTGCCAGCGCAGCGCTCACCTCCTTGGTTTCTCAAAGCAGAGCATGTGGTTATCCTGAACATGTGATCCCACCGTATAAAAGAACAAGACCCAAGCCCCAGCTGCAAGCTCTGCACCAACGCTCAAAGCCACGCGTCTGACACAGCGCAGGCCAACAGCAACACCCCTCAACGTGCCGCTTATCCTGCCAACGGGATCCCATCAGCAAAGCAAACAGAAGCAAAGGACAGCCCTGGCTCCTACAGTTCCTTCCCCTCCCCAGCTGTGGATCCAGCCTTTCGATTCACCCTCAGTTCAGAAATCCCTGAGTAATGCTGGAGGAGCCCTCGCTGCTTTACCTCCCATCGCTCCTCAGTACCCAAGGCATGTACGTGAAGAGCTTTCTCTGAACATATTGTTCTCAATCTACAGTTTAAAATTCATCCACGCCACTGCGCTGTTGTCATCCCCTGTCCCCGTCCCCAGCACATCAGGGATTGACCTTTTCAGATTCACATTTACAACGTGCAGCAGCTCTGCAAGCTCTGTGACAGAGAAAAATGAACCGAGAGGAATTTCTGGAATGGTGACTGGACTGCTGCTGTTTCCTAGGGCAAAACACACGCTGTTTGTGTTGCAGTTTGCTAATACCCTGGTAAACAAGGGAGAAGTGAATGAAAGAAGCAACCTCACTGGCTGGAATCTTCTGAAAGATGGAAAACAGATCTCCACGTCCGCCCACACAAAATGAAGATGCTTCAGTAGTCAGTGTTTTCGGGGGTAATGCAAACAGCTCACCAAATCAAGAATGAAAATCGTAATAAGACCATCAATTGTAATTCAAATAAAACAAAAAACAAAAAAGCACACACACACACAAGGCACCTGGTAGGACACTTCTCAAACTGCATCTCCTTTGTTCTGCAGATGCCATATTTATTTAGCAGGCATGCCTGGTTTTACTAAAACAGAGACCCAACTCCCCCCCCCCCCAGCACAGGACTTGTGGGCACAGCCTTACACTGGCTTTACCTGCACAGGACTGCAGAACCAGATTCCCAGCTCCATTTCCAGGTATGGTCACCCTTTTTACATGCACAATCCTTACCCTTGAGCTCAGCTACCCAAAGCATCACCCAAACCAGGCCTCCTCAGTCCTAAAGCACCCACATCCAAAAACGCTACTAAGAACACGAAATAGAATTTATGGAGGACAGACTTCTCTCATTAGGAGGAGAAATCCTCCTGGCCAGTAATTTTACTAATTGACTGCTAAAGCTTTTTTAATATCCTTCAGTCTTTAACACGTTAATTACTGCAAATAAAGGGTATGATGAGGAGGAGATGGGATATGTCAACAGAGAGGTGTTAAGCGGGATCCCCAAGCACCTTCCCACACATCCCCATACCCAGACATGCCACTTCTCTTGGAGTTTTAGCATCCTGCGAAGCATGGGGCTCCTTTCTAACACCCACACAATTTCTCCTCATACCCCAAAAGTTTTCCAACATCTCATGACCAGCATTCTACACAGCACTGTACACGTACAGCACCTTTGTACAAAATCAGATATACTCGCCTGTGTTTTCAGCAATTATTCCTAAACTACTGAAACGCAGTCTGTTCATCTCGCCTCCATCAATAAAACCTATTGACCAATGTCAGGTACAAAAATCCTGCAAAAAGGTAGAGAGAGAGAAAAGAAATTGATAGCTGAGTGCAGAGGAGACAGCTCAGTGCCTGAAGAGGGCTGAGCATTGGGAAGAACTTTGGAATGTGAGACAAGGAGGACTCCAAGAAAGGTATCAAGAAATGGGAAACGAGCCAGAGCCAGCCAGAAACACACCCTGACAGTGCTGCTTGGGGCTGCCAGCTTGCACACCATCAGCCTTTTTCTGGTAGCATCTCCACACTCAGCCAAGACCACCGCAGACTTAAACCCATAGAGGTGGTGTTTGAATCATGGAATCATTGAATTGTTTGAGTCGGAAGGAACCTCTGAAGGCCCAACTCCCCTGCAATGCACAGGGACACTCACAGCTCCATCAGGTGCTCAGAGCCATCCAGCCTGACCTTGGGTGTCTCCACCTCTCTGGACAACCCGTGCCTGTAGAAGAGTTAAAAAGCAGCCACGAAAATACACGTTCATCTTTTTTCTAGCCAAAGCTGCTATCATGTTGCAATGTACATGGTCTGCAACAAAGCTGCTGGCCCTTACATAGGAGCCTTGAGATCCAAAGGAAAGCAGCTCCATGCAAAGCAGTGCTCAGTTTGAGGGCTGAGGTTTCCAGAAGCTGGCATTCTATTTAAGTGTCCTGAGCACATTACCTACTAGAATACTGTGCATCAGCCCCACGTGCCAAGCAGCTCCTAATGAATGAGGCTCGTCGGGCGCTACGTGCGATGTAGTAAATGTGAGTAAGGCTGCAAAGTGCAGAGGTTTAAGTCACAGCTCCCCCACAGCAGGCAATGAACTCATGCAAGGAGCTGGAAGGCAGGAGAATTTAGAAAGTCGGGCTGCAGTTAAACCCTGACGTATGATTCATTGTCAGTATTTAAGAGAATGCCTGCAATTAAGCTGCGTTAATGATTAAAGCAGACTAAAAAAGCACACAGCTCCGTTATTTTGGATGTTATTCCCAGGCTGTGAGGCAATCACCTTGCTTATCAATGCTGGAAAGCGAGTGGTTTGCTCCAGTACTATTCTCTTTGAAGACAAGCACTTTACCTGAGTTAGGAGGCAAACAGAGAAGCAAAGACACACACAAACAAAGCGTGCATGGCACAGCAGCAATCCCCAAAGCCAAAAGCTTCACGTGTGACTTTTATCAGGGCTCATCTGGTCTGCAGTTTGCACAGACATGCAAACAGATACAGGAGATGAAGGGAAACACTGCATAGGGGGGTTGTTCTCGGCCTGTGGGGTGAAAGGCTCCTTCTGGTGGAGCTCTGCTGCTCCATGAGTGCACCCAGCAAACTCCTGCCGTCCTGGAGGACACCAGGACCATTGTAAATGCCTTACAATATGGTGGGTTTTTTGTTGGTTCTTTTTTTTTTACTCACAGAGCGCTATTATCTGTCCTGAAAAGGAGATGCTATATATAAGAGAAAGAAGGACTTTGAACTCACAGTTTGGAAACACACGGATCAATCAAACAGGCTCTTGTTTACCTGCTGGGGGCATTTCCCCTTTTAAGGAAGCACAGCACTCATCTGGTGCTGCAGCACGGCAGCTCAGCCTTCCATAGCATAGCCAGGCTCCAGCAGGCACACAGCACCATGCACTCACCACGCGTGACAAAAAGCATTCCAACCCAGAATGAGAGCAATCCTACTGCAAACCCTTTTTACTACAGGGTCGTCAAAGGTCCCCGCAGCTCAGGCTGCCCAGGGCCCCATCCAGCCTGGCCTTGAGCACCTCCAGGGATGGGGTACCCACAGCTCTGGGCAGCAGTGCCAGGGCCTCACTGCCTTCTGAGTGAAGAATCCATGGGGACATCAAATATCTCAGGACTCAGCTGGAAGGACATCAGCTTCTATGCTGTCAGCACGTAAAAGCTACGTAGTTATCTCATAAAACCTAACTTCACTCGTAAAACACCATAACACAGGTGGCACTGCCTGATGGATTTTGTGTTAGCTTCATATTGACAGGTCTGAGCCCAGGAGTGCTATTTACGAAGAGTTTAAAATAAAACAACACACACAACAGAAGATCCTTTCATTGCTCAAACAGTGCCGAGCCACCCAAGCACTCAGAAAGGTGGGGAAGCAAGAGAGAAAACATCCCCAAAATCTTCAAACTGCAGCTAGAGCATAACGATATCCTGGAGTATTTAATAATTTCCACTGAACTCAAGCGAATAGAAAGATTAACTCAAATTTCCACTGAATTACAACCAAAAGCTTTCCTTTGGTTCAGGATGGAAATATTTCCCCTCCTACTTTCTCGGCTTGCTTCGGATACAGCTCCAAACGGAGACGAGGCGCAAAGGTGCCAAAACTTGAGCACGGTCTGACTGACTGCATCACCTCCCCTTTGCATTTGGCCCTTGCTGAGGCCAATCCCTCCCTCGTGCTGCCGGACTGTGGGCCGGATCACAACCCACTCCATCAGAAAGCGGCTGCTGGGCAAGACCTGCATTCTTCAGCATTTCAAAGCTTCTGTGGGTATAAGAAATCTGGAGATAGACCACCAAGCTGGTCACATACAGCCTTATAAAAACAAGCCTGCACTATGCTGGTTTTGTAAGTTTTCCCTTTCCCAAGTCCAAGAACAGCCTCGGCTTCTTCAAAGCCTTTTGTAGCACCTCCACTTTAACTCACTCATTAGCCTGAAGCGCAGCCATTTGCTAATTTCGAAACGCAGTCGTTCATAAATCAAAGTTCAAAAGGTGCTTAAAAACAATTCAGTCACTGCAGCTGATGACCGTTGATCTTTTCAGCTCTGGAAATACCCTCCTAATGACAGCATCATCCCAGGCACCTTACCAAGTACTCCCTGGTTTGGAGCAATGTGCTTGGGCTTCGTTAGAGGCAAGGACAGGCCAGGTATCAGTGAGAGCACTGATGTGACCAACCACACAGTTGCTGGGCATCCACAACAGCCTGCATGACAACTCAGAAGGGACCCAAAGAGGGACTGTCTCAGCCAGATTGGTAGGCAAGGACATTTCCAACGTCCAACTAAAAGGAATCCACATATGCGAGTGCCTCGCAGCCACATGATGGTGGATTGTGGCACCTTCCCAAGGAGCTTCTGAGCCCCACCTGGGTCTAACACTGTAATTTATCCACAGTTCTTATACAAAAACTCAGCTATACAGAAGCTTTGTCTGCAGGTGATTATCTGTCACAAAACACGATGACCAAGAAGATTCCTTCTTCAAGTTCTGCTCCGTTAGCATAGCAAAACAGGAAGTTTTCACTTAAAAACCTCAAGTAAAGAAAGATGCGGTTCCCACACGCACCAAAAACACCTCCTCCCATCTACCTTCAATCAAATAAAACCAACAGTGCAGCCAGCAGGACGACAGAAGTCATCGTCCCCTTGCAGATGGCACTGATGAGGCCACACCCTGAGTACCATGTCCAGTTTTGGGCCGCTCACTGCACAAAGGCCCTCCCTCCTTCTGCCCCTATTCACAGAATACAAAAACAAACCAGCCAACCAGTTTCACAGTCGTATAACCCACCAACATCAGTAAAGGCACGGAGCAGCCCTCTGCCACCACCACAATCAATTCTTTGGCCCACGTTCAAGTCCACTGGTGCAAGAACACTGAGGGGGGGGGGGGGGGTGGCCACAGCTGAAGTAAAACATGACAGTGGTCAGGAACAGGAGAGCGCTCTGCGAAGTTTAAGGCTGTTTCCTCCCTGCCTTCAAGTAATCATATAGATACTAACAACTGCTATGCCATAAATACATGATGTAACGAACTGAGAAAGCAGGTTGAAAGTAAAAGCGTTTAGAAGTGTTTGGATTTTTTTTTTTGGTAGCTTTTTTTTTTTAATGTTTGTGGGTTGTTGGTTTGTTTGGGGTTTTTGTGTGCTTTTCTTTGTTGTTGTTGTGCTTTTTTGTTGTTGTTGTTGTTTTGTTTTGTTTCAGGGCGGAGGTTGGAGTTGGTTAAAATAAAACTGCTTACTGGCAGCTCTCAGCATTTGCTAATTACATCTTATCAGTCATCTTCTTTCCCTCTCCAGGCAGCCGATGCCATCCCCAAGCCCAGAGGAAGAGGCAAGCAGGTCCCGGTGTTTATCTCCACAGGGTGGCACCGAGGCTGTCCGAAAACAGGACGGTTAAAACCAGCTAAAAGTTAATATTTACAAGTCCAGATGAGACAAATGCAGAGAAAAAACACCGCATGCTCTCCAGTGTTTTATCAACATTTGTTGATTTATTTAAAAAGTTGGGTAGAGTATGAGTAATTAATAGACTGCCATACGCCCATATGCTGCATCTGCTACAGCAATTTATTCCTAGAGTTATTTTATTACTTTCTTTGGGAACTGAATGAGATCAGGATCAGCACTCTGACACTGGGAAATCAGCTCTTTTCCATGGCTGTCAGAAGGAAAGTGGGAATTAATCCTCTAATTTCATTCTAAAAAACAGCGAGAACAAGTCCAATGAAGAAAAAAATATTGTCTCTCCATTTGTAAGAGGGGAAAGAAAAGTGCTTGGAAGAGCAGTGGCCTTATTATGCTGGCAGGCTTACAGCCCATGAGATCAATGTTTTGATGAGCACAAGGACCGGTGCCAGAGGGGGACGGGAAGGTGGAGAAAAGACTTCAGTGAGCTGCAAGCATGGGGAGAGCAAGAGGTCCGAGGATGAATTGGGTGGGGTGGGTGAGGAAGTAGGGAAGCGGAGTGCGCTCCTAGGGGATGATCAGAGCCGGCGAGGAGCAGGGGACATCATGTGTGGCTGGGGGAAAATGGCTGCTCTCATCTGCAAGGGCAGAAATGATAGCAGGGGTTAAGCCAAGGAAGAGAACTGACACTTCACGAAACAAGACAGACAGATCTCACAGTGTCTAACTTCGAAGGCATACCTTCATCAAGGGGGCTGCAAAGGGAACAAATAAAACCGGGTGTACTTCTGGGAACAGCCTGCTAACTGTTGGAGAGATCTCTAGCTGGGCACAGCAGCGCTCTTAAGCGTAGGGCAGAGAAAACTTCTGCATCCAGTGGCTGTCGTTCTTTCCAGCCTCTCCGCAAAAGGGTTCCTGCACATCAGCAGCACCAAGTTGTCTCCCACCCCATGGCTGAGTCTGTCATACAGATTTATTTCTGGGCTCGCAAATTGCTTCAAGGTGGGAGCTCCGCTCCGGCGCTGACATCGCCTGGCTCAGAGTCCTGCTGCAGTCCCCGTTTCTAGGTCAGGAAGCACAGATTCACTGCCTAGAAGTAGAGAGAGAATTCTGGAAGAAAGCACTCCCATGTCTGGAGATGCAGAAAGGTGATCCCAACAAGCTTAGCTTCATCGAAGCCCTTCTGATCTTACTAACAAACAACTGAATGTAAAGACAAATCTATATCCTTTCAGAGAAAACACTGAAGAGTAACCTCGGGGGAAAGGAACAAAACCAAAGAAACAACCACCACACACAGAGAAACCTGGGTCCATACGTCTCTTCAATTTAAGCCCAAACTGACAAACAGTTCAGAGATAACCCAGCACATCAGTAGGAGAGAACGGCAGCGCTCCATCTCCCACCGCAACCACAGCTCCGTCCCCAGAGCCTGAGCACCCACCATTGAGCCTCCATTCCAAAGAATCTGCTCGAAGCCATCGCTCACACACTCGCCTGGGTCTTGTGATCCCAACAGCGAACAAAGCTTCTCTTAAATGTGGTTTGATTGACGCAAATCAAGAGCTGAGCGGGTGATTCATAGTTGTCAGACCGTAACGCTCGCATAAAAACAGCATGTGGACAAACTTGCTGATGCACTCAAATGCTCAGCACGTACCGTGAGAGGCAGAGCCGAACACAGACCTCTCCATAACGTCATTTTTAGTCCCCCTACCCCCCTCTAGGACACGATTTGGATTTTCCTAGGTAACAGAAAGCATCATAATAAATCTCCAAGCGCAGTGTGTGCAAGAGCCATTTTGCTGCGCTTCCCTGCAGCTTGGCAGAGAACATTAATACACTGAACGGAGTGAAGGCATAATCCCAGCAGAGCTCAGGGATAGCCCATAACCACACCCCAGCTGGACACAGTTGCCACAGTGCCAGCCACGCATTCCGACCTTTCTATTCCCGGTTGCAGACTACTCCCTTTTTCCTTTGTGGTAGATATTTTTGCTTCCTTCTCCTTTTCCTTTCCTCCATGTGAATACACAGGATAGGGTCGTAAGGAAGATCCAGGGAACTACAGGACCATCAGCCTGAGCTGGGTGCCAGGGATGGTCACAGAGCAGATCATCTGGAATGCAATCACAGGCACGTACGAGACAACCAGGGGATCAGGCCCAGCCAGCACGGGTTCATGAAAGGCAGGTCCTGCCTGACCAACCTCATCTCCTTCTGCAATTGAGTGACCAGCCTGGTGGATGAGGGAAGAGCATACAAGAGCAGTCAGCCCTTACATGAGGTCTTAAGAGAGGTGCAGTCAGGCTCCATCCCTTCTGGTCACATAACTGAACTGCCTTCACCTGTGCTCCCAGGACTGACCCCCAGGTGCTCAATCAGTGGTTCAACAGCTCCCATACAACGGCACTGCAGTCTGACACCTCCATTAGCACAGCTGGGACCAGCCCAAAGAAGCCTTCCCACCCACACAGGAACCCACGGATCTGCTCACCAAGATGGAAACAGGGAGAGGGGAGCAGAAACGCAGAAGAAAATCTGTCAGAAGGACAAACATCATAAAAGAGTGAATTACAGCACATTTAGCACCGCAACACCAAAGTGGCCAGCCCTCCTCAGTTTCTGGTTTAGTCATCATTTAAAAACAAATGCAACCTAAAGCACAAAACCCTCATGAAATTAGCTGATGAAGCACAGCAGCACGTCGCTGGAAAGGAAATTAAGAAGCTAATCTGACGCGCTGTTTCTCGGTACAAACACACACGGTCCCATGTTGGCTTTAAGCACTCTGTCAACCACTCAGCCTCGAGGCTCCAGGTATTACAGCTGCTACAACAAGTGGTGCCTAAAAACCTTCTGGCAGCTCACACATTTCCAGTGACCCCTCCGTAGGTACGGCTGCAGGTAAAGAGGTGCTGTGGGAGAACAGCACTGCAGCAAGCCACCTCACCAGAGTCCCCACAGCCTCAGAACTGGTAGCTTTAAGGTTAGGGCCTCCCATCTTAAAGCCCCCTTTCTTTGCTTTTTAGTAAGTAATCTGATTGATTGCAAGATTTTATGGTTGTTTTTTTTTGGTCTGTTTTTAGAGCAGCACTGAGTTCCCCTCTGCTACGAGCAGACCACCGAGCGCCCATGCAGCCATGGCAGGATTTGCGTCCTGTTACACTGCTGCCCAAGAACCTGGCAGGCTGCGCCTTCAGCTGTGCTCTCCAAACAACAGATTGCCTCTTGTTGCGCTGGCCAAGGGAAGAGAGGAAGGGATTTTCAGCAGGATGCTACCAGCAGCTGTCTGCGAGTGTCAGCAGCTGGAAGCCAAAGCGTGTTCCCTTCAAATAGAGGAGAGGGCAGCAGCGGCACGCCGCAGAGGCAAGACAAGGTGACAGACAGGAACACATCAGTGCTTTCCAATCTGGTCCCCGCAGGACCTTCCTCTAGCTCCTGGGGCCAGGGCTTAAGAAAACATCAGTGTGACTAATATATTTAGGAAGTCCAGAAACTGAAGCTTGTGGTGTTGTTGGCTTAGGGCAGCGAATCGGCTTTAATGATGACCTACAGTCAGCTCTAGAAGCCTGCTTTCTTCTTCATTGACATCCATGACAAGAGTTTATCAGCGGGGCTAAAATTAAAAACAAAGCATTTTTCCCTGCTGCAAAGCATGTGTAAGCACCCATTGACAGCAATTCCATCACCTCCTTGTATGTCACTTCCCTTCTCCCTAATACTGCACACTGGAAGTTCTATGCTTCGTACACCCATCACCATGGATTTTTCACAATCAGGATTAACTACTGTGGGACGTAACTGCCATAGGAGGAAGGATGTATTGTTTTATCATAAAAATTATGACTTATAGCTTAGGATAACAGCAAGAACACATTGAAAGCAATACTGCTGGGCATCCCCAGTCTGAAACACAACTTACACACAGTACCACCCCCAATGGCATTCCAAATCCAAGTGGTTATTATCACACCATCTGTTTTCTCCTTTGTCCAGTGGCTCTTTTTAAAGACTTTTCAGAGGCTCAGTGGTACCCTGGGCTCCCTCTGAGGAGCCAGAATCTATCGAGAACCCCGAGCACCATCGCAGAGCAGCTCCTAACTGGTACAGAAATGACACGATGCAGTCTGACATTATTCCTCCTGAATTTGAGCTGTTGCTGAAGGCTCACAGCAGGGCTGTGTAACACGGTTGAAGAACACCATGCCTTCCAGTCCTCCCAGCACAGCCTTCCAGACAGGACCAGCATCCCAGCACTCCTATCAGGAGAGCACTTCTATGCACACTACAGCAGGCTCCAAAAGCACCATTCATAACCCAAAACAGCTTGCAATCAGTAAATAGATTATGATAACAAGTTGACAAGTGGGAAAACGAGCTGCCCTGTTTATTTCAAAAAGGTTTCATTTGTAGCAGAGCTTTTCCTGTTTTTAAATACGGTACAGTAATAATCTACCTTCCTCTCTCAGCACCTCCCCCTTTTTCCAATCTCAACTGCTAAATAAAATAAAAAGACATTGAATTACAGCACGTGGAGAATAACATGGCTGGAGGTTTTATTGATGCTTGTTTGGAACAACCTGGGTAGCTCTTAGAGCTTCACTGCTTGTGAATAACAGAGACATTTGCAACCCAAACTGTGAGAGGTACGTTCAGAGGGCAGGTCTTTTTTAGGGTGTTCACTCCTTGACTTTCCTATATTAGTGCCTGGGATTAGCAAGAACACACTGAGCAGAACGAGGGGCATTCAGAGCCATGTGAGAACAGCAGATAAGGAGATGGATGGAAGAGACAAACCGTGCTTACACCTCAGGAAGAGCTTCCCATCAATAGCTACAAACAACCAAATCCAAAGCAGAAGCATGCTGTTTCAGAAATGTCAAGCACGACTGGTGTTGGAGTGCCTTTAAGGATTTTGAAAAAAAGAAATCAAAACCTGCAACGGATTGTTCGATCTCCTTTCTCTGATGTGAGAGAACCTCGACTTTTGATGGGAGAAATAATAAATAACAGCCCCAGCAAGGAAGCTTGTTTTCCCTAAATCCCCAGACTCCGACTGGGAAGGGAAGAATGCAGGCAGTCGAACCTGCAGCACAGACCTCCCTGAACTTCCCAATCCAATGGGAATGCTCACCTAAGAGCTCCCCAAATCCCAATTACGGGAAATAAAGCATTCCCCTTTACTGGAAGTGAGAGCACGCAGAGGCCTTGACACGGCTGCCAGTATCTTCATCTGGCTGTAAAAGCTCACAGTGTGACCGAGGAAAAAGAAAGCCCTGCTGTCTGTGTAATGAGTTACCAGGCTATGCAGAAAAATAGGATGAAGCAATAAGAAATCAGGGATGGCCATCAATGCCGCGGCTCAAGGCTGCAATGCCGCGATTCCTCTTTGCTCCTCGCAGCTGGAACTCCTCGTACTCCTCGTAGTTTATTTTTTGCATGCCTGTCAACAAATTCATCTGATATAAGCTCGTTAAGTGACTGCCATGTCTATATACGACTCTGGATCTGACCTCAAGCATGCTTTTGACACGTGCAGCTTCAGTCATGCTAAGTCACCAGCTCTGAGTAACGCAGAATGATAAGAGTTCTCTAGATGCACGAGGAACCAGCAGCTACAGGAATCCCCTGGGAGCTCTGGCTGATAGGTATTTGAGAAATAAAGATGATCTATTTGGCAATTAAGGGAAGGAAGTGTTATTTAAGAAGTGAATGCGAGCAACAAGACCTGTGCCACCGTGGGAACCACTGTCCCTTCAAGGATCAGCTCCCAATCCGTGCCCACACCTGCAGAGCACAGAGGCGGTCATTTAGGTTGCTTTCCCTGCAATGCTGCTGTTTGCAGCCATGCACAGCCCAAGGTGCAGCAGCACCAGACATGTAAATGATTTGTTTTCGCCGTCACTGATCTATAGAACATGGATTACATAAACAGTTGTTTCTTGCTCATTCCCACTCCCCCAGCATCTCCCCTGATAGAAACGTGCTTGTCAATACAGCAGCTGCCATCAGGCAGCAGAGCTGTTAGCAGCTGCAAGGTCTGTGGCTTGGAACTCTAGGTGAGCTTTGTGAAGATGTGCAGAAATACAGCTGCGAGGCTGTCACAAGGCAGCTGCATCCAGGAACAGGAGAGCACTCATCTCTTCCAACACTGTTCTCCTACATCTTCAATAGAGCACAAAGCCAGTTTTCCCACTTTGAGTTGCTGGAGATCCCAGTTTGAAAATACCTGCACTGATCTTCTGGAATTTTTATAGCAAACTTCTATCTAGATTCCACTTCCCAAAAAGGCAGTCCTATTTCTCTTAAAGCCGTTACCTGTGTGTCAACGGAGTGTTATTTTCTGCATGTACCCTTACCTTTCTGCATCTCTGCATAGAGGACACAGCTACAACATGCCCTGGAAGCAGGCACAGCGCAGTGCATACAAAGCTGCAGACCTCTCTCTTCTCGGTGCTGTAGGCCTGGATCATCCCACTCTGCGGGGCTGCCAACCACTCTGCCTCAACAGCCTTGCACAGAAGCAACCCCAAATGTCAAGAGAAGCGGTTCATTTGTTTAAGAGAACGAAAAAATTCCCATTGGCAGTGAGAAGAGGAACCACTGCAGGAGAAAAGAGCGCGCGGGGGATGGCCGGGAGCTCCAGGAATAGCCGTGCACGGGCAGAGATCAGTGGGTGAGGTGGTCAAAGGTACGTGACAAACAGCTCAGCGTGCCGAGGGCTCGTGCTCACTGCTGGAACACCTACGGCTGACACCAGTCCTCCAGCGGGAAGAAATGCTGAGAGATGTGCTTCCTTCTCCACCCCCTTAGAGGGGAACAAAACCTTTCTGTGCCTGCCTATCTCACCAAGCTCGACATGGAGCTCTCCACCGCAGCTGTCCTCCAAGAGCGAGCTCCCACTCCTCAGCCTGGGGCATCTCCTCTGGCACACACAGGCCTCAGCTGCTGCTGCTGCCCAGTGATGGTATCACAGCAAACATGGGCTAGAAGCCTGCTCTAAACAGGCAGAGATGCAACAAGTGAGCTGTTAAAACACATGTTTGAGTGCCTTCTTCTATCTGGCATCAGCAAGTGTACACCTTGTGTCTTTTGAGTCAGTCAGGCTATCAGAGCTCCATCAGAGAAGGACCCAATGGCTGCATTTTAACTTCATGGTGCAAGGAGAGTCCCTTGCATGCAGATTTCTCATTCCTCCATTTTAAAATTTAATTACAGCTTGAAGAAGAGAACGTGGTTAGCATATATTCAGAGCTCAGGGCTCTGAAACTCGCTTTCATCCACAGATAGAAGCCATTGGGAAAAAAAGAAAGAAAGAAAGAAAGAAAGAAAGAAAGAAAAATCTTTGTTTTCCCATCAGTGATTTACCCAGCTTAATTTTGCTAGTTGTGCATTGCAAAATCAATGCTTACCTAAAGAGCAGCCTGTTGAGCAATATGCTCCACAGCTCTGTTGTAACCGAAGCCGAGCCGGACAATGCACTCAGGAATACCTTCTGCCTGCTCCTCCTCCCAGCTTCTGCTCCAGTCCACCACCAGCACAGCTCCACTCCGCTTTGCAGGAAGGCAAGCGCACAGCACACCCATGGCAGAGCAGAGGGGATCACAACCAACACAACCTCTGGACAGCAACTTTCAGCTCTGCTTATAGCAGGTTGTTCCTCTATTTTCCAAACCAGGATTTCCAGTCTTAAACCAGGAGTATTCATTCAGCGCTAAGCACACACGCAGCTGCCTGTCCTGTGCCACCCTTTGCGTAGCTCAGATCTTCCTCTCAGGGTCTACACATTTCTCATCAGAACATCTGCTTTAAAATCCAGAAGATCTCAAGTAACCAGCCAGCATTAAGCCAGCAGGCCTGCTCAGAATCACAGAATGGCCTGGGTTGCAAAGGAGCACAGTGTTCACCCATTTCCAACCCCCTGCTATGCGCAGGGTCGCCAGCCACCAGCCCAGGCTGCCCAGAGCCACATCCAGCCTGGCCTTGAATGCCTGCAGGGATGGGGCATCCACAGCCTCCTTGGGCAACCTGTCCTTGAAGAAGAACTCGTACTTAAAGAGCATTATCTGAACATCAATTATTCCTCTTCCTCTTTGCATGAAAAGAGCCATACACCAACCAAAGACATCACAAACACTTGCCTGCAGCCTCCAAGCCACTTGTCCCATCGCAGCCCACATCTGCACAACACATGGCTAGCAGGTACTTTACTCCCCTTTGCATTTAAAGAGAGCAAGTTCAAGTCAGCCTGCTGCCCTAGCTTACAATAAACAAAATATTTGTGTAATGGAGCTGTTCTGTTGAAGCAGTGCCATCCCTGCATGCACCACCAAGGGCAAAGATCACACAGACATACAGGGCCTGCTTCCCCTTGGAAGATGCATGTACGTATGTGCAGATATTTAACAGCAGCAGAGTTCCTATTTTTCATGAAAGCCCCATTAGACAATGATGCTGCTTCAATACACACAGACTGTTCTATTCCTCCTCCAAGTACACGCTCCACGGAGCTCCCATTGCTCACGGAGCTCAGCAGCAGGGAGAACAGCTTGCTCTGGTGTTGGAAGGCACTCTTTGCATCCATCACAGCGAGGAGGTGCCTCCCCCACTCCCTTCCCAACGTGCTGAAAGGTTCATTTATTCAGGAACCGACTACAGCGGTTCTCCAGCTTACCTGGGAAGGCTTCCCATTCACCACAGGCGAGCGGAGTTCTCAAGACATGAATGTCTGTTTTATGAACATCTGCACTCCATGAACGCTCAGAGTAAGATGTGTATAAATGCAAGGATTGTGCACATGGCAATGCATTATAACTTCAAGAAAAGAAACATTAGAAGCAAGATGGCAGAAAAGCTGAAAACAGCACCGGTCAGAGATCTGGTAGTCACGCTGTCTTCTAAAACAGACAGTCCTTTCCTTTGGCATTGCCACCCACCTCTCTGCAGTGCACTCTTTCAACGCTAATCAGAGAATGCCCCACAAGGTGAAACAGAACTGAAAGATGGAGGGTATGGGTACCACAGATCCCTAAAAGCCAGCCAGAACTCATGGTTCCAGCATCTTCAGCTTCCCCACTGTAAGTCTGCATAGAGCCCCCAAACCAGCATCCCATGGACTACCTTACAACCTTCTTTGAGATTCAGGCGAGACAGTGGAAATCTAGATTTTGGGGGAGAATGGAAAGAAGGAAGGAAGGCAACACCTCTCCTCAGAACAGCCAACACAGGTCAGCAGCCATTCCGAGCTCCATTTTTCCAGGGAGAGATCACAGAACTTCAGAAAACAGCAGCTGCATTTGGGCTGATGTGAAATGATCTGCTGGACTCTGTGCCATGCTTCAGATCACACAGCAAAGGCAAAACACACAGTCACAGCAGCAAGCCTACAGGTGAGAGCAGATTCCTGAATCACTATTACAATAAATTCACAGGTATACAGAGGGTCAGCAATGAAGAAGATGGTCGCTTTACTCAGGTTTCCTTCATTATTAATTTGTCGCTGACACCAGAATAAAAGTCAATACAAAGATGCCAAGTGCACCTTCATAACCATCAAGCAACTCCAAGACTCACCACCACTGGTACCCGTTGCCATAGTACAGCTCAAATCCATAGGCAAAGGACAAAAACGCAAGGCCAAATAATGCCAACGCCTTTTCATTATGCATACAGTTGAGTTTCTCCCATGTCCAGATGAAAATCCCAGTATTCAGGCCTGCAAAGCCCTCATCCTCTGCTGGGTGCATCAGACAAAGCTGCACCCCTGGAGAAGGGGCCCAGATCTGAGAGAGGAATGTGTCAGCAGCTCTGCAAAGCAGCTGAAGCCACGCTTACAACATGTAACAGCTCTCTAGCTAAAGGTTCTGGGTTAAGTGAGGGGTGATGGGGTAAACTGAGCATGAGAACAGACTGTTTTAGTACCTGGAATTCAATGCCCTGGCACCAGCTGTTTGTTTCACCAGGTATTGTAACAGCAGAAGCTTTAACACTTCTAGCAGAAGCTGAAACTTCCCCATAGATGCTGACCTCAGTAAAAGACCAGTATTGAGGGTGAAAAATATTCAAGCGACAAGGTGAACTTTCATCAACTTGTTTGATCCAATTACTTGCAATTTGCCTGAAAACATAAATTTACTGTTGGGTGTGAGAGTTTTTCTGCTGTTTAGACCCAAACAGGTTGCTTAAGGACCATCTCAGAACCCCTCCTTCCCAGGAGCTTGCTCCTCAACACAGTCCCAGTAGATTTCAGGCTCCACCTGGACATGACCCCATGCAGCACCTTGCTTAACTTGCACTGGAACTTCAGCTGTGCTATGTTCCGTATGATTAAGAGATCATAAAACATCTTTGCAAGGCAGTAGCCTACCAGCAGTGCTGCATTTTCAGCTCAACACCATGAGGTGGCTTCTTTCTTGTAGCCTTATGATTTTAAAGCATCTTTATTTAGAGACCATAGCATGATGTCTTGCAGCTGTAGAGTTGACCAGGTAAAGCATTTCAGCATTTAAAGACTGTCAAATCGATTTTATGAAGCAGCATCATCTTCACGGTAGCCTCAGTATCTCATCTCCATGAGCTACTTCTGCCTGCATGAGCGCACGCGGAAAAAAAAATAGTAAGTAAAAAAGTCAAGGCAGAAACTGAGCTGAATTCCTCCTGCTTCCAATGGCAAACAATTTGAATTCTCACATCTTCCAAGAGCAAAAAAAAAAACCACCAGCCTGCTTTGCTAGAAGGATCACGTACTGAGCTCATCAGTGAGATTCTTCTAAGCTCCTCGGAAAGTAAATTCACTGTGTGAGAAAGGACCATCCGAAGGATCGCCTGCACCTGCTCACATCTCAGGAGTCTACCAACCTCCTTCTCCTCTCCTCATCCTTTGGTCAAAACTATTTCCAAAGGGATCCGAGTACCAGCAAAGCTGTCTTTCTAATCAAAGAATAGTGAATGGAAGAACCAAGCATGGAAATGCAGGCTGAATGATGCATTCAGACAGCACCATCCATTTAGTCTGAAGTGCACGCGCACCTGGCCCCATACTGGTGCTGTATTCACAGCCCGATCCTTTATTCCATCTGAACTGCTACGTCCACCAACAGCAGCAAGACCTTCGCTTTCTGAACGACTGGAAAAAAATGGGGTTTTACTTCCATAGCAATGCCATCCCAATGGTACCATCCTCAGCAGCTGCAGCACCTCATTCCAGAAGGGCGCAATTCCTGCTCTCAGTGCTGCTCCATGCCACTGCAGCTTACAGCCCGAAGTCTGAGAGCTGTACCCAGCTCTGACTGGGACTTGCACTGAAAGGTGGAGGAGCAACCGCTTTCTGCCCTTTGATTTCAGTTTCTTGAAGCATACATACCATCCAGAACCAGCTTTAGGAAAACCCCATGCTCCAGCAATCTGATTTTACAAGGAGTGCTTACAGAAAACTGCTTAGGTATCTCTGCTGCTGCCACAGCAGTGGAGGGCCGGGGGAACCATAAGCATTGCTCTGAGAAGATGGAGGAGGCTCTGAGATGCTCCAGCAGTTGAACACCCAAGTGATATTTGCCATATGAAGAGCTTCCCAATAATTCAAACTAGAAATCAGAGCAAATGACAGCAGTTACTCTAGATACAACCTGAGCAGGTAGATGGTTGACAAATACATTTTGATGCAACGCTCAAAACCACGCTCATCTGCCACCACTCCCAGCTTTTAGGTATATCCCACCTATCTGCTCCTTTCTGCTGTTTGTAGCACACCCATTACCCATTTATTAATGAAGGCATGTATTTATGGCCAGTACAGGCTCACTTTACACCTCTCCAAGCCTGCAAGCTCAGCAGCACTCTACCTGCCTGCTTCTCCTCCCAGCTGGTGCCCAGCATCCTTGCGACAGCATCACCCCGCTGTCCCAGCATAAGGATCAAGCAGTAGGAGAGAGAGCCAAGCTTCGTGAACACTAAGGGCAAGGCCAGTGTTTGAGCCGAGATGTTCCCCACCGTCCTCGCAGCGGACAGAAATATTCTCACTTGTGTAAATACGGCCTTAGTCAACAGCACGACAAATCCGTACACAGATAAATGTCACACGCTGACGTCAGTGCCAGCACAACCTAATCAAAGTACATTCGTGTATTTTTAAACCCTGAAGTGGTTTTTCTTTAAAGCTAACTAAACGAAAAAAGTCACTGAAACAAGTCTTTAGAAAACCTCTTAAAAGTCGACGTAATGATGTAACAGGGCTGAAGCCTTTAATTCCCTCTGGTTCTGCAGACATAAAAGTGGAGCTGTACCCTGCCCTGAAACTAGCTGTTCCATCTGATGTGTCACTGCACTAGAAAGCAGAAGATAAGGATTTGGGAAAGCGTTACACATCAGATTGGCACTCGCATTTGTATTGGAAATCTACCCAGACAGGTTAAAAATAACACGGTGAACGTTCGCAGCCATTCTGAAGGTCGCTCTGCACAGAAGTGCTGCTTTTATAGTACGAGCTCCTGGCTGCACGTGACCACCTACTGCTCGTATTTTGGAGCGGGCTGCTTTCTGGGGACAATCAGGTTCCCTTGGCTGAGAACGAAGGTCACAGAGCGTGGTCACAACCGACACGGCAGAGCCGCGGCACAGAAATCAAACCCAGCAGCCACCGGATTGACTTGTTTTCTTTTGAAATGCTCCTCCTTGTAAATCCCCGCTAACTTACGGTGGAAAGAAAAAAGGTCATTTCTCTCAGGCCAGCACGGTCACGACACGCTTCTATGGTTTTAAGGTCGCTCGTGCAGCGCCTGATTTCGGTAACACGAGAGGCAGTGCAGAGCAAGGAAAAGCACTGGCACGGATGAGGCAGGAGAGACGCCCAGCCTTGTGCCCGTGGCAGCAGGCTCAGAGGAGCAGCATCCTGCCCAGCACACAGGGCCCAGAGGCAGCGCTTAGAATGGCCCCTCCATCCATCCGCCAGGATGCTGGGGGCAACAGGAAGCCGCTGGCCGAAGAAGTGGAGAGAAAAGACTGCAAATTAATATCGTAAGGTTGAATCTAAATAATCAGATCAGATTCAAATTACAGGAGGAAATCATTTTTTCCTATCTTCATCCCACACAGAGCCCCTTCTTGATGCTCAGCACGCTCCATACGTGATACGCTCAGTAGGGGTTCAACAGGATGAAGCTCCAGTGTGCACTGCCATGCAGTACTGGAACTGAAGTGAAGCTACATCATAGCTCCCTCACTCCTCAGCAAGCCAGGCACAGCATTCATCACCAAGGCTCACTGCTGCTTCACGTGGTACCAGTCTCACCTTCCAAACATCATTTGCCACCATCCAGCAACATGCAGAGTGCCAGCCTTCTGCCCAGAAAATGAAAACACATTTTAGATCTGGTTTTGCAGAATTGGGAAGATTCCACTCTTTTGCTCCTCAAGGCAGCTCATCACAGGAATGAGCAGAGGTCATTAGTGAGTATTAGCAGAGATTTCAGCAGTAATCATACGTAACAAACTCCTTTCCAGGTGCTCTTGTCCACTTTCCATCTCGTCCTTGAGAGAAGTGGCGAGGATTGGATGCTATTTGTAGAGACCGGCAGTACGAGTTCACATTGATCTCTTATCCTTCTGCTTTGCTGCGTTTAAAAAGAAGAAACTTGCTGTTTAAAGAATCAAGAATCTTTAATTCACTGCCAGCACTCCCCTCGGCTGGAACAAGCAACTGATTTAAGAGTCTCTTAAAGTTATCTGTGGAACACAGATAAATGAAGATAGAAGCTTCATGAAAGATTTCTGACTTATTATTCATTACAGAGAGACAGAAAATAAAGGCCTGCTTGCACTGAAGGTACGCTAAGCGGCAGCCACCCAGTAAAAAGCTGTCAGTGCAAAATAAAAAGATTTTTACTCGCAGGGACATGAAAGCTTCATCCATAACAAACTCCACAGCTGTCGGTGGAACAGAGCACTGAGAGGAACCGTAAATCAGCGGCATCAATCCCAGCCTGCAGGAAGCAGCCAGAAGGCCCAACGCACACACGAGATCTGCATTTCCAGCCTCCACCTCCAACCTCCCCGTGCACCAACTCCAGCAGCAGAGCAGGGCTGCTGTCCCCCGAGCTTAACCAGGCAGAGCGAGAGAGAAGGGAAGAGAATAAATCTTCAGCAACAGCAACAAGGAGGTTAAAAAAGAGGGGAAAACAGATGAATTCAATTCAGCTCGCACGCTGTGAGATCTTACATACGCCTCAACTTGTGAAGGTGCACATGAAGATAGGTGCCAAGGGCTCACCTTATTTAATGCAGAACAACAGAGATAAACCATGGCAGGAAGAATCCATTTCCCCAAAAGCAAGGACCAGTGATGATCTGTCTATTTTCCCTTCTATCCCCCTGGTCTCACGGGGAATTTGAGACAACGTGCTGACCGCAGCTTCCATCTGCTCTCCTCAGCTCAAGAATCCACAGCAAGGTCGGCACCAAACCTGTTTGGGCAGGATTTTCTTACAAAGTTTAATCAGCCACGATAAATAAAGCAGCTTCGTTTTGAATGCTAAATTTAGAGTAAGCCTGCAACTTGACCATACAACCTACACAGCTGGACGCAGAGGTGGTGTCCTTGGACTGCGCAGTTCCACCCAGCTCGTTTTGAGTCAGAAATACCCCAGCCAGCAGAGCTGGAGCAGCACGCAGGCCTTAATTACATGAAAGAACATCAGTGCAGAATAACAAAGTCTTTAAGCAAGAATCACACAGAGAGCTCTCAAGTCCCCTGCAGCACTTCCCCAGTCCCCCAACAAATAAAACTCCACATTCAGGGGGGAGAGCATAGCGAGTGCATTTACTGTAATACCGGCAGATGAAAAATCGTAATTGCTCTGCCTTGACATCTGGTTTCTATTTTGCTGCCATTATATCAGATTACATAACAAACAGATGATGCACTAGATTCGCCGAGTTCTTCTGCAAGTCTTGTGTGGATTTGGTGTTTACATTCTTGCTCACAAAAATGTCAGCGACGGCACACAGACACACACAGACACACACAGACACACACAGACACACACAGTCTTCTGAAGCAGGCAGAGGCACCGAAGGCAAAGAGAAGTTTCCAAAGGCAAAAGTAAGCCTGATATGGGGAGGAGGGACGGGTGTTTAAAACCGTATACAAAAGATCCCACTTCACAATTCGGTTCAGAACGGTTAATCTGCATGTACCAGCCCTCACCGTTGTGCAGACGAAGGTTTATAGAAATAAGCCGCAAGGAACACACAAGTTTACACCCAGGTAATTTGCTTACATAACTGTTTCACAAGTTTAATGATGCAAACGAATTCCACTTTGCCCCATCACATTACTATTATCTCCCAAAAAAGCATCTCTGCACCATGTGCATCACCTCCTTCTCTTATTTTTGGTCTGTAGAGCTTCAGAGATAGATAGATGGACAGACTATGTGTGCACACAGCCATCCACCAACATAAATACATGCAGGGTATTTTTTCCCCTTACTGGTGCTTCTAAGTAACTCCTGCTGTCATGGTGATTCACGGTCTTAAGGGCATACAGTAAATATGTAACCTTCAAAATCAGACAGGTATTTGCTGACCTCAGACACATGGTAAACCTTCTTCTGAGTCAACGGCACATCCTTCCTCTGCATCAATTCAGGCAGCCATGCAGCAGCTATTCTGCAGCTGATTCAGCTGAATGCAGGTGATTCTCACATGCCAGTGATGTTTCAGCCTTACTTCATGACACAAAACGTGCAGTGTGCTGCATCAGAAGAGATGAGATTGCTTCCCAGAACGTTCTCGCATGTGCTTCCATTGCCAGCACCAAAAGATGCAACAAAACATTTGCATTTCAGATGCAGGACATGATAAGGGAATTACAGAGTTACAGTTACACGTGCTACCACCCCTAACGCTTCCCAATCATGCACCCAAACATGATTTTATTCCCAGTTATAGAAGCACAGAATGGTTTGGTTTGGAAGGGACCTTTAGGATCCTTTAGTTCCAACCCACTGGCTATAGGCAGGGACATCTCCCCCTGGAGCAGGTTACTCACAGCCTGGCCCCGAATGCCTCCAGGGAGAAGGCACCCTGGGCAACCTGTTCAGTGTCTCACCACCCTCACAGCAAAGATAGAATGAATTCTCCCCTCAAACACAACATACAGGAACGAAAACCCTTCAGGCTGCAGCTCTCCATAGCCTGAGCTGACCCACAGGGACTGGCAGCCCGTGCTCCCCTGCAGGATGCTTTTCTCTGGAGCAATCCTGACTCATTCACAAATCCCACATTCACAGAAAATCACATCCACTACGTGTCCTCCACAGTCACAACGTGCAGCAAGTGACACCAACTGCAAATCGCCTCCAGCCTTCGCGCCAAACACACAATTCAACCATCTCACCTTCTTTAAGGTGCATTTTTTTTGCGTATGTTCCTTTGCAGGCAGAGCATTTGGGCCACCAAAAGCTAATGGCAAGAATTGCTCTGTATTTCACTTGGGTTTCCTGTTTTGCTTCCTAGGTCCTACAAGCAGGACACTGAACGGTCACCCTGCCCACGTACCAACAAGCTGCATGACGGGACTGGCGGCTTCACTGAAGGCCAACTCCAGCTGAGACATCATGATTTTGGCTGGGAAACATCTACCGGGGCTCCTTGCTGATGGGACCTCTCAGAGCAGGAGGCTCGTGTCGTTTAAGTCAGAGCCAAATATGAAAATAATAAAAGCATTCACAGATATCAACCTAATCTTTTCCGATTTTCAAAGGTCACGTAACTGGCTTTTCCCCTCACCTAACTCTTGCACAAGTCTGCACGTATTTACATGATGTGGCGTGCAGTTGCCACCAGAAATGCTGGAAGTGTTAGTCATGGCAGGAAAACACAAGAACAGTAAGACTGCGGTTGTTAGGAAGTCTATCCCTAACAGGGACCTGCTGCTGGCACTGGGAAATGTAGCAGGAAAAAGAATATTTTGCAGGTGAAAGAAACACTTCTGGCCATGTCTTAACAGGTCCATTATTAAGCACCAAGTAATTAAGAGTATTAATTTCACAACAAGACAAGCAAATTCTACGTCAAAGTCACGCTGCACGCCTAAAACAATTGAGCTGCAAAAGCTTTACTACAGATAGAAGCAATTATGGTGGCTGGCTGTGTAGCCCAAGGTCAGCCTGCCTGCTCAGCAGTCAGGTAACGCGGTAATTGGGGTAAAAACACTGTATTGGGACTACAAAAAAAACAAACCAAAAAAAGATCAACCAGTTCTCACCACAGCATGTCAGTGAGGAGAGCTGCACCTGTGCCAGCCATTTCTGACTGCAAAGCCCAGAACGGATGCAGCTTTTGCGGCTGTGCAACATTCACGTTCCCACACCCCGAGGGGAAGTCACTGCACTGCACGAGGGCGACCATCTGATAGCCAAAGGAGAGCCAGCTTCACAGAGCAGGGGGATGAACCCACAGCACTCCTCCTCCAGGGAAACCCCCACTGCAAACACCAACTCACAGTGCAGCACCTCAAGTCCATCTCGATGGGATGCTTCCAGCTAGGGAAGGAGCTCAAAGCAGCAGGTCCTTCCTTAAGCACCTCCTCTCAGCTGAGAAGGGGAAAGCTGTCAGCAAAGGAATCCTCCCCAAAAGCTCAGCACACGGCCATCTCTGTGCCGACAGCCCCAGCAGGCTGAGAACAGAGCCGAGAGCTCCGCAGGGAGAGCGAGGGATGCATGAAATGAAGGCTGTCTCCTTCGTGGTGTTTTGATTTAAAGCAAGGAAAGGGGCTGCGTGGCTGTGGCTCTCTCAGAGGCCAGAACAAAAACAGTGTTTCTTCAGCGCTGAGATTTTAAGTGCTTATTCATTCCTCCTTGTCATCTGTAAGCAAACTACTCCTCCATTCATTACAGACTGGCAGAATGCAAAGGCGTAGCGCACAAGTCTTTGCTTTTACTATTATAAATGATGCTATTTTTGCCTGTAAGCCTCCAGCATCACAAATCACACATCCTTCACACACATCACCCCAGCTCCCTCTGCTCAGCTATTGTCTCCTGGAGCTGTGGGTGTTTTCCTCCCATCGCTCTACCTGGGGGGAGTTGTGGCAGTCTGCACAGAGCCGCGTGCTCATCCATAGGGCAGCGCGATGAGCTGAGGGCTCCTGCAGCCCACCAAGCACTGCTGCTTCGGGGCTACTGTCCAACCTGTGCTCAGCCCAGAGCTTTCCCCCTTCGTATCACCTCCTAGCAGAGAAGGACGCAGTGCCACCACCATTCACCGTCAGGCACACGAAGCGAGCCTCGGCACACGCTGCATTTTCTGCCCTCTCATCTGTTCCCACCAGCAGTAAGTTTTCAGTTCTGCTCAAATGCCAGACAAAACATCTTCGAGCTGCCAGCGTGCTCTGCTGGCACAGCCAAGGGCACTCTGCAAAGGTCAGCGGTTTGAAAAAAAATCTGTGCAGCGTATCAGAAAGCCTTCTGAGCATGCGATGCTTGGAATGAGAGACGGATCCATAATTAGACGTTTCAGGGTTTGTTATCCTGGAAAGAGGTCTGCAGTGGCATTTGATGAGTCCAAGATTGGGGGGGGGGAAAAAAACCCGCACAGCAGTTTGTTTTCTCAGCATCTAAAAAAGGATTAAGCTGAAACCAAAACACGGAGACCGGCACTGTTGCACACAGCAGGCTCTCACTAGCAGGGCTGCCTGCTTTCAGCCTCGCAGCTCTCCTACCCCCTGAACACACCGGAACCGTGAGGCAGAAGAACCATGTCAGTCATTCTCTTACTAAGAGAAAAGCAGCAGCTGGCAGCAGGCTGTCCCTGAGCAAGTGCAGGAGGCTGCTAGCTTCCATTTGGCAGAAACAGCCCCGGCAGGATGTGCTCTTCCTCGCAGCATCCCTGCGCACAAGGCTATCTTCCACCCAGTTACTCAGCAGAATTAATAACTCGGAAGTGGCAGAGCGATAAATAAAGGCTATCTGAGCTGATACTCACTTAAAATTTACCATATAAAAAACATATTAACTGACCAGGATGCTAACAACAACTAATAAGCGTGACAAAAGCAGTCAAGCCAGTAGACATGATGAAAATGCATGGAGGAACATAGAAAAATACAGTGAAAAAGCAAATGCTGAGCATTAACGCCTCCTTCAAAATAAAAGCCGGTTACAAGCTCGCAGACAACAGTTTATAAACACTACACATGCCTTCCTTGTGTGTGAAGTACTTCCACTTTAAGATGTTTGAAAAACAGTCTGTACTGTTCACACGAAACAGGCTCACATCCCATTTGCTTCTTGTAGAAAGCTTCTAGCACAGCAAGAGTTATCTTTCAGCACAACTGCATCTTACCCTTTCCCTTGCTAAAGCCACCTATGCAAACGCATCCCCACACGTGTAATTTCCTTCTGCATAAAAACATGCACTTTCAGTAAAGACCTGCAGCCTTTGGGCGGTCAGCACTCAAGGCCATGTTCCTCTGGTTCAGCTGCTCCTGGCTGCTGAAGGGTGCTGCAGCAAGGCGGATGGGGGCTGCCTGTGAGTGAAAGCAGCCACTCTAGCTTTGGCACCAACACACAGAGCCAGCTCCCTGCTAACCAGCTGGTATGCACTGGCTGCCCTGTGAACGTATCCAGTTTCGACTTGCTTATCCAACCTGTCTTATCAAGACTGACACTTGCCTAGATGACATCTGGCTGGCCAAAACCAAAACTCTACTAAAATGCTGCTAGAAGCATCCTGCTACACTCTCGACACGAGGGGTCCATCTCAGGTGGTATCGGTGCTCCAGGACTGAGCACCAGTGCAGCTGGTTCTGCAGCAGCCACTCGAGAGAAGCAACGCTTGGGAATTTAGGCATGAATGAAGTCAGAGAGAAAACTCAGGACGTGATAGCCAGCACATTCCCTGTTCCAAAGGTGATGCAAAAAGCTCCTAGAGCAAGCAGTCTTCTTCAGGGAGGGAAACAACTGCTCCACCTCCCTACCTGACTAATTCTCGCATTCAAGTCCAGCTCTTCCATGATCAGTTTCCAAGAGGAAAAAAAAAGAAAAAAAGGCAAAGCAGACCTAGAAAGCGCACACAGCTTTACTCAGCACCTAGGAAGTCTGTGCTCTCTTCATTATGATGTGCCCAGCTTTGCGTACCATGCTCACAACACCATGCTGATGCTCAGCTCGCTTCCAGGCACGCCAGACACCTGGAACAGGGAAGGTGAACAGATGTTCGATGAGCCAGGTCAAGCATCAGGCTCCCACGTCCTCCTTGTCACACTGACAAGCACAGCCCAGAGCCAAGCACAGCCCTCAGGAACAGACCTCACCAGTCCAGAAACGAGCGGCCTGACCACAGCACGAAGCATGCCAGCTAACAGGAGCTGATCAGCACCCACTGGGAATCATACAATCGTTCCAGCTGAAAAAGACCTCTCAGATCCCCAAGTCCAACACCAACCCACGCCACCATGCCCACATCCCTCACTGTCACATCCCCACAGGTATGGAACACCCCTAGGGATGGTGACCCCAGCACTCCTGGACAGCTGTGCCACTGCAGCACTGCTCCTTCTGGGAAGAAATTGTTCCTAATGTCCAACCTGAAGCTGGTATTTTAACCAAAAATAAGGCTCCACACACACAGACACACACACACACACAAAATCCTTGGCAAGTTAAAGATTTAGCAACCAAAGTAGAGTTAAGACAGATACACACACAAAAATATATGCACACATGAATACACATAACCCTCCATTCCTGAGCCAACTCAAAACAGCCTTGTTGCTGTCTAACAGCATCGTACACTCCTGAGCAGCCACTTTCTGCCAAGATTCTCCAATTCAGGCTCACTAGGAGAACTGCACAGAAGCACATCCAACGCCCAGCTGACTCTGTAACGAGGGCATGGCAAGCACACATCATCTGCACATCAGTACAGGTAAGGACAAGCTGCTGCTATGCCAGCCCCAGCACCCCAGTACCCACAGGCTCATCCTGTACTATTGTCACTGCGTGGCTTAGAATCACAGGATGGCTTGGGTTGGAAAGGACCTCAAGGATTACTAAGCTCCAACCTCCCTCCTGCATGCAGGGCCACCAACCTCCAGATCTAATACTAGATGAGGCTGCCCAGGGCCCCGTCCAACCTGGCCTCCAACACCTCCAGGGATGGACGGGGCACCCACAGCCTCTCTGGGCAGCTGTTCCAGCACCTCACCGCTCTCATAGTAAAGAACTTCCCCCTGACATCCAACCTCAATCTTCCCTCCCACAACTTCAAACTGTTTCCCTTTGTCCTGCCATTATCAACCCTTGTAAAGAGTTGCCTCCCCTCCTAAAGGTTCCCTTTAGGTGCTGGAAGGCTGCAGTGAGGTCACCCTGCTTCTCCAGCACCACGAGGCACATCTTAGGTGTAGGAACTAAATGACACCATACTGAAAAAATATCACTTCCATTCTCAAAGCTCAAGGCGTAACAGGAAAAAGGGGAAAACCATTCTCTGCATAGATTATGCATTAAACTTGACCGTAACACATAAATACCCTTGCAAACATCAGCTTACAGCTAAAGGGGGGAGGAAGAAGGGAAAGAGGAGGCACCTGCCCCAAAACGTGGCACAAGATGAAGGATCTCATACTAAAAAAATACAGAGCTTGTCAAATCCTTGCTTTAGGATTTAGGAGAACAAGCCACACTCTCCTTTCTCTCAAGGAAAGTGAACTCTAAGTTCTTTCAGTTCACTAAGGACAGCTTTCTTATCAAACAGACACAGACTATCACTGCAAGTATTCACTAACAGAGCTCACACTGAGGCCTGCCCTTCCAGGCTGATGCACGCCTGCAGCACGCTGACATATGCATCAGGATCAACAGCTTGTTATTTTAAAGGACAGAAACAACTACTCAGAAAGTTCAATAGCACACTGCTTGCTAGCAGCCGGTCTCTCCAGATTGGTGAAATAACATCTACGGCTTTGATGCAGAAGTGGCATTTCTAAGAATTTCCCTCCACCCCCTCCACCAGCAGGTTTTGTTTTTATTTAGATACAGATTCAGAGAATGAGGGGGGGAAAAAAAAAAAAATAAATACGTTAAAATGTAAGAACATTCTTGATATTTCTCTGCCATTTGTGCCAGAGTCTGCAAGAATACGTTGGTCTCCTGGGTGCCAAACTTACCAGCAGGGCAGCTTTGGGCCATCGGTGAGTGATCCCAGCAGAAGGAAGAAGCTTCCAGAAAGACTGCAAAATATCTCACTCAGATTTAAAAAAATAATAATAATAAAAGGCTTTGTATTGCTCTTTCCAACAGAAAAGCAACCAGAGAAGGAGCACCAGTTTTACCATTCGGTTGTACTTAAAACAAGCACATAAACAAAACAAGAAAACAATAGCAGTGTCTGCAGTACTTGAATTATGTTGTCATCCTTGCGGTAAAATTCCGATCTCCGTGCTCCCAGCTAACAAACAAACACAGTCCTGACAATTCCTCAAAACTAAGCTCTACCTCCTCTTTCGAGGCTGCAAAGTTATTCACCAGATTTCCTCCCATCCATTTCCCGAAGCACTCAGCACCTGATGTGCACACTGAGGGCTGTTCAAGCAAACGGCCGTGCAGAAAGTTTCTCTCATCTGACTGCTAGAACCCTCTAAAGATTAAGTAACTGCTACCCAATTACTTTGAGCAATCATCCCCCAAACATCCCCCAAACATCCCGTTCTCCCGTGTAACAGCATCCACATTCGCCCTGACAAAAGCAAGCAGTGCACACACGTTTTACTGGTAACTAACACTTTTTTTTGTAAGGTAGTTTTAATGCTATGTATTAATATAAACAACAACTTTAGAACCAAAGAAAAAAGAAGAGCAGAGAGGGGCCCAGCTTGTAACCTGACATGCAGCAGCTCTGCTCTCCCAGCAGGAATAATACATCCCGCAGCACTTCTGGACCTGACCGCTCTGCAGCTGCAGTGTTAGCAACCTCTGGCCTACTTTTGGGCACATTAGAGTCCAACTATATTTACGCTGACAGAGACAAGCAAAGGTTGTGACGACTTATTGACGCAAGAGCTATTTGGTGCTCTGTGCCAAAAATTAATCAGCGGAGGAGGAGGAACTCTCTTTAAGCACCCAGTTAGAAAGTGATTTGGTGAACTGCTTACAAAACAAGCTGAGGTCTTGCACGACAAACACTGAGAGAAGTCAGGACACGGCAGCTCCAGTTTAAGACAGAACCCACTGACCAGAGGGAAATGTTGTGTGTGCTCTTGTCATGTAAAAAAAAGTGGTTTTGATCCTTCAGCAATACAAACCGGTGCTATGTTTGTTGCGATTGCACGTCAAATACATTCTGGGTGATGACTATTATAGGATACCGACCCTGCAAGACAGTGGCTGGTCCTACCTGCTGAAACTCTGGGTGCTAAGGAAGAAAACAAAGACAAAGACAAAGAGTCCAATGATCCATTTAAAACAGCTACTGCACAAAGACAGATTTTAAAGGAAAAAATATGTCAGACTCAAGGAGGAGCATCACCCCTACCTGCCAAGAAGCCTTCACAATAAACCTGTCAGGAGCTACCAGCCTGCAGAACAGGCCTTCCACCTGCTGGAAAGAAAAAACATCTAATGCTAATCAGATCCTTGCTGTCAGCAGGGAACAGATTTCCTAAGCCCTCCTCCTCTGTTTGTTAAGCTGTAAGGACTGCATGCCTTCTCCCAGCAAAGGCTGCATGAGATCAAGGACACCTTGCTCAGAATAAAGCGCTCAGAAGTTTCGCGCTTCCTCCCAAAGTGACAAGTTAAAGAGTCAAAGCTTGGATGGACTACAAGAGCCTGGTCTGTATGTGCCAGGCTTTCTACTGTTCCGGGTTGTTTTTTGACCAGCAAAGAGAAGGAATATCAGCTTGGTCTAGCTCAGGCTTTTATCTCTCTCCACAAGAGCAGCTCAGACATTTTATAGAACAGGAATGTGCTACTGTGGGGGAAAAAGTTTTAAAGTAAGATGCTTCTTTTTATATCCACTGTAAAACTAAAACTTACAGTTAAGGAAGGGAAACCAGTCTGTTAAACTAGAAAGCACAAGTTCTAAACACTGAAACAGAATAAAAATCCATCTCAATGGATCATCTTTATGCTTTTCTAGCTTAAGTCATCTTAACATTACTGAGCTGCGAGGTTTCTCTGCTTGAAGAATTTTCAATTGATCGAAATAACAGAACCAACTTTAGAGTAGTTTAACAATCATAAATTCACAGTCCTTGTCTCAGCAAGTAAGGCAACCGAGGGTGGCAGCAGCCGTGGCAGGCTGGGCAGCACCCAAGCTGGATGTCGCAGCGACTACATCCACAAATAAGCGCATTGATTGTGGCCTATCGACCAGAAGGTGAAACCTGAGAGCAAAGAGTCATTACACAGTAGTTCATGGACAGCAATGCCTTAAAATATATATATACACACACACATACACAAAATAATAATAATAAAAAAACATGCAATCAACATATACAATTCAGTGAGTGAAGTGCCAGAGAGCCATTCAGCCCCACAGCCCCCGGACCCCGTTAGCTCACAAACCCCAACGGGGTTACATGACTCCAGCAGCAGCCTTCTGGGGCAAGATGGGTACCTGAAGCCAAGGCTAGAGGGTCAAAGCGCACTGGCTACACCTCACTCCTATTACAATTTTCCCTGTAAAGCTATTTATGTGGTTTGGCAACATAACAGCTACAAACAGAATGAGTACATAGATTCTTGAATAGTGAAAGGGTCAGGATTGATTTTTTTTTTTCTTTTTTAAAATGATTTCTTTGAATTCATCTGTCATTCCTCCAACATCCTGATCCCAGCCCTACCACAGAGTGCAGCTGCAGCACAGCCAGATTTTCCACAAGTTCTCTCCACTGCAAACAACTGCATCTTGCCCATGCTTACAAGTACCTAGAGAAGGATTAGGTGGCACTGGCAAAATCCGACTTGCTCATACATCCAGATGCTGCCACTTTGCTCCTCGTTCAGCAACGGTGCAGACCCCCAGAGGCATCCATTTTTGGCCATACAAGCTCTGAAGCAGTGCCCAGGCTCGCCACTCACTATGCCGGGATTCATCATGGCACCCCTCACACACGAAGGCCCAAGAGTGCAATTCCCTGCAAATGCCAAAGCAGCCTCCAAAAAGTAACCAAACAGATGACAGAAGCAGAAGAAAGACTGAGAAATTCAAACTTACCACTCTCAATCCCCACTTCCAAAAAGATCCCAAGCAGCACATTAAAGCTGTTCGTGGAACCATAGAATGGCTTGAGTTGGAAGGGACCTTGAGGATTACTAAGCTCCAACCCCCTGCCACATGCATGGCCACCAACCTCCAGATCTGATACTAAACCAGGCTGTCCAGGGTCCCATCCAACCTGGCCTTGAACACCTCCAGGGACAGGGCACCCACAGCCTCTCTGGGCTGCCTGTTCCCCCCCTCTGCCAGATCCTCACAAGCAGAGGTGATCAGGATCCTGATCTCCTCAGACTTTTGGTCCAACCCTGCACGATCACTCTTGAAGAACGCAAAGAGACCCCATAATTCAGGCTCACAGAACTGTTCTGATGTGGCTTTTACAAAGGTAAACAGGCCAGATGCAAACACAAGAAAGCTTCAGCCTCGGCTGCAGGTTCCCTGTCAAAGCCAGTGCTGCTGGATCATGGGGAAGACTTTTGATGCATGTTCACCACAGGGCACAGAACCCCACATGTGCTTCTGTAACACCCAAAAAATGAGTGCCACCAATAGCATGGTCAAGCTTAGCTGCCCCAGGGACACTGGCCAAGAGGCAGGCGGTGCGAGGCCCTCCCAAGCAGGAGGCCATGCTGTTCTACCCTTTCACCAAGGCAATGGCAGCCAAGCTGGCCTCTGCTCCCTCCTGCACCTCAGCACCTCCTTGGGGCAGACAAATAGCTCAGTAGTAGCCTATAAAAACAGGCTTAACAGCCAAACTTATCCACCTGATACATTAAGTAACTAACATTCCCAATTACTGTCCTCATACATGAATTCTCACTGTGGGCTGCAGAGGCACGGGCGATAAGTCAGAGACTGTGGCTGTGGTATGAGGTTCATAAACAGCAACATTTGCCTTCCAGTGTATTTTAAAGCAAGCAAGAGCACAGCAGGTGAAGCATCCAATTTCCCCAGCACCTAGTAGAACAACAGTTATTTGGTTAACTATAAAACAACTTTTTGTTGTGTGTTTGGTTTTGTTTTTTTTTTAAGCAGATCCCCTAATATACTGAATTTTAGCTTTCTTGGGGGAATAATTAATTGCATATACCATTTCTCACGGATCGTGATGCTAGAGATACTAGAAGAGATCCACATGTCTGTTGTATTCTTGCACAGTCACTACAGCCATAGCCCCTGCCAGCCCGTACACCCATAGATGAGGAGAAAAGAAAAGCAACCGCTGAAGTTCAGGGAAAAGAAAAATTAAAAAATTAAAAAGCCACAAACAAAAGAGATAACAGAAGCCCTTCTTGAGACTCAGCCTAAATAGATACAAGCAGAGGGCACAGGGATACTCATGAAATATTGCAGCCCAGGGTGAAAGAGAGAATTCTCAAGCCTTTACTGAAGAACTGGAGAATCAACTCATCCACAGTTCTTTCTTCTCTGAATCTGGTACTCCCTGTTCAATCACTCTTGTCTATAAAGTCAGTCTTGGTAGATATAAGAGATACTAAACAAGAAGTAGTCCTAAAAACTACAGTAGAAAGAAGCATCAGTGCAATTTTTTCCTCCATCCTTCTCCCTCCCAACCAATATAAAAACCTCTGAAAGAAATCAAAAAACCTTGGTCAAAGCTTTTGACCAAGAGCTCTCACAAAGCAACTTTTTCTTTTCAAGTGGAGGCAAACAATGCCTACCAAAGCCCAGGTAATCAGATGGCCAAATTCCTACTCTTAAAGGAGGAGAAATGTCACATATGGCTGACATTCATCTGAGAGTAAGTGGATTTTCTGCCTCTGCTCTTGAATCAGTCAGAGTTACAGCAATGACTGAAGCACTCCTTCGAGATCAGCACTGTCCTAATTGATCTAACCACAGCACAGCAAACAAGCCTCATCAATGCAAGAGCCTGGCACTTAAGAAGGCAAGCTGAATAATTTAAAATAAATACTGAGAACATACTCCTTACAGTCTAGTAACAAATTTAACTTGGGGGAAGCATACATGAGAACAGGTCACATACACATAGGTTGACATACAGGTCAAACTAAAGTTGACCAGAGGTGACTAACAAAAATGCAGTAAGAATACGGAAAAAGGTCTTTTTAGTTTCCTAGTAAGATACAAGGGCCCAAGGACTATCTTAAGCACCATCATCTGACTTCAAAAGTGCAACCTTTTTTCCTACCCTTTTCCTATCCCACCCTATCCCTATCTCATCAAAATAATCCGGTTATCTCCCTCTCACCATAAGTACCTGCTTCTCATCTTTATACTGCAGGATACATCACAGGCTAAAAAAAAACTACTTTAGAATTCTTCAAAAGCCTGCTTTAAAGTGCAAGAACTGCATTTAAAGAAAAAATAGAAGCAAGAGGAAGGTACTTAGCAGGGACGCTGACCTAGAAGGAACTTCAACTTGAACCTCAAGTTGAAGCACAGAACAATTTTTCTCTTTTGAGGGTACAATAAAAACCTTATACAGAAAGTCTCCGCTATTTGATGCTCCAGAAAGTAAAAACTTCACAGGTTCCATGGCAGCAGTCTTAACTTGCATTGTCCTCACAATGATACTGTTCCTGTTAGAGGAAATCCAGGACGTGCTGAGCTTACACATCTGTAGGAGTCTGAATGCGGGTGGAACATGCATTCAGTCATACGTCAAAGAAAGAAAGGTAAACACACAGTCTTGGTCTTGCAAAGGTGTTTGGCTCTTTTGACCAAAGCTTTTTTGCATAGGCTGGTATCACCTTCCTGAAAAGAACCATCTCTGCGGATCAAGCACACATTGTTTGGATCACAGGACTTGTGAGCTCTAACAGAGCTCCTATCACTGTCCTTGTGAACTCCCACCATTCTGCAGCCATCACAGCGACTAAATGATCAACACAACTTTTGCTTCCCCATTTGATGAAATACAGATCTTTCTCCGAGTCACATTACATATGACAGGGTACCACACCGCTTTTCACATGAATGACAACCAAACCCAGAGAGACACATTCTAAGGATCATAAAGCAGCCATTTCTTATGCATAATGAGAAGTCTAATCTTCCACTGGTATGCCTTTCAAATTTTCTTCCAGAGCTGACAACTTTACTGTAACAGGAGATTTTGCAGAACACCTCCTACCTCCACTCACTGTCAAAATAACACGCAGTCCTCAAAGCAACTTCCCATATGTTGCAGTTTAAGATAGCTGCCAAAGCTTTTCCTTGGGCTGATAGAATATCTGCAGTATAGCCACTACAATTAGCCCCTTCCGAACAGCAGCCTAGGGCACTCAACCAGGCAACAGGAAGATTCCCTTAGCACATGCTTTCTCAGCAATGCATTTAGAGAAGAAAAAGCTGACAGGTACAAAAACAAGAAGAGGCTTCAAGACGCCAGCTTCGCCCAAGAATGACAAAAGGCTTTCCAACAAACGCAGGGAAAAAAGTTAGTAATAAATCTGAAGCAGGGACATCTTCAAAGCGAGGTTCTCCGTGTTTCTTCTACTTATCTCCCTCGTGGCTGCCATACAGTTTATTTTATCCCACGTGGAACAGAAGCAGCAGTGAGTATTTCTTACTGGCAGATCTTGCTGCTGAGTCTATTTCTCAACCGACCCCCATACCTGGGAGGAGTTCCTCAGGGCAACAAGTTCAAGACAAGTAATGCTTGCTCTTGCCATTGAGTTCCTGCTCCTCTGCTGGTCCTGCCCACCAGCTGAATGCTTCCATCCAACCAGCTTCACACACTCAGCAGTGGGGAAAGTAGGCATACTAGAAATCCCTGTTTTTTCACGTAGGGAAAAGACAGGATGTGAGATAATGGTTGTGCCCATACCCATCAGCGCTCTACTTGTAAATAGAAGCCCGGATGCCCCAGCTAAAATAACTCAGCTGTAGCAAAGTGGAGCACTAGACAAGCAGGGGCAAGCATAGATATGCCATATCCAAATCATCTTCCAGACAACTGCCACCAAGGATCAGCCGTGCCCAAGCTGTGCTGAAGGAGGGCTGGAATTTACTCGTACGCTCTTTATGTTTATTGAAAGAATGCTCTTGTCCCCAGATAACTTACAGAAGCAGACTGATTACTGCCAGAAAGTAGGTCAGTGTCATTTAAAGCCAGTTTGAAATGCATCTCCACAGAAACTTCTTAATCTTTAAAAAGAGAATGCATAAAATATTTATTTTATGGTGCAAAATGTTTGAAAGACTAACAGGGAAAGCTCTTATGTGCAGTGCATGAAATGGCTTTCCATGCCTCATTAAGCCATGGAATGTGAAAGGAGAGTGGCTTCTTACACTTGGCAGATAAAATGCCACACAAAAGTACTTCTCAGTCTAGCAAAATCACAGCACATAACTTGCTAACTCATTTTCCTTGTGTTCTGTGATCATGAAGCTTTTCTGCTTTGTCTGGTAACTCCTCTCAGCTTTAATGATTGTGCTGCAGATTTTTCCATACCAGATAGAAAACTCATTCTCAAATTTCAATATTCCTAATTATCAAACATTCAGCACTTCAAGATGTAAATAACATTTGCATCCCCGCAAGAGCAGCTCTGAAGAAGGAATACAGCATTCGCATTCAGGCTAATGCCTGTAAGATAACATTTCATAAACAAAACGCTTCACTGAGCATGGAGATCTCAAAGTTTTGAGTTTTTACAAAGGAGAGCGAACTTTAAACAAATACAAATCAGTCGAGTGATTAACTTTAAGCATTTAGGTTTCTTTAAACTGATCTCTATGTACAACCGGTATCAGCAGAACAATCTTCGCTGATTAAAGAATGACATTACAGCGAAACTTAAGCCACTGCAAAGTAGGTGAGAGAGGCAGTAGGTGACAGCCAAACATCATTTCGGGGCAATGGGAGGAAATTTTTAAAAGCCCACATCCATCCTTTGCCTTGGTTGTGCTCAAGTGGTACCAGCACTAAAGGTTACATAAGGTAGACCTAAATTGTGGGCAACGTGGCAAGTTAAGAAGTGAAACTAAACATGCTTGTCCGTGCACCCCAAACTTCGTCATAATCCTAAATGTTATCTTAATTTGACTAATTTTCTTAATTATGCTTTGCAGCATCTTGATATTTTATAGCACAATTCCAGCATTTTTTTCAGCTCTGTTTGAGCACTCAAGCAGCAACTCCTCTGCCAAAGGGCACCCAATGCCTCCGCACTTTGTGGTGATGAGCTCCACACAGCTTCCTCCTCCTGCCTCCCCAGCCTTCAAACTGCAGCCCTGTCCCCTCCCCCTGCCCCCAGCCAGCCCAGCAGTTCCACCCAAAATGATTCACATTCCTGCCCAGGCAACCACAGAGCTTACCAGTACCTGCAGGGAGCTGATGGTGGTTCATCAGGAGCGGCTGGTGCTTGTGGAAAAGGGGGACCCCAGCAGCAGACTGCTGCTCCCCCTGCTCCTTACGTTCCTAGGAGCTGATTATCCCCAACCCAGAGCTCAAGGTAAGAACCGCAAAGAGCCTCCAGGCCAGAAATCAGAAATAAAAGGTCATGGTCTTTACCCTACAGCTAGGGCTTAACACAGCCTGGAACATCCACTAGAAGCTCTTGAGGATTCACTTCCACTGGGGGAGGGGGGACACCATTCCTTCTACACAGATTCTTATACTTTTAGCAAAGTGACTCCAAAACATATCAAAAGGAATGGCAACGACTGGGGAAGAAAAGTCATTTTCCTTAGACTACCTAATTGTCCATAGCTTTTTTGCCTCGTTCAGCAAGAAGCCTTCAGTACACAGCTTTTCCCACAAGACAGCTTTGCAGAGTGAAGGAAAAGGAAAAAAAAAAATAAAAAACACCAAGAAAACACTTTCATTCAGCTACACTGCAACAATTTTATGGTGCTGCTCCTAAAAAATCCCATTTGTGATAGGTTTGGGGAAGATTAGAGAAGAAAGCTTGTATCCACTGAAGCAAAATTTAATAGGCTCTTGAGTTAAAGCAGAGCGTTCCCTTAGACAACACACATCATTAGCAACAATTACCCGTAGCTGTATAATCAAAATAGCTATCACAACTGACATGAGAAGTCCAGATGTCATCTTTGGCCACATTGGGATATTGTTTCCACTAAATATTACAGAACTGACTCTCAAACAAGCAGTAAGAACACCAGGGTGTGAGCTACAAGTAAAAACCCATCACAGCACACTAGAATACCAACCCAGCACTTGGAGATACAGTCATACAAAGCCAGCATCTAAAACACCACGATGTAAAAATATTGTCAAATCACTAACTGTGCTTTTATTTTTTTTTTAGTTTTTTTTTAAGGTGAAAAACTAAGTGATCTCCAGCAAAACAGCTGACGACAGGAGTCCTTCACTTCAAGGGTTACTGCCAATATGAAATTTCCTCCCAAACACTGTGGATTCACAGCTTCAGCTCTCACTGAGCCAACGCAGACCTCACTCCAAGCTCCTCTGTGTGACAGTGGGCCAAGAAGTTTAGGTAGCTCAGGAGAATGCATATGTATCCAGAACCACCCAGTCGAGCTGCTGCTTCCCTGGGTTTGAGGCAACCAACTATTCCAGCAAGAATCACACATAAACATGTCTGTTGCAGAAGTCTTAAGTTGATTTTTAGCACCACAAAAACTCCTCTTGCATGGGGAGCTTCTGCCTTCTGTCCCTGGCACTTCTAGGACTCTCACACAGATCTTGGGCACCAAACGAGGGCAAGGTGAAAAAGGGATGAGCTCACATTTGGATTAAAGGAAAACAAGACAAATCAGCCATGAGAGCCAACAGAACAGCCCAGCTATGAATGACATCTCTCTTTCCAGAACATTTAGAGAGATGCTGCTCATCATTAGGTTTATTTGCTGGTTCTTAACATAGCTGTGTGCTCAATCTATCCGACTACTGTGCAGGAAAAATGGAGAAGGCCATTAGCTCCTCAGTGTCTCATAGAGAATCACAGAATGGCCTGGGTTGAAAAAGACCACAATGCTCATCTAGTTCCACCCTCCTGCTATGTGCAGGGTTGCCAGCCAGCAGCCCAGGCTGCCCAGAGCCACATCCAGCCTGGCCTTGGATGCCTCCAGGGATGGGGCATCCACAGCCTCCTTGGGCAACCTGTTCCAATAAGAACCATCCACATACTTGAAAAACAGACCTCCAGAGAAGCACTCTGTTGCAAAAACTGTATCAAAGCTGAATACCTACATGCAGAACACTACTCATACATATTTAATTTCCCCATTCCCTGTAACACCAGAAAGATGTCTGAAATCTAACAGACTGCTACATTACAGAATTATAAAACAGGTATTATGCAAGGTTCAGATTTTCAGCCATGCTGCTTCTAACCTCCAGCATCCCAGTCTGCTGCAACATTTCTTGCTCCCAGCCTCAAAAGCCACTAATGGACTGCTATTAATCATCCTGAAGCACGTATAAAATCCTTCCCGTATAAACACACGGTTCCTTAAATCTAAGGAGATACTGACTTAGCTTTAGTCTTATTTGGCTGTTAACCCAAAACTGATTAAATGGAAGTCACAAAAGCAACCTGTCAAAGGCATAATTAAACAAGCAGTTCCCTATGCCTCGCATTGCTGGATTACCTTTCTGTGGTCACTATTCCTAACCAAGAATTGAAACAATCAGCAGACATATTGGAACACACAAAAAAACCTCTTCTTCCAAGCTCACAAACCTAAAAGCCTTAGCTTACCTGACGCTCACTAAATACAAACACTGGACAAGACTTTAAGCTCAAAAGCAGGTAACTGAGCATCTATCTACAGAGCCTCCCCGCAGACAGAAATGCACAACTTTGTAGCCACGAATCACATCTTAAGTTACAAAACACATTAGGGATAATCCCCCAGCCAGCACTGAGATGGGTTAATGAACTCTTGTTCCCACAAAACTCTGCCTCTGTACTAAAAAGTACTTCAAATGTAAGAGGTTTCTCCTTAAACATCACCTACCACTCACTAGCAGACCTGTGACCACTCCCTGTAGGAATACCATGTAACACTAAGACTTATCAGTGCAGTTTTAGCAGAATTAACCATCAGGTTAACATCTCAGCAAACACCCAGATCTTTCAGTGCATTCACTTGCATGTAACACAACGATCAGAAACGTGAAAGAGGCAGAAATTCCTCATGGCTGATAAGAGCAATGCAACTTTGCATCTCTGCACGATCTCAATCATGAAGAAAGAAGCAGAGACCGGATTACTACTCTGACAAAGCAGTAAAAAGCAAAAAACACAACACAAAGCCTTCTCGTTCCACATCATCTATTACACAGTTCAAATACAGCACGTTTTTGGCCAAGCCCAGTGATATCTGGCTCGTGTTTCTAAATTCAAAGGAGTTTTGTCCTTACCTGGATGGCTTTGGGAGCTCATTGCTGGTAACGTCAAGTCCTTTGGAGAAGGGATTTGAGACGGATCAGTTTCCACACAAGTAACAGCAGCTCGAAAGAGCTCCAATGCTTCACCGATACATAGAAACTGAAAGTGGGGATTAAATTATGGCCACCTTATAAAATCCAGGGCAAAGTGACATGCTGAGTTGCACACAAAGTAATCCAATATGGTGGCAGAGGATCTTCTAACGGTTTTCAAACTGGGAACCTGCAATAAAAAGATGTCTGCATTAGAAAATTAAGAATTACAACTATTTTAATTATGCATTATACTTCCCCTCCCCCCCACCAGGGGAAGAGATTGAGGATATCATTTTAGGCATTGGAAGTTGCAGAAAGAATAACTTTCACAGCTATGGGTGTAATCTTAAATAACCACGGAAACGCAAATATTTAACCTCGTAAAAACAAACCAAAAAACTTTTCAGCTACACATTCAAGCCTTAAAAACCTAAACTTGCATGTTCGTTCTGATCCTTCAACAATACCATATGAAGCCACTTCAGTCCAACAGCTTCCATATTTTAAAAGCCATATGCATGAGTGGTAACTGTACTTCACGCATCTGTTCCCCAAAGAAGTCTCAAGAAAAACTTCTTGGTGCCAAGAAGTGGTCTTGGAGCAGGAAGGAAAAAAGCCCACACAATCCATTTCACACCCACTCTGTGCAAGCTTCCAGCAGTTTACTGAGAAGCACCACCACACTGCCAAGGAAAAATCCACTGCTCTCCATTATTCTTAAGCTGCATATTAAAGAAAGGAGAGAGCAAAACACCAAGTGAGCTCACCTAACGTACCCTCACACACCCCAAAAATAATCCAGACACCTGCCACTGATACACACTATCAGGTAGAGCTCCTGAAGCAGACAGAACGACTCGCCTCCTTTACACAAAGCATTACACAAGCACAGGTTATTGCCCTCCTTTGCACGGAAAGCATCATCAGCACTCAAGCTCCCAGCAGAAAACTTGCAGGCCCTGAGGACACCACGTTAAGAGACGACAGTCTGGAGGACAGAGACTCACAGCTGCCCTCACAGCTTCGCGAGCAAGAGCACTTCACACTCCGTAACCCACTTCACACTGCAAGCCAGGCTGGCACAAACCAGCTAGCCCATCTCCATTAAACCAGCTGATGCTGCTGAAAGCAAAGCAGGCAGCACTCACCCCAAGCTGCTCCAGCAGCAGATCTGAGGGTGTGGTAGCCTTCAGCAATGGCAGCAATATTCCCTGGGCGGAGGACAATTATGATATTAACTACTACTGCTGCTTGCACAATGAGCATCTGCCCACAATTTATCTTTGCCATTGCATTCCAAACAGTCCCATTTATTCTTGGAAGAGCTCTTACCATGCTCAATCTTACTCTCCCTCCTGTCACCAGATATTGGTGTTCCCTCTCAGTAGGGCAGCAACAGCAGGTCTGAGACTTAAATACCACCGCAGCCACTTCTGTTGGGCTCTGATTTACGGTGGAACTTGGTTTGCAGAACAATGCAAAGCACATGCTGTTTCACAACAAAAAAAGAAAACCCCAAACCTTTCACTGTCTGTTTCTCTCTACCACAAGTTTTTCAGCATTACAGCTCTCCAAGCTTCCCATCCTATCTTGCATTTTCAGAGACCTGGAATGCTCTCTTACGTTACACATTAAATTAAGAGAAAATTACTTAAGTGTCATTTCTAATCCCTACAGGTCTCTGCCATCTCAAGTGTTCAAGATCTTCCAGTTCCGTTAATTTGCACATCCTGTTGAAGACTCAGGTCAGCTTGGACCAGACATTAGCAAATATTAGTATCATTCATTTCCAATAAAAATAGCAGGTAATGTTATGGCACAAGCAATCTCAGTTGCAGATAAAAAAAAATCAGAACAGAGCTAACAGATTCTGGAACACACAAGTTCCATACTAAATGCAAGGAAGGCTTTCTTCACCATCAGAGTGATGGAGCTCTGGACCAGGCTGCCCAGAGGGGTTGTGGATTCTCCTTCTCTGCAGATATTCAAGACCCACCTGGACACCTACCTGTACAACCTGCTGCAGGGAGCCTGCTTTGGCAGGGGGCTTGGGGTAGGTGATCTCTAGAGGTCCCTCCCAACCCCTCCTGTTCTGTGATCCCCATCTGCCCACTTACATGATGCAAAATGAATAACAGAGAAAACAATGAAAAAATATATTTTTTTTTTCCCTTTTCTTGAAGAAATACAACTGACACAGCAGCAGCAAATCCATATAACAGCACCTCTGGTTTAACCGTACCCAATTCTTCCCCCAAAGGTCTATCTAAATTCAGTCACGCATGACTGAGATCCTCAACATCAAACTTCTGCATGTTTGGGGCTACTACTGCCTGGGGGGAGCAAAGACAACAGAAGAACCACACTCAAATTTAGTTCACCTGTACATTTGTTACTACCTTCAAAGAATTCCTACATCTCTTATACTTAGGAGTGACTAAATTACAAGCACAACAGCCCTCCCCAGGACAGGCACAGCAGCCATTTCATGACTTGTCTCACCACCAGCTTCTTGTTTTCAATTACCAGTTGAACTGATCTCAGTGCAGTCCAACCAGAGGCTCCTACAGCAGCCAAGAGTTGTTTTCAGGGTCCTACCTATGACAGTTCTTCTGTAAATCTGTCATTTCGCCACCACCTTACGAAGCATTTCTCAAAACTGGAGAAGCAAATTGTTGCCTACTCCTATGCATCAGATATTTTGAAGCCTACATGGCTTTTCCAAGAAGGTTCTCTCATAGAAGGAAAGAAAAAAATCCACAAAAAAAAAAGAATAAACAAACATAGGGCTTGTTTTATTTCTATGCCACTGCCTTCCAAGCCAAGGGCCACCACCACCTTGGCTATAACACCTGGAGCCGTTCAAAGCCAGGCTGGATGGGGCTTTGAGCAACCTGCTCTAGTGGGAGGTGTCCCTGCCTATAGCAGGGGGTTGGAACTGGATGACCTTAAATATGCCGTCCAACCCAAACCGTTCCGTGATTCTCTAAGAAGGAGAGATTCAGCCCACCCTGCTCATAGGCTCTCTCCCAAACCCCACGGGCACAGGAAGGACTGGGTCAAGACCTGGGAGAGCTGCTTGGGCAGCCCACCTGGGGATGAGTGGGTATTTGTCTACAGCAGCAAGATCCTTGGCAGCTTCACAACTCACTGTTTTGGCCAGACAGGCACCCGCAGCCCCTACTCTTGCAGCGCAGGCTCCAAAGCTGCAGGGCTGCTCCAGCAGAGCCAGCGAAGGCTGGTTTTGCTTCAGCTGCACCCTTGTCACAGCCCTCAGGTAGCTGCTGATGCCTGCCTGTGCTGTCACCTTCTTGTCATCAACTGATAAGGAACTTCTGTATCTGCAGTCACCACATGGTACGACACTGGGGGGCTGCAGCTGCTTGAGCCCATCGCTTCCGAGTTGTTTTGGTGGCTCAACAAACCAGCACGCCTTATGACACAGCTTCCCTAGATGAAAGGCACTGATGTTAATTTCACTTCTTATCTTACTCATCTCATACCAGCGAGCTCAACACACAGCACACGCAGTGCTCAGCAGTACAGCAGGCAGGCCTTCCATTACGCGTGCCGAGAAGGCACCTGCACAAAACACCTTCACGAGGATCCAGCTACTTCTTCTAACATCTAGAAAGAAAGCAAGAGCAAATTCACCAGCAGGCATCAATTCATCGCATTTCCCAACAAACCACCTATACACCAGAATAATAACACGTATGAGACAGCCAAGAGAGAAGGCATTTGGCTCTGTACACAAAATCGTCTAACAGTTCTCTGTAAAAACTGTGCTTCTAACCCTGAGCTGTGCTTCCTTGCCTTCCTCCCTTCTAACTGCATGACCAGGTCAGATTCCCTACCTCCAAAACATGCAGACAGCACTCCACCACTGTTCTGCATCCTTCCATACACACCTCAGCATGTTTCCTACCACCCCCCACACTGGCTATCTGGACACAACTGTAATACAGGACTGCATGTGAACCAGGAATCCAAGACTTTTTTTTCCCAAGATTATCTCCTGCATTTTGCAGCTGCTGGAAGCTTTTTTTTATTATTTATTTAGCTAAGAACAACTAACAAGACTCCTGCTGCTCCACCATACAAATGTTTTGACGGTACAGACATTCATCATCTTCTTCTCGGCCCATCTCAGATATGCCCATGCTAGTCAAACCTGCAGATGTGCAGTAACCAATAATTAAGATCACCACAGAGTTGTGTCTGCGAAGCTCCACTCTTCAGAGTTTAAATCACTACGGTATTTCAGCCAAGATCAAAATCTTGGCCTCAGGGTTAAGTACCAGGATTGTTTTAAGCCAAGTAAGTCCTTTTGCTGCAGGATACCCATATCTCAGTGACCTCATTTCATCTGCAGCCCCTGTCAGACACATCCCATCAGCAACCTCAGACAGCAACACTACGGTGAGCTGACAAGATCACTTGAAAAAATCACAGTTAAACAAAATCTGTCTGCTGACTCAGTGCATCTAAACATGCTGCAAGTCATATGCATACTACACAGCCCATCCTGCTTTGAAGTCTGCAATTCTGGATCCAGTGAGCGCTGCTCTGCCTTTTAAGAGGACAAGCAAGTAATCTCAGAGAAGGTAACACCAGAAGGAATACAAGGCAAAAGCCTTCTGCCTGCTCATGCTTTTTTGCACGCAGCAGCACTCCAGCACCTTGGGGGCTTGGGCTCCCAAAGCCATGGAAACACCTTCTTCCAAAAAGCATTAATTCATCCGTGTTCACGTATGTAATGCAAGGCAGAAAACAAGATTTTCTTCAAAATCTACCAAGGTTTTACAATTCTTGCCCTGTAAACAAGCAAACAGTTTTAAGCTCAATTCCACATGCTCAGCTTGAGATGACAACAACCACAGCTTGATGCTTGCTTGGACTCCTGCTCATAACACACAGCCTGCAAACGATCCAATGCTGCAGCATACATGAACTTCATACAGGCTTCTGGATTTGATGAGGCAGCCCCTTAAAAGAAAAAAAAGCGCTGCCTTCACTGTCCAGGGTTGTTTTGCAAAGACTGTCAATATAGGATCTGTATATGAAGCAAGGAGGAGACAAGGAAGAGAAAGCAGGCATGCAGTGGTTTGAAACAACAATAATCATGATTTACAACTATTTACAGCAGAGGCAATGTGAAACAGCCTCCTGGGCTGACTCTTCTCTCCAGGGACTGTGCCTCCAGAGCCACCACTTCGCAAGATGACAAAAATAGTGGTGGTAGCTCTCAGGACTTGTGCAACCCTTTGACAACACCACTTCAACTCCTCTCCAGCAGAAGACAGCTGAAGAACTGAAGCTGCCCCAAGAGACCGGGATTCAGAAGCATCGTCCAGCTCCAGAAGCATTTATTTCTTATAGTTTTAACAATATCCAGAACAGAATTACCACTGGAAACATATTTGGAATCCTCAAACAACATGAGGCATCTTCTCAATGTGTTTTAATTCTTTGAAGACTGTGTTTCTGTCTAAACACATCCTGCAGGAGTAATAGCTTCTATTTTTCTATAAACAGACTGCACTGTAAGACACAGCATCCCCTCAATGCTCACTTGACACATACGTGTCAGCATACCTTGACAGTAATAGAAACTAAAAGCAGAACATCAATTTGTACCCCAGTTCCTCCAAAATAAGAAATACTTTGTGAAAAACCAGACTCCCCTTTCCATTCCCAAGTACAAGAAGTGTAACCAGAAGCGTGACAAAAAAGGGGCAAAGTGGTGTGGCATAAATTCCACTTTGTAGACTTCAAGCCTGCAGCCTGGAGATCACTGAGGGGCATCACCATGACAGTATGCAGAAACATCATCGATAGAAGAAGTCACCCATCATCACAAAAAGTATTTCCATCCTTTTTCTAGGGATGCTAGGGGATTCTAATGCTTTTCAGCAAAGCATTACATGCCCCTTCTTAGCAGTACTGAGCAACTCTGACTCGGGGTGCGAGGAGAAAGTTCTCATGAATTACAAGAGCAAACAGACAAACAGCAAGCACTTCTGCAGAAGACCATGAGACAAGTCACTGCCTCACAGGGGTGCTTCAGAGAACCATCCTCTGCCAGACCGTATCAGCTAGCCAGAGCTGGTTCTCCAGTGGGAAGGCTGAGAGGGGAACGTACTTGTGCAACTTCTTTTCCCTAGAATACAAGTGAGGAATGTTTGCTTCTTGCTCCAATGCATGTTCTCTTCTGTCATCAAGAAAAGCCACGCGCCCAGCTCTGCTTTGCCCCGCACTGACACGATGGAGGTCCATCTTGCAAAATGCTTACTCCTTACAGCTGCCTGCATTGCAGTAAGATTACACATTAAATTATAAACTAGTTTCCACAGAGGTAGTTAGCAGACATGCATTAAGTTAAAAATACCTGAGTGAACTGGCAGATGGAAGTACCTGCATGGCACTCAGTCATCCACTTGGAGGAAGAACAGAAAACCAGTCTCAGTACCTGAAGGATGGGTTTTAGAGCCATTTAACTAACAAATGAATGAAAAACCTAAGCTAGCTCAGCTATTACAAACAGCTTCTCACCAAAGGTACAAGAGGAGCCTGCCTGTCACCAAACCGGGCAGTGGTGTGCCACGTCTGTGCTCAGCTTCTTGTCTCCATACTTCCACACCAGCAAAACGAGAAGGACTTACCTGTAAGATCAAAAGCCCAACACAACCATCTGAATGCACTAACCAGCTAAGAAACACGGAGCATTACCCACTACTTCAAGGAATTAAAACACTACGTTTGTTTAGCAAGTGTTGACATTTCAATGCCAGCCCTTACAAGTGCTATTCTCACATGACAGCCAAGAGTAGAACAAATATTGTGTTTCCGCCTCTCCCTTCGACTTCCACATTCAAGTGCACGCTGTGAGGACTTATTACTTACATGCGTGCACTACACATTTTAACTTTGTGACAGGTTCTGTATGGTGCAGCACTAAGAAAGGGATTCAATCTCTAACTATATTTGCTCTAAGTGTTAAATTATAGTACATGTACATTAAGACTGCAAGAGTAACTGATACCTACCTCATATTTACGCAGTTTCTTCAAGGAAGGCTATAATACATTGCTAGACAGTTCCTGCTAGTTGCTTTTGGAGCAGTCCTGCTATTATTTTTAGACAGTGGCTTGTCAAGCAAGGCCTTGCAATACCAACAGTGCTGCACATGCACCGAAATCACCATCCACTGCGAAAGGAAATGGACAGCAGCAACAAGTAAGACAGACTTCACTGACTGTGACCTCACTGAACCAATCTGTGGCTCTTCAAGGGCAGCAAACACACGTAACATGCTTACATTATTCCTACCAAAGCTTCTTAAAAATAATTAAAGCAACACATTTTCTACAGTTCCATAGTCATTTGCTTTTGATAAGAAGAAGCACACAACTACAGATGTCCACGGCACACCGACTTCCGAAGGAAGGTTGTTTTTCCAAAGCTTTTCTTCAGTTGTGCTTCAGCCAAGGCAGCTGGTCAAATGGATCTCCAGTGGTAGCCCTGGCACTTCAGTCATTTAACTCCAAAAGCCAAAGTACCAGAGCACACTCAAAATACAATGCGAGACACTGATACTATAGCAAAAGTGAATTTCAAAGTTAAATTGAGAAAATCTAAGTTAAAATGCTTGTATCTGCCACTATTAAAGGTTGGCCCCAGCAGAAGCCTGCAAGTCAAACATGCCTTCCTCAGTAATTTTTACACACTGGGTGTTGGACTGGGTCACCCTTGTGGGTCCCTTCCGACGTGGGATGTTCTATCATCAAGTACATCACAAGCGGGTCTAAATTCCCTGACATGTAACCTAAGTCTGTGAATGCCTCATCTTTAGAAGACCTAGCAAATCTGTAAATATCACCTCATGTTCAGCCTGTGGGAGCTCCAAGTAAAAGTGGGCAATGGCTTGGATTCTCCCCCACCTCTTTTTAAGCCAACGCAGGTCACAGAAGAGCAACAGTTTGAGAAATACAACCGACTGTGTGTAAAACCTGGGAATATGTAAATGTGCAGGATTACAGAACCTTCCCTGACTAGCAAGACTCTGGCAGAGGGTCTGAAAGAGCAGGATGCTTCTGAGCTCAATCCAGTTTCTCAGCAAGAGCAGCAAGAACAAGCAGTCTCACAGATGGATCCGCGTGGGAGGGAGAAAGGATAAAAGTCTGCCTCGAGAGCCTGCTCCAGCTGCCACTGAAGCCTCAGAGGAGTTGGTACAAATTGGGCAGCCACCTATAAAAATCTACTCCGTCTCAGCCATTGCTGAAGCCCTGCTCTTCCCTCATTCCATTTTTCTCCTCCACCCTAGTATTCCTGCACTTGAAAGAGTTCAAATCAGACAGCTCAACACAGTGCTTAACAGAAGGTAGATTAATAGCAGCGTATTAAGGACAGCATTTGTCTTGTTTCTCCGCTCCTTTGTAGAGCACCCTGCACACAATTCAATCGCTACAATAATTCAGAAGCACGAGAAGCCAGAACTCTTCGAAAATACTTGATTGAGAAGCGATAAAATAAAGAGTATTAGTCTTAATCAAAGCCTCCTCAATAACTTCCTTAGTGCCAGGCAGGTTTTCTGACAAGCACACCACGAGCACCAGCTTCCTATCAATACCTGTGATAGCACTGCTATCTCTCCACCCTGCTGACCAAACCAAGTGGACTCAGCCACCACTTTCCTGCAGCTCTCAAAGCAAGTCCGAAATGCAATTCCTCACCTGCTTGCACAAGCGTACCCATACAGCTTTCCTCTTTCCAAGTAGCACGATACAGCCAAGAAAAAAAGAATGCCAGCACCTTTAAGCACCCAGTTTTGGGAAACCACTGAAAACCTTCACCTTTCCAACTGCATTTTCACTCCAGCTTAGCTTTCTCAACTGCTTGAAAGCACACAGACCACCACTTTTTTTTTTTCTTTTACCTAAGATTGTTTATTTAAGTTTTCTTACATAGGTAGGGGAAAGCAGAGAGAAAAACATCAAACTTTACTGTTCCACTTCAGCTGTTACAGCCCACATCTGAACTTCATGTTCCTTCTGACAAGGAATCAAAATTACTGGTCACTAGCTGTGCCTAACCCATCTGGTCTACCAAGAGAAAATAGCTAAGTACATGTGTCATCAATCACTGCTAATTACTTCATTAACTTGAAAAAAATATCAATTTTTTTTTTTTTTTTAAAGAACAAACATTGTAATGCTAGTTTGAACTAGCACTAAGTTCAACCAGAAACTTAATGAAGGCTGTTCAAGCACTCCATGCTCACACTGCACAACGTTAACCAGTTAGGCCAGCTAACAGCGCAGTGCTCATAGCTGTACCCTGTGTGCTGCCTACAGCTCAACTCATTCACCAGCAGCATGTCCTCATCCACAAAAGCTAGAATTAACAAAGTTTTTGTGTTTTCTTGCTTCTTTCTTGCGGTGAAACATTTCTTCTGATTTCACTTCTTCTTACATGCAAATACTAAAAGCAAAACACGCTTCCCACTGCAGAGCAGTAACCCAGGAGCCTTCCGTCTGCATTTGGGGCACAGCTGGAAGACACAACTTCTGATTGCAATTGCTCCTCCACTTCCATAGGAGTGGGCACATCACTGAGTCTAACTACCCCACTCCTCCCAGTGCCAGATCTTGCTGCATGGAGGCTTTGCACTGTTGTACAAAAGATGGATGAGAAGGTGGAAGCCTTCTGAACGGGCACCATGTCTCCCACATCCTCCATCTTCCATGACTTCAGCCCTATCCAACTTCTGGTGCTACTTCACCATTTCTTCTCTTTAGTCTGCCTCTGTTTTCCTATGCAGTACAACATGTAGCTGTACTGCATTACCTGCACACGTTTTCTCAATGCCAACATGGCATCACAGAATCACCAAGGTTGGAAAAGACCTACAAGATCATTCAGTTCAACCATCCATCTACCACCAATAGTTCTCACTAAACCACATCCCTCAACACAAAATCCAAACGTTCCTTGAGCACATCCAGGATCAGCGACTCCACCACCTCCCTGGGCAGCCCACTGCAGCATCTGACCACTCTTTTGGAAAAGCATCCAACCTGAATGTCCCCTGGTGCAACTTGAGGCCATTCCCTCCAGTCCTATCTGCCTCCCAGATTTTATATGAAGAGTATACAGGATATAGGATCAAAACCTAAAGCTTCGCCTTCAAAGGCACCTTCGGCCTCCCACCCCAATGAACGCAAGGTGTGCTGTTCAGCCTCTGGCTTACCTGCCCAAGCTGCTGAGGCAACAAGAATTTAACAGCAGGAACATGCCCAACAGGCAGCAGTCACCATTAGAAGATAAAGCAGAGGTATATCCTCCTATGCACTGAAAACCCTGGGCTTTTCCACCCATTTTGTTTTTAAATTACAAGTCAGGCTCTCTCAAACCACAAACATGCCCAGAATGGAGTTAACACCATCACCAGACAAACGTTAACTCGCGTGCTGAAGTAAAACAGGGTTAAATTGTAGTAACAGAGAGCACTCTTTAATAAAAACTTGAATCTTCAGTCAAAAATTTCAAGCTCGTGGCTGACAAGCAAGAACTACTGTGGTACATGCAAGGAGGGAACAGCTGGCACAAGGACTGGGAAGTGCTTTGTGGGCTGATGCAGTACCTGCCACGGGGTCTCTTTTGGTGTATTTTAAAACACTGCCAGCTGCCACTTGAGAAGACTTCAACTCCCTACCATCAAGGAAGGCTTAGCTCCCCAGCTCAGATAGCAGGGATCCCCATTTTGTCAAGTTTCTGTATCTCTCCTGTTTCACACAAGGTGCTGTAGATTACAACTTACATGGCTCTTTACGGCTTTACACGCTACATGACAACTTTCGCCTCTCTAAGACAGGCAAGGAATCAAGCAAAGCAATTTAAATGCTGTTTTGCCTCTCTTCAGCCTTCACTGTCAATTACTAGAGCATCGCAGCCCAAACACGAAGTCTCTTATTCAGACTCCTGGGATTTGGGTTTTCGCACCTTTGCACGCTTTTAGATACCCTCCTCACTAGGCCTCGTTCACTTTCAGCAAACACACCACCAGGAATTGGTTGGCTTTGATGAAGATGAAGACCCTGGATTGAAAATGTTAGTATTCTCTGAAAACATCAGACACCACAAAGTAAACGTGCTGCTGTCACCTCAAGACGTTCTGCATACAAAGCATGCTCCAAGGCTGGAGCAAGAAGTAGACTGCAGGAATTTATTTCTGAAATGCAATGGGGAGATAAGATCAAGCAAAAAGGAGCAGAGGATGCTGACAGTTCTGAATGCACGTAAGCCAGCAAATATGCAAGCAGACAGAGATTTCTACTGAGAGTTCACGTGCTTTTGGTTTCTTGCAAACTACTTCAAGCCCACTAAAACACATTGCACAGAAGTGAGCTACGCAACTCCAACAGGACACTGTGCAGAACAGTTCACCTTGACCAAGGCAAGCTTACTTCTTGTTCAAAGGAATGCTGAGATATTTTTAGGGTGGAAAATTTGGCTCAACTCTGAATATCACAGTACTTAAGAATCACTTTGGGCGTTTATCTTTTACTACCCTCATTTGGAAGTATACAAAGGACTCGACATTAAGCCGTAAAACACCCTGACAAAGCTGCCTCAGGAAAGAGATTCTTGCCCAGAAAATGAAACAGTGAATTTTGCAAAAGATTTCAGAGAGAGGGGAAAATAAAGGCTGTATTGACTGCGCATCCCTGAAGACTGACCTTACAGAGCTGGTGCTGAAGCTGACGTGACTTGGTAGCAGATAAGCCCAGAAGCAAAGAGCTGTTTCCAAAAGGTGATACTAGGACATCCATCAGCTGTTCTTGAAGTTTTGAGAGGAAGAGACACCCGACAGATGCATTATATATTATTATATAGATATATATTCTATATCTATAGACACTGGAGCCAAAGAAAGCATTTATTTTCATTTTCACTTCATTTTATCTGCTTGCTAGCTCTGAACCAGAGAGACAAGCTCAGGAGCTGGGTTTGGACGTAGCATGAGACGCACATCTTGTATTTTGTAATCCAGACAGTGCTGGGGAGCAAATAGAGCTCTTCACTACCACGGTGGTAACAACGCTGCTTTGGTAACGAGCCTGCTTCCTAAGGGAGGAAAAAAGCATTCCAACTGGAATACCTGCTTGACAGCCCTTGGCCTCCTTTTGGACAAAGTGCAGGGGTATGTTGTCTACCTGGCAAGCATAGGGAGCACAGAAACTTCACTAATTGTCAGTATCAAATAGTAAGCATATAGAAAAGCTTAAGTAAAAAAGAAAAACAGACCTTTCCCAAGCTAAGTCACCCACATATGGCACAACAGATCAGAAGCAACTTCCCAGCAACATAAATCTCTGCAGAGAGATGAGTGCAGCCTACAGCTCCTCAAAAGCAGGAGCATCAGCCAGCAGCGAGGCTCCACAGCATCACCCATAAATCTCTGCAGAGCAGCAGCACACCGCAGGTAGCACTGGAGCTCCAGCAAAAGGCTTAGGACAAAACAGGAGTGCTGTCAGTGAGGCTAAGTGGAAGCTTCAAGGTTTGTGAACACCTGCTCAAGGAGACAAAAATCCACAGGGCGAGGAGTGCAAGGGACAAGCAACAGCCCAGTGCAGGACCACTACGCCGGCACCCAGGCAATGCTCTAGAAGCAGCTCCCCTGCTGCCAAGAAGGCCCTCGGTGACACGGCCGGCTGCCATCCTCACTCAGCAGCCTCCTGCAGCTGCAGGAAGACGGTACCTTTTCCTATGTTTGCTTGATTTTCACACCCACACTTGTTGGCTGGTTACAACATATGCTCTGAACTCAGTTATCTGCATTCAGTGGATGCGATAATTTAGGTTTTCGCTGCCAGTGTTAAGAACGAGCCTCAGAGCTATACACTGAGGCCCTGGAATTTAAATATACGATAACACTGTAAATAAAAGGAAACAAATTCCTTAAGGAAAACCTTTTCGCATGCCAGATCAGTTCCCAGTAGTAACTGCTGTGCTTTGACAAGAGATAAATATTTACAGTCTAGAACAGAGAACACCTTGTGTTGCAATACTCGGAATGCAAGCCCCATTGGTACACTGTATAGTTGAGTTATTTTGATGATTTTACTTTTTTTTTTTTTTTAAACAATCTGAGCATCTAGAAGCACACGTGTTGCATCTGTGCTACCAAAATGAAAGCATCTTTATATATTTATATTCCCAAATATAAGACGTAAAGAGAAATTGTCAAAGATACCAAACCTGGAGCTGATTTTCACAAGAGAGCCTGGCTCCCAAGTGGGTTTACATTATTCACAGCAAAAGTCTAAATTATCACCAATAATAATATGGCCGCAAGGTTTGATTTTTCCTAGAAGGGCAAAAAAGACAGCGGGTAAGAAGTCTACATTTAACTCTTTAGCCTGGGGTATTTCCAGAAGGAGGGACACACAAGCTCAAGCAATAGTTTGTTCAGCTTTTCAGCTTGCTTCCCAACATCCCATCTTGATCAGCTGCTTCCAGCAAAGGAAAGAATTAGGGGAATGTCATTCACAATGGCACTTGGGGGCTTTAAGAAGGAAGGGGACAGACTCTTTATCAGGGTCTGTTGTAAAATGACGAGGGGAAATGGTTTCAAACTAGAAGAGAGAGATTTACATTGGACATAAGGAAGAAGCTTTTTACAATGCAGGTGGTGAGGCACTGGCACAGGTTGCCCAGAGAGGTGATGGACGCCCTTTCCACGGAGACATTCAAGGCCAGGCTGGATGTGTATCTGAACGCTTGATGGAGCTGTAGGGGTCCCTGTTCACTGCAAGGGAGCTGGACCAGATGGCCTTTAAGGGTCCCTTCCAAATGAAAAGATTCTATGAAAGTATACAAGTGGATATCCTGCTGATGAGGAGGGATGATAAACTCCACGCAAAGAAGATGCTCTCATTTCTAGTGTTACATGGACACGTCTCAAGTTGCTTGGTTTTCCTGACATTTTAAAGTAGGTAAACACCTAATTAAACATGAATGCTTTTTTTTTTCTCTACGCTATCTATACAGTCCAAACTCCAATTTCAAACACGACCTACACAGATAAGAGTCCAATTTAGCTGCAACACTACAGGATTTCATGCCTGCCGTCTAATACTCCTTACCCAACTGCTATTTGGGCTTCAGGAGCACAACCTTCGTGGTGTGGCAGCCTGGCTGCTGGTAGGCTTACAGAAGAGTCTGATGTCTATCTACGAGTCTCAGTTTCCTTACTTCTCCCCTTACAATGCAACCACCGCCTGGTGCAGAACTTTCCTGCCTTGACCTCACTCGTGCCGCAGTCAGCATTACTCTGTGATAACTATCTCCTCAGCCAGTCAAGCATAAGTTTTCATTCGTTCCCCCTGCTTTCAGCATCCCCGTACTTCAGTTTATTTTTAGAACAGCATTTTCACACCAAAGACCAGAAGCAGCACACTTTCACTGCCGAACAGAATGCAGCTGAGACTTCTCATACCGTCACGAACTGGCAGAAGGATGCTTCCGTCTGATGGCCTCTGAAAACTGGTACTAGCTGAAGGTCTGCCAGCCAAGAGAACTGCCTCAGGCACCGAGCAGGACTGGATTCTCCCTAAGGAACACCAGCTACCTTCAGGTTTGCCATGTCACGAGCCACACACAAGCACCAGGTACCACCATCACCTGTCTTTGTTTGTAAGGTATAAACTAACACAGAGAGCATGAGGAAAAATAACAACCACACACAGTCACAGAGGTGAACAAGACCACAACCTGTGTAAACCCACCTGAAAACACCACAGAGCACTCATAAAGTTACGTAGCACAAGTCTTTCCTATTTGCAGTGGTTCACAGCCCACAAACAACACTCCAGCACACAAGGCAATCCTCCTGAAGGAACACCTGAAGTGCTACACTTTGTTCTGTGTCGCATCAATATGTACGTAAGCCTTTTCCATGCGGATCCAGAAGCATCCAGCTCTTGTCATTACATCAGGGTTGATAACTCAGAACACAAAAAAACCCAGACTGCCTTTTGCTGTTACATGTTCACTGCTTCAGAAAAGCTTAAAGCTTATTTTTTTCCTGTTGCTGTGACTTCACTCAACTATGATTAAGCCCATCGAACACTTCATGCTTACGGTGCTGGGAACAGATGAGGCAGCAGCCTTCCTTCTCTCCAAGGATGAGGAAGAAGAGAGCAATGGAAGGATGGATCAGCACAGCCCTCAACGAAGCATTCACCACCTACCATGTGCTGCAGAATAAACTCCCTGCCGTTCACTTCTGAAGGATTAGGGAGAGAACCAGCCTCCCTTCCAGGCTGAGCATTTCATTCAAACACATCTGCTGGCGGAGGCTGAAGAAGAAAAAATAAAATTTTTCCCAACCAAAGTATTACCATTGGATTCAAACAAAATCAGCCTAGGAGAAGGGATGAAGTGCATAGATTAATCTTCTGTATGGATCCCGTTATTTCAGGGGCCATTTACATCAAATAGATGAGGAAAAACTGAGATGTAAATGCAGAGCCAACATCTGTTCCAATCCATTGGAAGAATCAATTACCAGCAGGAAATCTCACACCAGGCTCAAATAAACCTGACTGCACCAGGCCTTTCATTTCACCTTCCCTTTCTCTTCATCACAGACTGAAGACAAGACACCTTTTTGAGCATATTCAGTACTAAGCACATCTGGTTCTCCCTATGTCACGGTGCCCGTGAGCAGCAGTGGCATCAATTTTGCAAAGCTTCAGTTAGTCTGTGGCACCAATCACTGCCTACAGAAGGTTACAGAAATCTAAGGGTTTGCTGGCTAGCAGTAGAAAACAGCAGCAGCAGAGTGGGCTTCCTGCTTTACACACAGGGAAAGAAAGGGCTGTGCTTGTAGCCCAGCCGAGACCTTGCTGGCATCACAGGCAGTGCTCTAAAATCTAACCCAGCCTGCTAGGAACTTCAGCTTCACCTGCAAATCCTCCCCCCAGGGCCTCCCTTGTCCAATAGGCTGTATTCCCATCCCACTGGTCCTGGGGGAATGGAGAGCCTTTAAGTCCTGACTCCTTTCCAGGCTGTTATCCCACCTGACACAAAGGCTGCTGCTCCCACTCTCCTCAGCCCACCTCCTCCCAGGCCAGCCACAAACCAGATAAAAACGTAACTTTAAACAACACTCCCTTCTTCAAAGTCTTGCTGGGAACAGCATACGACAGAATCCATTCACTGTTTCAGGCTTAAGTTTCAGGACCTTTTCTAGGAGCAACCCAAACAAATGGAAACACCAAAACTAACTGGAACATTCTTCTACAGAGCACACGGAATGGGACCGTGTGAGCTATCTGAGTATAATTTAATGCAATAAAAATACGTTAACCTACTATAAACAACCCACTGAAAGCTGCAGGCCTCCCCTTTTGCTGAGGTGATACAAAACGGGAACCAAACTGGAAGAAAGGAGAACAGAGCAACGTGCTCATCTATCTTTAATCTCAAGCAGCAACCTGGAAGAACTGCTTATTCAGCATGAAACTCGAGGACACCAGCCTGGATGCAGCTGTGATGCTGCACCGTCCCTTTGCTGGCTGTAGGCACAGGCCAAGGCACACCATATTCTGCTCACCCCCTGGGGACAGGCCCACCATCACAGCCAGCTCTCAGATTTAAGTTAATGCAAATTATATCTGCCAACTAATGCTATCTTGTGCGTTTGACAAACGCAATTTGATTTCACATAGAGCGAGTCATAGTACGCTAACGTTCACAGAATTTAACAGTAATTAAGTCTTGGTGACAGGCACATCATTAAAGCACTGTTTCTTTGGAAAATAAATCAATAAACTAAATTATTTCCTACACGTGAAACATCAAGATTCTTCGCTCCTCATAATAGATAAATGGAATTAAGATTAATCAGATGTCAGTGCTTACCGAGATGAAAGAACGAGATGCTTTAAAAGGGCAATTAACACAAAGCACAGCTACACCGCCAGTGCCCAGACTTTAATCTCCTGTACATTAACTTATCCTATACGACCACATAAAGCAAACGCTCACAATACAGCACTTCATTCACTTTGGCAACCCTGCCTATGGCAGAGGGGTTGAAGCCGTATTATCTTTAAGTTCCTTTCCAACCTAAGCCATTTTATGATTCAGCAGCTTACTGACTCATTATAAAACATACTGACACACACGTCCAGGAGAGGTCAAGGACAGCAAACTCAAAAGTCACCAGACCTCATCAGGCTGTACCTGCAGGGTCCCCAGTGTGCCACATCACCCCTCGGGTTCCAGGACTGCAAAGCTTCGTCAAACCCTATGAGCCTGCTTGAGCCACTGATGCCTCAAGGCGAGGCAGCATCCTTTCCCCAGCCCCCTGACAGGAGCTGACACATCACCTTCATCCTCAGCCTCCAGCTCCTCCCAGCAACCTTCTGGCTTCCTGCTGGTCCTACAAGCTAAACAAATGGCCTCAAGCTGTGCCACAGGTTCAGGCTGGACGTTTGGAGAAGCAATTTTTCCTCAAGAGTGGTGAGGTGCAAAGGGGCTGCCCAAGGAGGCGGCCAAGTCACCATCCATGAAGTTGTCCAGGAACATTTGGATGCTGTACTGAGGAACACGGTTTAGTGGGGAAATAGTGGCAGCGGGACGGCTGGACTGGATGATCTTGGAGGTCTTCTCCAATCTTGGTGATTCCATCATTTTAAATGGCTGTCCTGGAGCACTCTTAGGATTAAAAACCATGAACAAATTCCTACCCAGACAAGAAAGAGGTTTTTCACTGGCCTAAGATCCAGTTTCCAAACTGCAATTTTGTTTTTTTTTGTTTTTGACTACTTCTTGTGTCTGAAACAAACATTCAGTCCTCCATGGGGGCAGATGGCTGTGGTGCCCACGGCCACAACTCAGCACACATTCCTCAGCACCAGTGGACAGCAGCATCGGGCAGACTGCTCTCAAACTGAGATAAAATCCAGCAGAAAAAAACAACACGAAGGACAAGAATGAAGCTGATTAAAATGTGTCCAGTAATGAATGCCATGCAAAAAGATTCAAGTATGACAGAGGCAGGCCAAGCTGTAATTCCTTGCAAATGGAGAACCACAGGATGAACACGTTCCAGGAGATTTTACACTGCTCTAATTGCTCCTCTTTCCAACATTGTTTTACAACTTCTGAGTGCTTTCCTACTTCTCTGCCCCCACTTATGTTACCCATTTTTGCCCCTCTGAATTCTCTGCAATTTGCTGCCTTTTCCTTCAAGACAGCCAGAAACGCACGTCTACTTGTCCCCTCCCCTCTCCCAGGCTTCAACTGCCTCAAGTCTTCCCAGTGAAGGAGCACTGCCCAAAATCTGCTTGCGATTCAGGCAGTCCTGGCAATGACAAGCAGCACTTCATGAATCATCTGTTATATATTGCCTTATCAACATGGTCCGCTGCACAAGAAAGTAAACCTGGCCCACTTCGGTTTCCTGCATAACATAATCAAAATGTGAGTGGCATTAATTACTACAGCAGTTTTAAGACCCCTCAAGCCAAGGTCTCGAATGCAGCAGATAAGAGACTGCTGTAAGACACAACGTAAGGCAAAATCGTATTTTTGGTTTTGACTTTATTTTGGGGTTTTTTGGACCGTTGTTGTTGTTTGCAAGTCTGAAATCAGCAAGCTGAGGAGAACCAGGTTCCTTTCATCGCTGTGCAGCATTGGTGTGCATAGACCTTGAGTACCTGTAAATGGAAAGCATGGGTTATCTGTAAGGGAAGCAGATGCAAAACTGAAGAGCAATCCTGAGTGAAGTGACAAGACGCATCCTGACAGCTTCTCTGTCCAGTGACACGCATTTAACAAAATGAGCTCCAGGTATTCCAGCAGGGATCTGATAGAATAGAAATCCAATGTCCAGCTTTGCAGGCTGGGCAGCAGGACTGGAAAAGGAAGGTGAAGAAAAGCGAGTGATGGGATGCCTAAAACCAAGCTACAGATAAGCTAGGAGAGCAACAAAGCAGAAGGAGACGCCACCAAAGAGGCCAGCAGGAAGAGTTAAGAACACTTGGCAAATATGTAATGAAGATCATTATCACTATCCAAATAATACTTCCAATTAGTATTTCTTTATGGTCTTCATGCTTGGTAGTTTGGAATGGGCTAGCAGCAAATACCATTCAGCAAATAAAATGTTCTGGTAACATGACCATGTGCACCTACTGTAAACCAACCCAGACAAGCGAGAAGGGTCCTAAGGGTTTGAAGAGTTGTGTTATATACACATTATTACACACACACACACACACCAGTATTTCCAGTAACTACAAACCCACGTATCGCCAACCAGCAGAACACAGCCATTTTATTAGCTGGAAAAGGACAGGAGAGCAGAAAAGTGCTTTCAGCCCACGATGAAGTCAGCTCAGCTGGGTCCTGAACGTTCAGGTTGTCAGACCCTACAGAGCACTGCTCAGCACACACTTGGCCACCAAACCCAGGCAGCACATGATGCACTCAAGGACTCATTCACAGTGATATTACAGAGGCATGGCACACAACAAGAGTTCCAGGAATGCAGCCCAAAGGTGCTGAAAAACAATGGCAGTGGGCTTTCAGTGGGGCATGCCCAGCGTTCAGCCAAGCAAGAACACAAGCACCTCATGTTGTCAGCCTGCAGTCCTTGAGGTTAGGCTGTGCAACAGGTCCTAAAGGACATCCAGCACACAAATTCCTTTTAGCCTAAGTTACTTGGTAAGTGCACACGGAGAGCTCTTAGCCATTCCCAGCTGGAAACAGAAAGATGACCTGGAGTATCTGATTCTTTCATATACTACATAGGCGGTGGAAACGTTCTTCCTCAGCGCTTTGTTTTATCTGGTCTGGGGTATGCTCACGCAATACAACTGTAGCTGTTTCAGAACTGGAAACCCACAAATAATCAAAGAGGGAAAGCTTCAGCCATTGCACCAAGCCTCCGATCCCGGAGGCATCTTCAGATGGCTTTAAAGAAGTCTGCTCCAGGGAGCAGCAAGCCACTTCAAAGAGATTAGGAGGGCAACGCAATCAAAACCCACGAGCTCCTGCTCAACTTTACCTTTCATTTTCACTAAGCCCTTCTCCCTGCCCTTGCAGGTCACTGCATAGTTTAATGCTGCAGGCTGGAATCAGCTCCACCTCTTCAGCAGCCCATAGCCAGGCAGCTCCCATGCTCCCACCTCTTTTTGCTTATTTCTTTCTTCCATATTATTCTTTTTGCTCGTAAGCCAACACTACGTGATAAATGAGACTCGCTCCCACCGACCACATCACATGCTTGGGGCAAGGAACCCACTGCCCCCAACCCCAGCTGTACAGCTCAGACCTGCCTACGCATCCCAGAACCATTAAGGTTGGAGAAGACTCCTAAGATCATCCAGTCCAACCATCCACTAGCACCAATACTGCCCTCTAAACCACAGCTAGCAACTCTATGCAAGCAGAGATGGCAAAGAAAGCCACAGCGCTGAATGGCTTTGCAGGTTGCAGACACACACTTCTGAAAGGGCAGCTCCCGTGCAAAGGATGAAAGCTGCCATCCCGTGCTTCCATCCCATCCGCTAAAAGACAAATTCCTCAGGTCATTTTCAAAATGCATTTCTGGCTGTTCTAAAGCATCCTTGCTCCAAAACCAAACCCTGAAGCAAAATCCACCCCTCTCCCCCCCCCCCCCCCAAAAAAAAAAAATAAAATCAAGAATGGGAAGATGAATTTTCAAGATTTAAGACTTTCAGAATCATTTTTTCCCCCTCAATTCAGCCAACTGAGAGCACAGCTTAACGTCAGCGATGACACCTGTCAGGTGCACATGCCATTCATGCACAGAGAGAAGCAGAGCATCCTGGAGCGCCGTGCCACGCACGTTCTGCTTCGTACAGAAAATCTGCAGTGCTAAAAACTTACTCTTTCTAACTGGGTGGCATTTTACATTTCCAAATGTAATTGAGTGAGCACGTCGCCATGGTGACGGTAGGATTCTGCAATAACTTTGGTGCCTTGTAATTGCGGTATATTTGTATACAAGCAGCTGAGCTTTCTTAATTCAATGCCCTCTTAACTCTTTCCGAGAGGCTGCGGAGCGACAAAGGCAGCCTTTGGGCTGGAAACTCCACGAGGAAGAGCTGGAAACATCAGAGCAATCAGAACTCAACGCAGAGGGAGGGAGGAAAAAAAGGAGGAAAAAGCAGCCTTGCCAAGAAGCGGATTATTATATAAACTTCAGAGCTCCTTAGCTTTTAGAAACGTCGCTGTTATCGAAGCCTAATTCAGATAATTAACTTCAGGTAGCTTTTTGGCAGGGAACGATGCCCCAGCTGGAAGCAGCCCGTGACGGCAGCACATCGCAGCGCTGTTAGCACGGCACGGAGCTGAGGACGAGCACGGAGCACCCATCCGACCCAGCACACCCACACCTCGCTTCAAGGGAGCGTTTTTGGGGACGGAGAGCAACGAGCCGTGCCAGGAAACCGGCGTTCGAAGCAACGAGCCGTGTTGGTGCCAACCTTCGGAGACGAGCAAGCAACAAAACCTTCCCCTCTCATGCCCCAAACAATTACGCAAGTGCTTTGAATAAAAGGCCGGCTCAGCTCCCTCCGTAACGCCAAGCACAGCCCTACCATAATGGCAAACCATCGCTCCGCAAACACATTATTCCCCCGCTAAGAGGCCACGCCGCTCGGATAGCGCTGAGCATCGTTCTGACAAATTCCTGCAGCAAAACCCGCACCGGCGCCCGGCAGCACCTCCCCTACGCAGTGCCACGCGCGTTACAAGCCATTTTTTGGGGTCTTTTTGTGTTTTTAAGTTAGGAGCCCAACATCGCAGCACAAACCTTCTCCCCCCAGCCTAGAAAAACAGCATTTTTGGGGACTTCCAACAAACCCGGGGCGGCGGGGCCGTGCGGGGCAGAGGAAGCGCCGACCGGCGCCTCCTCGGCCCCGCACGGCCCATTCCGCCCCCGGCCCATTCCGCCCCCGGCCCCGCCGCTCACCGCTGCCCGCATCGCTCCGCGCCGAGCCCCGCGCGGCTCCGAGGCGGCGCCGCTGCTGCCGGGGGTGGGAGGAGCCGCGGCCGCCCGCGAGGGGGCGTGGCCCGCAGGAGGCTCCGCCCCCTTGCCTCATTCACAAAAAAACGCCAGCGCCGCCGCCCGCCGCCCGAAGGAGGGCGAGCCGAAGCCACGCCCCCGCCGGGCTCGGCGTCCAATCGCGTGGCGCAGCGGCTCAAATCCACCCGCCAATACCACGAGGGCGAACGCGATTGGTGCGGGGAGCTGCCCGTCACCTCCCCCCTGCGGAACCCTCCGCGCCGCACGGCCGGAGCCCGGAGGAAAACAGCCGCGCGCCGTCGAAGCCTTAGGAAACCATGGGGAGGCCCGGGCCGGAATTAAAAGCCGGCGGGCAGAAACTCGCGCAGCCTTAAGACGCCGCGCGGCGGGCAGCGGGGCCCCGGTACGGCCCGGCCCCGGCGAGAGGCGCCGCGTACTGACCTGGGTGACGGCGGGAGGAGCGTGGAGCCGTGCGGCGAAGGCCCGGCGGCGGACACGGGCGGCGCGCGCGCCACCAACGGACTCAGCCCGTGACGGGATCCGCCATCTTGGAATTTTTAGATGGAGAGTCACGTGGTGCGACCATTTTTCCCGCCGGCCAATCAGGAAGCGCGGTTTATTTATAGCCGCGGCTCCCTCTTTTTTCTTTCCCCCCCCTCCCACCCCCCCCTTCCCGCTCCGCCTCATCCCGGCTGGGCGCGCGGCGGGGGAAGGGAACCAATCGGACCCCGCCTCGGCTCTTAGCCCCGCCCCCCCGCACGTCGCCTAGGTGACGGCGCGGCGCGCGGACGGGCTGCGGCCGTTGGGCGCCGTCCGTTGGGTCGCCCCGTCCCACAGCCGCCGGGCTGCGCCGCTTGAAACGGCGCCTGAATGAATCACCGTGTGAGGAGCGAAAGGGGCAGAGCCACGGGCCGGCCGGGACCTGAGGGGAATTGCTAACAGCTTTGTCCGTCGTTCATAACTTACAGCTGCATTCTAGCATACAATCACAGCGCTTTTTTTCTTTTTTCCTTCTTTTGGAGACGTTTAACGATGACAGAGCCGTCTGAAAATCGTGTCCATCTGACCCCTGTGGTTGCTCCTCTTTCCACGCCACGAAAACACGCCTGCTTCCTGGCGGAGGTCAGCATCAGGCTGACGGTTCCATCAGCAGAATCGCCCCGTTCAGTTCAGCTTTCCTACCTTACTTTATTTTTAAGAGGTTAATTTGTGAGCAGCAGCTTAGAACAAACGTTACACCTTCCAGCTCCTAAAGGGAGCCTACAAACAGCAGGAGAGGCAACTCTTTACAAGGGCTGATAACAGCAGGACAAGGGAAAATGGTTTGAAGTTGAGGCAGGGAAGATTGAGGTTGGATGTCAGGGGGAAGTTCTTTACTATGAGAGCGGTGAGGTGCTGGAACAGCTGCCCAGAGAGGCTGTGGGTGCCCCGTCCATCCCTGGAGGTGTTGGAGGCCAGGTTGGATGGGGCCCTGGGCAGGTATGAAATGTGGAGGTTGGTGGCCCTGCCTGTGGCAGGGGGGTTGGAGATGCGTGATCCCTTCCAACCCAAGCCATCCTGTGATTCTACAATTTTGATTATTCTAAGCTTGAGCCTACAGGCAGCACAGCCTGCCTTGCACAGGACCTGAAGTTTAGGGATATTCTCACTTCAGTATGTGTCTAAGGATACACCGACATGAAGAGCAGCACTTCTGCATAAAGCTGAAGCCCGTTTTTGTCTCAGTTTTACCATATACTGGCTTGTGGGCTTGTTTGTTTGTTGTTCTTTGGTCGGTGAGGTTTTAGGTTTCCTCCTATGGCCGTTCTGCTATCTTTATTCAGGGCCAGTTTGTGTGCTCACGTGCATGTATGTCTGCATGTATAAATAAGCTTCTAAATTATTTTAAAGTGTCCAGAGACATGTGGGTATAAGTGCTTTAGGTCTAGAGGTTCACGAGTGCAGCCAACGAGGCAATATTCACATATGCCAGAAGCTGCCCAGTGGATCTAATGAGCGGTGGCCATGGCAGGACCCATGTAAGGACAGCTGTATGGCTGCCTGCCCTCTCCTAAGGCTCCCCATTTCTTGGGCTGCCGCGAGGTGCTCTGCCCACCAACATGCTTACAGCCATCGCTTTGCCCAAGTGGTCCCTGCAGCATCCACACCCCCTACATGTGCCCTGGATGCTCTCCTGCAGCTCCAAGCTGCAGAGGCCTCCACAGGCTGGGTCTGTCACCTCCAATGCCTTCTGCATGGCTGAAGGTGTTTTAAAAAGATGAAAGGAGAGAGAAAATTGCACCCTTAAAGTTGCCATGGAGTGTAAGTTTTATCTTCCAAATTTGATTGATGCTTTACTTGTGGTCGTGGGTGTGAATATGTGTGTCTATTAATATCCAGTCTAGGCTAACCTGTGCATAATGACAGAAAATTAAACCCTGCCATTGTTCCTATAAACTAGAATTCAGACATGAGCAAAAAAAAAGCGTTCTTCCTATATGTTAAACCTGACTGTATATAGTATGGTCTGTTTTTACTGTAATTGCAGCTGAGAAGTTTACTTAAAAGCCATTTGAATTAAAATAAAAAATTGGGGAAAAAGAAAATTGGCAGAGCTAATTCATAAAGACTGAAATAAAATGCAATTACAGAGCTTCCCGCCTACCTCCACCTCGTCTCTACCTGAACTCTACTTCTTGTTTGTCAAAAAGGTTCCATCTTTTGATGTTCTTGAGCAGGTAACATCCATCACAATGCTCCAGCTCGTTTCCCTCCCCAGTCACGGCGATCTGCAGGAAGTAAAAGAGGGTCTCTCAGCTTTCCATCCTAATGCTGCCCCTTCCACCACCTCCTCAGCCAGAAAAAGAGCATCGAGTTAGGAGAAAGCCAGCAGGAGCTTCCTCTAGAGCCTTGCCACTAGAAGAGCAACACCTACTCCAAGTGCCAGTGCTGCAGTCAAGCCCAGACACAGGCATCCATGTGTGGACTGCTTTCTCTCCTCCCTCCTGATCAGTTAGTTGCCATCATCGCTCTCCCTTGATATTTTTCTACTGCCAGTCACCCTTCTTTGCCTTATCTCCCACTCCCATCTGCTCTGTGTCCTCCCTACATCGTACTCATTTCATCCTTTCTGCCATCAGGAAAAAAAAAAAGAAAGAAAAGACAGCAACCACCAGATTTAAAACAGCTGTAATTAAACAGACAATGTTACATCCACATTGCCCCCCTCCTGCATTTTCCTTCAGCTATACCTTTTCTATTCTTGTCCCGGTGGATTCTGATTCAGCTGGGATTCCTTCTATCTTTGCACAGGACCACAGGCAGCAGAGAGACTTCTCTCTTGTGGTGGCTTTTTTCAGTATGTTCTGAAATCTGTCTGCTGTGCAGAGCAGTCCTGTCTGGCTTAATGTGGGCTATAAAGGAGAACAAGGTGGTTCTCGTCCGCTAAGGAGTGCCTGCTGAGGCTGAAGAAACCTGTATTTGGCTGCAGAAGTTATTTTTCCAGCTTGTCTGCAGACCCAGCACTTCATCAAGTCTTCATCACTCAAGGACTAAAAAGCTTAAATTCTACAGCGCTCGGGCCAGTCTCAAAGAAGAAAAGTTACTGCAGTGTCTTGGACAAAATCAAGTCCCTGTCCCACACTTCAAGAAAATAAAGAAGTTCAAAATAAAGGTCACAGTGCAAAATTTGTTCTTCAGGTTTATGCTTTTCAGAAAATCTTCAGGCATACATACTCTGTCTCAAACGATGCTCTTTATTTCAGCAATACCAAACACAGAACACACAGTGCTATGTTGCTGAATGGAGGAATGAGTGAGAGGAGATTAGCCAGCCACAAACGGGCAGGGCTTGCTTCCTATGCTGCAGGTTTGGCAGAGGGAAAACACACCTGGAAATAGCTGTGCTGCAGCAGCGTGCAGCCTGGGTAGCAGAGGCAGCTGCTTCCTCCTCTGAGCTGCGACAAGGAAAAGCCACAGTGCTGCTGTTGGGAAAGAAAAGACTGGGTAAAGAAGACGTAGGATCCGAAAATGTACAGAAAAAGCTATGCAACAAAGGCTAATGAAGATAATGCTGGATATTTATAGCAGTCATTTTATCCTCAGCTTGATACACTTTGCAAATGTTTCCTTGCCAAAATTTGCTCCGAGAGTTTTTTGCTGAATTTTATAAATTCCGTATTTGTTTAGCAGTAACGGTGATTCTCTGAGCTGTGTGGTAGGAGATGGAGAAGGAATGTGGTGCAGCCATTACAAACTGCTGTCCTAGGATCTTACCTTAAGATGTTATCCCTCCTGATCAGACTGAGGAGCTACGAGCAAATCTCTTTTCCTTCCTCAGCTACCTTCAGCTGTCAGTGTTAGTGGCACACTGAGGTTTGAATTTAGAAAAGCACAAGAAATAAGTCTGTACTTAAGATGAGATCTTTGTGAAATCGAGGCCAGGATAACTGTTGGATCATTTAGCTTATCAGTGACTTTTTTTTTTTTCTGATTCTTTCTATATATGTTATTGAATTCCTTGAATTTTCATCCTTGGCAGCTGCCGAGAGGAAAAAAAAACCACGTGTGTGTGTGTGTGTTTCTCTATAGTGGGAGCCTCAGAGAAAATATTGATTCATTTTTCTGTCTCTTTCATCCAGAAAAAGAAAAGAAGCATCCTACATGATACAGGATCAAACAAACAAACAACAACAACAACAACAAAAAACAGAACAATTAAAGTAGAAATAACTGTGAGAAGAGAAGAGAAGAGAAGAGAAGAGAAGAGAAGAGAAGAGAAGAGAAGAGAAGAGAAGAGAAGAGAAGAGAAG